>JZKD02S2334068.1:3133811-3156221 GCA_000966675.3 Picea glauca
TCAAGACTTTAGTTACAACTCTTGACAAGGCAATTCAAAATTCTCTTCATGGTGGATAATGTTTACACATGCCAACGCACTAGATCAATACAATTACATCATTTGCAATATTAGGGATATCGTTTGTTTCTATCTCATAGGAATTTTACATTCAACCTAAATTTTGATAGATACCTTGACTTTTTCTCATGGCTCACAAGGTTTGACTAGGCTCACAGAGGTTGTATGTTCCCCCTGACTTTTGCACTAGTCTGTCTATGCTCATAGAGGTTGTACATTCCCCCTAACTTTTGCACTAGAATGTCTATTCTCATTGAGGTTGTACGTTCGTCTTGACTTTTTCATTAGACTCACATAGCATCTTGTTTGTCTTGACTTTTGGTTTGACTCACAAAGGTTGTCTATTCCCCTTATCTTTTGTTAATACCTCACAAGATTGGTTAATTCTCCAAATCTCCTTGGCTAGCCTCAGGTTGGCCCATATGGGCTCTCATTAGAGAATGAATGTCAATGCTACCAAATTTAACAGGGAGTCTCAAGGGTGAGGTCAAGAGTGATAATGAATCATGCAAATGAGGCTCGAACTCATAATCAAGAAATACTAATAAGAACTCTCGAGCCTATAATTATTAATGATGGCTTGGACACCAAAATGGAACCAGGATCTACCTAGGGCATCCATGTGAAGGTAGGCTCTACCACTAAATTACGACACTTTTAGAGCAAGAATGAGGGTTCTGTGTCACAATTTGGTGGGATCGATCCTATGGCAAGGTGAAAAACACAAAGAGGTGCAACAAGTGGAGGTGGAATCATGTCTTACATGCACAAAGTTGAAAAAAAATGACTTTGTACCAAAATACCTTTAAAACTGACCCAACTCTCAGAAAACATCCCAAATACCCAAGGTAACACTTATCGTAATCACCCCCGAGAAACTCAAGAACCATAGTAAATGATTTTCAAGCTAGAAAAACTGACAAAAGGGTCCAAAAAATGACAAAAAGGGGCCAAAAAGTCTATAAATAGAATGATGGCCACTCATTATCACCACTATAAATTGAGAATTTACCAAAATCCAAAAAACACCCCTTTTCTAAAATAGTTGATTCCAGGAGCTTCAGTGGACGAAACGAACTTTCGTTTGGACCAATTAAGTACACACTAACCTCTCTTGCATTTCCATCTTTCATTTTTGCATTTGTTTTTGTGTTTTGGGGGGGTGCTTACCTTTAAAGAGGTCAGCCCTACATGTATGTGGGCTGTCCAAGCACAACTAGCATGTACACATGGGCAGAAGATAATTTTCCCATGTGCACACGTAAATGTCCCCAAGAAATCCCACATACACCCTCAAATGAGTGAAAAAAATGAAAATTGCAAGAGTTAACTCTCCATACATTTGTCATTTTGTAGGATGTATGTTCATTGGAGAGAGAGGGAGCATGAGGACATTCATTTTTTGGTCTCCGAAGACCCTACTGCTATCACTTTTTTGTCACAATGCAGGTTACTAAAGTTCTTCCAGTGTCCGTTTATGAGGCCAGAACCCAGGTTGATAAATGGTTTGATAGATTATTGGCATCCTGACACAGAGGCATTTATGCTCAAGGGGTAGTTGTTAAGTCCAATGACTGAGGACATTTATTTCCTAACTGATCTCTCAAGAAGAGCGGATCCAGTCAATTTGCGCACTTTTCGCCCTAGGCCTCACAACATGGAGGATTTGATTGGACTCCATTGTGAGGATGGTACTGAGAAAGTAGGTTCTCAGGTGCCTATACATAAGATCAACGACCTATCATTCAAAGTGATAGTTATACTCATTGGGCGGATCACTGGATCCATGACTTTGCATCTGGCTTCCCGGGTGCACATGCATTGTGCAGTACAATGCTTAGATGCACGGATTTTCGACTGGAGTACCACCATGCTGGATTTCATGAAGAGACATCTAACAGAGTGTCGGATACAGGAGCACCGTAACTTTGGATTTGGGACCATTTTGTTCTCCTTTTTCTTATAGAGGGTACCTAGTCTTGGTCCTTGAGAGACTATACGAGGCACGAGGCCTCTCTCCCATCCCTATTCATATGGGCGACGTTGTTGCCGTGATAGGGGGGAGGGACAACCATCGAGGCCTTTGATGACAAGTTTTTTGACTGGTGGTCATAGAATATTCCAGCAATAGAGGACTACCCCTATGCTGGGATCAATTTTTCTAGAGATTCGGACATGCCTATACATCCCGGAGCGGAGTGAGAAGAGATGGGTAAATTTTATTTTCAAAGTTATTTAATTTGTATGTCTTTTTATATATATCATTTTTTTTTGTACACCAAAGTATCTGACACTTACGTATTTGTTATGTACAGATGTGGGACCAGTGCATCCAATAAAATTTTCGAGGACTAGGCAACTTCCTCAACCAAAGGAAGGACCAGTTGGAGCCGTTGAACCAGCAACAACAGCAGGGGGGCCTCCAGCCAGAGAGGCTGAGAGAGTATTGAGATGGGTAGAGAGGAACCTTACCACACTCACTCGTACAGTCCCTATGGTGGAGATCGAGGATCTCCCACTGTCGATGCAACCTCATGTAGTTCGAGTGCCATGGACTTGGGCCCAACTCTTCCGACTTTTGGAAAATGTTGTTGTTCACTACAAAAGGGCCAAGAGGCCTCGCCCTTATCTAGGCTAGAATACTTACGTGAAGAGAGAAATTTTTGTATATTTTTGAGGGCATAAAACCTGTGACTCTTACTAGACATATTTTTGAGGCGCTTGCACCCACCCTTGTGCTCTGATATTTTGATATATATATACATATTTACATATTTTTATGTGTTATGGATTACATCTATTTTACAAATGTATTTACATGTGCGTGTGTCTGCTTTTTCTTACATGTGTGAAATATTCCAATCTAATACATGATTAGCTAGAGTATTTGTGATTTGATTCAATCTCCTAGGAACATGGATATATGTAATGTAATCAAAGCTTCGTTCTAAGAGACGTACCCTAAGGAATCGTCAGTGTAGTGTAGGATTGTAAATGCGGTAAACCCCATTTAGCTGAGACACAACCAACTGAGCATCTACGTAGACCTGGAGGTGAGAGATACCATGCGACAAAGAATCATGAAGCAACTTGAAAACTACATTGTATTCGACGACATTGTTTGTGGTGTCACCTAAATAGATACCTCCTGAAGATAACAATTGGACCTGAGGTGTGAAAGTCACCCAAGTTGTGGAAGCAATCCTCCGAGTGTGTTGGATAACATTTTCCGCAAACCCAACAAACACCTCTAATTCACTTGACATCTGCCACAGTGAAAAAGATGACATCAAAAACAACATGTTCATAAAACTAAAAAGAAAATGTATAAGACTATACATATGTTACAAGAAGTCACCCAAGGCGACCCACCTATGAGTAATACTTCTTGAGGTAGAGCCCATTTCTAGGCTCCTCCAAATCATTTCCCTCAAATTCCACTAGATGATAAGTGCCCTTATTTAGAACCTCCTTCACGATGAAAGGTCTAAACCACATGGGTTTGAACTTTCCTGCCCCCAGGGGGTCCTTATCTTGGTCATATACTAGGACAAGGTCACCTTCAGAGAAAATACAAGGAGGGATGGACCAATCATACTGACACTTGAATTTTTGTTTGTGGGATTCGTAAGCCAAGGCTGCATCCCAACACTGCTCATTAAGATGATCAAGATATAATAAACGCTCTTTAAAAGGTGAAGTGTCTGGAAATAAATATACTTCTAACTTTAGAGAGGGGATCTGGCACTCTATAGGAAATATTTCTTCCAGCCCATAAACAAGTTGAAAATGTGAGAAACCGATTGTAGTCTTAATAGATGTTCGGTAGGCCCATAATGTTGAATACAACATCAAATGCCAATTTGACCTGGCCGAATTTATCGTTCACTGTAAAATAGTCTCAAGGGATTTAGTCACATCCTCCACTCGACCATTTTTTGTGGGTATTAAGGTGATGAATGTTCTTGCCTAAACCCAAGCTTTGATGTTAACTCAAAAATTATTTTGTTATGAAAGTGACTGCCATGGTCAGTGACAATCTCTCTCGAGATGTCGAACCTTGCTATTATCTGGTTAAACAAAAAGAGAGTTGTTGTCTCGCCATCATATTTAAACATTGGCATAGCTTCGACCCACTTCATGAAGTATTCTACTGCTACGATGATATAATGGTGCCCCTTGCGGAAAGGGGGGTTGCATGTAGCGTAATCAATCCCCCACTTGGTGAAGGGACCAACTATGATGACGGGAAACATGGGAGCGGGGTGTGCCCTCATCTTTTGAGAGAATATCTAACATGGGTGGCACTTCTTGACCGATTCAACACAATATTTGATTAATGTCGGCCAAAAGTAACCAGATCGTAGAATCTTTTGGGTTGTTTCCAACCCATAAAAATGACCGCCACATGCTCCAGTGTGGCAATCGTTAAGCACAATTTTCACTTCATCATGAGTGAGACACCGGTGAAGGATGAAATCTACACATCGACGATATAGAGTGTCCTCGAGTATGAGATAGTTTTTTTCTTGATGGCATATACGATGACGCTCATCACAAGAATCATAGGTAGGTCACTTCGAAGTCTAGAGATAGACTAGTATATCTTTGTACGAGGGGTCCAAAGATGCGATCAAAAACATGTCTCCTTTGATAGGGACTCCTCAGGTATAACATCTCCTAAATTGACCAGAAGTTCTGAGATGAGTTCCACAAAGACCAACAACTTTTTGGATTTCTCCAAGACAAAATCCAAGTTGAATTCTTGGAGGATAACTATCCATATACTAATATTTCCACCGATCACACGTCATGTCAACACGTATTGAAACAGATTCACAATGGCAATGATGGTGGTCTTGCGAAACAAGATGTAATGACAGAACCATTGGACATCATGAACTGCTGCCAATGAAAGTTTTTTTATGTGGGAATAATTGAGTTCCAGTCCAACCAAGCCTCGACTCAAGTAATAAATAACATATTCTGAGAGAAAATCATTCTCCTGAAACAAGAACATACCGATGGTCGATTCTGTAGTGGACAAGTACAATAAGAAATCTTTATTATAATTGGGTGGCCATGGCAGAGGGTAGATGTGAGGGTGCATTTCAATGCTTCAAAAGAGCATTGAGCGACTTTGTCCTAATGAAAAGGAATGTCCTTCTTGAATAAACGCGTAAAACCCTTTGTGATCTCAGCATAGTTTATGATGAAATGCTATAAAAAGTTCTCTTTTCTCTGCAGACTCTGAAGCCGAGGGACTGTGCACGGGGGAGGCAACTGAGCTATCACCTCAACCTTTATAGGATCAACCATGATCCCTATTGTTGAAAATATGAAACCTGACATACAACCCGATGTTATGCAAAAGATGAATTTCTTTGGATTCAAGCAGATCTGGTAGTAGCGACATCGCTCAAAGATAAGTCAAAGGTGTGCGGGATGATCAACTCTCTTGTGAGATCGTGATGTTAAATCATGGAGATAATCCTCGACAATGTGTTTGAGATCATGGAAAGAAAAATACATGGCCCACTCAAACGTAGCTCCATCATTTTTCAAACCAAAAGGCATCTTCCGATAAGAGAATATACCCCACGGATAGATGAAAGTGTTTTTGTGTTGGTCTTCAGGCTTGATCTGTATCTGATTGTATCCTGAAAAACCATACATGAAAGAAAAGGATTCACAACCTGCACATTCATCGACTATTTGGTCAATAAATGGCATGGGGAAATTGTCCTTTGGATAGGCCTTGTTCAAATCATGGAAGTTTGTACATACACAAATCGTACCCTATTTTTTGTTGACTGGAACAGGATTTGACACCCATTGAGTCAATTGGACGGGGTTGATGAAACCATCTTGGAGTAGTTTCTCTACTTCAGCCTTAATAGTTGCTTCTTTCTTAGGATTTACTGGATGAAGCGTCTGTCAGACCGTCTTAGCATCAGGATATGTCATGATTTCATGTTCGACGATTCTTGGATCTATGCCTGGAATTTCCTCATAAGAATAGGAAAACACGTCGCAGAATTCTTTAAATAAATATGTGTAGATTCGAATCTCCTTGGGGGAGAAGTCCACACTGACGAAGATATTCTCCACGACGCCAAGGATTCTAGAGATATCGATAGGTATCATTTGAGAAATGGTTTTTATATTTCCTTCAGCATAAACAATGTGTGTAGCCAAAGGATTGATAGCACAATCCTAATCTCCGGTCATATTCAGAGTGAATTCACCTACTTCAATTCTTCTTAACTTTGGGAAGAAGTAAGATCTGTGATGAAGATCATCCCAGGGTCTATCTAGACTATTCATTGCCTCAATAATTTCCTCATCTGAGGGAAATATTAAGTCTAAAGAATCAGTATCGGCAAGGGAACCTTGAGCCCAAGTAGGCTCGAGAACCGGATCTAACTCTTGTGTGGGAGTCGGATTAGGGATGGTGGAATCTTGCTGAACTATAGAGTACACAACTTCTACTGTAGACAAAGGCATGGCCATGCCATGGTGACATGTCCCTTCCATCATGGTTGATGGGGAAGGAAGGGTCCACAGATTGTTAAAGTAAGTCATGTGAAATGACGAGATTTGAAATATTTCATCTCTAGGCTGGTCGGGGACATTCGACATGTAATGGAGATTTTTGGTCAGAGGCGGGTAGTCGAAGGTACCCATGAAAGGTGGGCACAAACCAATCCCTAAGTTTATGATGTCTAGTTGAGGGTTATCAATCATCGGGACCATGTATACCACCAATGAAGGGTTAGGACGGGAGAAGGTTAATTGATAAATGGACATGATCTAGCCCTCATGTGGAAACAACAAGACCTGTAAAACTTTCACGACCATTGCTTGCATAGCATAGGTCCAACTCCTTCCTAACAAGAGATTGTAGTCGAGAGATGCATTGACCACTTCAACCTCGACGCACATGGTATTCCCCCTTAAATGCATGAGGAAAGATGGGATGATTCCATGTGGTCGAAATGAACACCATCGAAAGTAGTAAGAAGAGTAGGTGACGGAGACAAAATGGGTTGGCCAATGTTCTTCCAACACACCAAATAAATCATACATGTTGAGGCGCCCTCATCGACCACTGTGTGGAAAATGTTCTCAGTAAAAATTTTCATGGTGTAAGCCATTATTATCTGAAACGCTACGTGGTAAGGAAGACGAGGTTTTAATTTGGTCGTATCAAGCATTATTGTTCCCGGATTACAAGTCTCAGTAGATCCTAAGGCATTTAACAAATCCTTTCTCTGGGAAGGGAAACTCTAGAGGACTTCCAAGCAGACATTTCTCAAGGGGTTTGTGACAAATCCTCCACCACAGAGTAGTTTTGGGCGGCCCTTGAGTTTGGGTTGTGGGAAGCTTTCTTGAACTCTCCTTTTGGGATTTGTGTCATTGTTTCGCTCAATGTCTTCTCAATCTGGAGAGGAAGATGTGGGTTTTCATATTCTTTACCCTTCTCAGAGGTGTTTGGCATTTTGTAGTCGTGTGTCCTAGTTGTTATGTCAAGACTACCTTTCATCATGTACACATTTGCAAATGAAGGATTACTCGAAGACAGAGGGGGTCCTTAACTGCCCCCTTTCGCACTTGAAGAGGCTTGAGTTAGATTTTTCCCATGTGGAAACGATTTCATTAACATGATAGGCTGCTGCTGTGCCAATAACTTTTGGGCCTCCGCAAGTCGAGGGAACTGGTGATTCAGGTGGTCTTCCTTGCAAATATTACATGGATACTTCGACTTTTTATTTTCAGTGTTTCCTCCACCAGCATTATCGATAGGTTTCTTATCCCCCTTACCCTTGTTTCGTTTTTTCTTCTTTCCTTTAGGATGATGGGTGGCCTTCGAGTTTGTCGATTTCACACTGTGTACATCTGAATTTTGGGTAGGGGGAGCAGCCGAACCAGTGGTCTAGCTGGCCACTGACTACTGTATTGACAATTGCTGCAATTGATTTGACATTTGATCAGTGGGATTTGTTTGCATTGAACTAACAATACCATCGGCATGTGGTCTAGACCTCTGTCTGGTCTTATTAAGTATGAACCTTGGTGCATCTAGCAAAATTTTGTAAAGTAAACTATACTGAGAGTAAATCAGTTCTAGTTGTTGGGCTCTCATTATCGCATCTTCCTCTGAAAACACCCCCAACTTTCCAACATCTTTAGACAACTAGGGTACCAAAGACTTAAGGAACCACTCCAGCAGGAATTTTGGTAGGACTGGCACTTTTATCAAACTCTTTCGGCGTCTCCATTCTCGGATATGATCGGAGATATGGTCCTCTTTTGTCTTCTCAAAGTTGGCCAACAATTCAGTGCTAGCTTAGTATCTCACAGGTAATTGGAAATGGTTTAAGAAATCCATTTCCAATTTTCTTAAAGGAAGAGTATCTTGAACGGTCGAGATTGATGTACAATTTCACAGCACTCTCGATGAGAATGTGTTGAAACAAACACAACTGGACGGAGTCGTCTCTCAATGACTTGGATGAGCACCATAAATGGAAGGTAGTCACATGATCGCCTGGATATTCATTAGGCTTGGCCTTGAACTTTGGGATGTCCGAAGGAAACTTGGCTGGCATAGGAGGCCAATGCAGATAGTGACAGATGGGGTCATTTAATAACCTTGTCAAGTCTGGAAAGTATCGAGTTGCCAGAAACGGTAATTTGGGTTGTTGATTATAACCAGGGAAAAAGGAGCCTGGAGTTTGGTTGCCACCAGGTTGCCAGGAAAAGTTAGGTTGTTGGCCAAGGTTTTGGTAATAACCATGTTTGTGACCAACGTATGGATTCTTCACTTGTTGAGATGTCATTGGCTGACTCCCATAATAGGACATAAAGGGTTGGGCTTGCGTCGCATTCCAAGGACTTTGGGAAGGGTTTCCCCCTGCCGATCCGACGTGCATAGGTGTTGAGCCTTGCTTGGGGTTCCATTGGCTATGGAAGGGGTTTCCCCTAGTCAACATCCCTGAAAAGGGAACTGATCCTTGCCATATATTCCAAGGTCTTTGTCAGGAAGGAATTCCTAAGTTTTCCCCCTGTGTAGGAATAGTACCCTGCATAGGATTTTGTTGTCCATAACCGAGGTTGCGCCTGGTCGAGACGACAATTGAAGAGAATTCCTTGTTACCAAACACATCGAACAAAGAGAATGGTGTCGAAGCTACCAGAATGCTATAAGGAAGTCCTTGACTACCTTCTCCAAACGAACTATAGTTTACGTTCAGCCCAGCGGAATGCTGGTGAGCACCACCGAGCGAAGGGGACAAAGGAGGTATATGACCCCCTCCATAAGTGAAATCGTTATAGGGTGATAAAGTGCCCCCCATGGATCCTTGCAGAGGAGCGTTGGAGCTCCCTACCTCAAGACCTAAAGTCTGTAGAGTGGAGTAGGAAAGTACAATGATCGTACCAAAGCCAAGCATCTCATATGAGAACGAAGGGCCTGTCACACTCTAAGTGAAAGGATCAGTGATCGCTGCCATAGATGGAATCAGACCATTGCCCGAGGTAGAGGCAGTCGAGACCATAGTGGCCCGAATCGATGATGGTTGGTTAGGAAGCAGAACACCCCCTGTAGTGATAGTCGTAGAGGAAATATGATTATTCCTTAAAGAAGTAGCAGCATTTGTTTCCATTGTTGCTTGTGACACTATCTGATGCTTGTAATGTCAAAACTATACGACTATGGGTGTCGATAGATTAGTGATTGGAGGGTTATATGGACTAAGAGCTTCCTCTCCAAGGTCATAAATGCTTGGTTTCTCTGGAATCAAATTCTCTCCTCTTGGAGATGATTCAAGCACATTTTACTAATATCCGGTCACCTCAAAAGACCCTTGTGGGTCTAGTTTTCTCCTTAGCGGTGGTGGGGGTGGTTCGAGATCAACTAGCGGCAAGCTGAAAATCCTTCACGACCGACGAAGCTTCTGATCCTCAACTATGTGAGAATATCAATGACACACTAGGGATTTTTATAATCATTTTAAAAACCAGTACAAACTAGAAAACATTCCTATGAGATAAGACAAGCAGATCGCTAGCTAGTTGGAAGAACAATTACAACATCCAACACTAGAGCAACTTACCAGTGCAAGTAAAACTCAAATATGGAAGCACCCTCTAGGTATAATCCGCAAAGAATGGCCCGATGTCTACCCTAGGTACCATGGTATACCCCCGCAATCACCTCTGTAGGTCACTAAGATAAAGGCAACTAGGTTGCCAGTGTGCGAATAGTCACCAGGAAGGTACAGTCGACAGTCGAGTGGAATGCAATGAGAAGGGTATCAAGATCGAAACCTATCAAGGGTATTGAAAGCAAGTGTTGTGGAAGACGAGTGAGGACCTCGAACAGATTCAAGACCCACAAAGCTATGTGGAAAATGTGATCAACGAAATCCCAAGATAAGCCCTCTATATGCATTCCCCACTACACTTGGTCTGGCTTTGGAGGGGTTATCTCTGCTACCTTTCCTTACATGAACTTGTGTTTAGCCCCTGTTTTAGAGGGGGTCCCAGATAACTTTCACAGTTACTAAACTTTCAAGCACTCCCTAGCTTAGACTCTTATGTTTGTTTTTGTAGCCTTGAAGAGTTTCCTCTCCAATCCTAAATCAAGGCTCTAGCCTAGACTAAATTAATGGGCCCTACAAACACAAAGTCTAGTAAATTTCAATTAAGAGTTAATTTTAGTGGTTGTATTAAGTTAAAAGGAACATAAATGAAACCAATGATGTTCTTAGGAGACAAAAGAGGATAGCATAAGATGAAACTGAAAACAAACTACTTCATTCTTTACAAATAAAGATTTTCCAATTTAAACTCTATAACCAAACTTTTTGTAACTACTTCTCTCAGATCTTTGAAAAGAAAAACTCAAAACAAGATTTTCCTTGACTACAAGCTACTTAATGTCCTAATCATTCAAGTAAAGAAATTAAGAAAAATTTATTTTTCCTTGGTAAATGAAACAACTAACCTAAACTACTTTACCAAACAAAGAAATGAAAGATTTTTTTATTGTTTTATGCTTCAAAACAAGAAATTTGAAAATGAATTCTTTTCTTTTCTTCCAAAGAAAAAAAGGGAAAAATGACGACAATTCAAGACCAAGAAATGAAATTAGGCCCAATCATAGATTGTAGGGAGTCACTGAAAATACCAAACAGGCAGATCAAAGAAGACTCACAAACTTGTCTAAAAATCCTATCAAAGAAAACACAAGAAATATTTTGATGAAATGAAAGCTACGTTGAGGTCAGACCTAGGCTATAGATTTCTATAACAGAGACCAGGGATAGATCAATAAAACCACTGAGAAGTGTGACTTCTGACAGGGAAGAGGATGACTACCTCTTCTAAAAAAAAAAAAAATCTCAACAGAGGCACGCTAGTGACACTTCATCAGCCAGAATATGTATGTAGGTTATTCAAGGGCAGGGCACATATGCATGCGTTCAGGCCCACTGTAGGCTGTGTACACCTATGAAACTCCTAAAAAATAAATGAAAACCAATATTCTAGCACATGCAGGGAGTAATGGTATGGAAGACCAGAATCCCTTAAAGACATATAAGCTTACAAAAGCTCAAAAAATAGTGAATAAACTGATTCAAAGCACCCAAAAGAAATATCCCCAAATACCCTAGAGGCATCCCCAGTATGGTCATCAATTCTTCTTGTGTGGGAAAACCCCTCTACAGACTACACCAGGGTTCTAAAATGTAGGCATAACTAATCATTTAAAGTTGCTACTTTTTATCAACTATCCTGAAATTAACCCACAAACATACATAAAAGACAAGGTATATGGATCCGATAGGCATACCTTAAACTCTGTGTCCGGTGTCGATCCCTTTGCGCTTAGTTATTTCCTTATTGCAAGTCTCCTCCCAAGGTTGACCTGCATTCACCAAAAGACAAACAAGAAACTACAAGCATGCATTATACATATGGATTAGTGAGTTAGACATCATAAACAAGAAATGTAAACAAATAATATAAGTTTAAGATGTCATTTGGCGGGACGGGAAAAGTACTTCTTTATATTAATATCACAAAAGTCACTTACAATATGAGACCGACACTGCTCCTCAAACTCGGTCTTGGGCTCCTCTTCACAATGCACCAACTGCTTCCACATCTCCTTCTCCTCTTCAGTTCTCTCTAGGGGAATGGCAAGGGCTTGCAATGAAGAAAAAGGGAATTTTGGCTCAAACTCACAATGTGGTTGTCGAATATTGGGGCAAAGGGGGAATACGGAAATGGGCAAAGTTTCTATGCTCTCGTGCTTCTTTTTGAAATGGGATCCCAACCCATTCTCTTATAGAGCAAAAGAAATAGTAACGGTTGGGGTAACTGGGTATGGGCAGTCAAACGGTTAAGTAACGGCCGGAAACCAGTATCTTATAGAATTTTCATTTTTTCCGATATTCTATGAGTGTACGTGGGTTGTAGTGGGGCAGCAGGCATGTGTACGTAGGTAGTAATGGTGTAGGGCGTGTATACCTTCAAAACAATGATTTTTAGAGGAGCTTGTTCAGTGATGGCTTGGAAAATATAGCAAGTTAGATGGTCTGATACCAGGTATGCATGTCTGGTGCAATTTAGGGTTATAGCAGAAGCATGTTTAAGATATGGACACTTGAGTGAATTTTTCCTCCAAGTATAAAGGTGTCAAGTCGTAAAATAAAAACATCACATGGATAGAAAATGATGAGAATGCATAAAAGAATAAACAACAACAAGTTGAAGTCAAAATTAGGCTCAAAAGAACAATCATCATAATGCGATGCAACATTACAACTCAACACATAAATGAGGGAGCCCCATAGGGTATTATTCAAAAGAAGAATGAGAAGAATATATGAGGCTTCAATTCAAATTCATGGAAGGACTAAATAGTGCTTTCAAGCCTATAAAAGTATTACATCACCAACGCCTAACTACAAACAAGGTTCTAACTAGGGATCCCATGAATGGTAGTCTCTACCATGTGAAATACAACACTTCTAAACAACAAAGAAGGTTTCTTGTTGCAAATCAGCGGGGTCAATCCTAAGGAAAAATGAAACAAGAAACAGAGAATGAAAAAATGCATGAAGAGGAAAATATAATATATATGTTAGTTTCGAGATCACTACCTATTAGAACAGATCGACATGGAATGAAAGATACCAAACAAAAATGTCTTCAAAGTCCTATATATAGAACAAAAAAACTCACCCAAAAGTTAATAAGTCCAGTATTATGGGATACAAAACTCGAAAACAAGAAACCCTAAAAGTACAATATGTACAGAGAAACACACAACCTTACACCTTATGCATAGTAGTGCTCCAGATAGAACCCATTGTTAGGCTCGAGCCAAGGTTTTTTTTTGGTAACCAACCTGTAAAATTTCTAGTTTGGGAAGAGGGTCTCATTTGAAGGAAACTCAAAATCCATGAAACTAGGGATTGATAGCACATAAATACCAGGGATCTAGGTCTTGCAAACATTAATATTAGACTCAAGAAGAAAATCCATATCACTTGGGAAAAAATGGGAAATAAAGAGCTCACCTTGCCCCATTGTATAAACCATGTGATCAATTTCCAAGACCTTGTCTCAAGAAGGAAAACATGACTGTAAATATATTTTCTCAGGAGAAATTGAACACCAAGGATAAGATGCCACATAATTCACCCATGGTGGGGTAGATTATTCTCAAACACTAGGAACATACAAAGGGGAAACCTGAGATAAATTTGAACTAGGATGGTGATTATCAAATGAAATATGATCAATAGTGATAATACTTCCATTATGAGGGAAATGCATCAAATGAAAGAGCGTAGACACCACAAAATTCATAGAATACACATAATCATGCCCAATAATCATATTGAAGTGTAAAGGGCTTGACACCAACAACAAATCGACTAGGAAAATATTCCCACCGAACGTAATAGTTAACTGAGGAAGAATCCCCAAACATTCACTAGGTCTTCTGTCGAAAGTTAGCAATTCACTGGTAGCTGACAGAATCTTAGGAGAACCCAAAGCTTTCCAATCCAAGGAGTATAAAATACTTGCATAGGATCCTTCATCTACAATACATCGGTAAATTCTCATTGAATTAATTTTAAACCTTATTTAGAAAGGTTCAGAGGAAGGAAGACAAGACTCAACAAGACCATTCCAATCAAAGGAAACCATTTGAGGACTTGGAGGGAGCGTACTCGAAAAAAGTGGATTTCCCCCTTTTTCAGAAGGTATTGAATTGGAAATGTTAAATACATAGTAAAAATATGCATCACTCCCCAAAAGAAGAATGAGATCATTTGAAGATTGCATCAATGAGACCACTTTCGTAGACTCATCAATCTCCAAGAGTCGAGTAGGATCAGTCGAAGATTGCATCGACATGACTAGTTCCTCAACCATTGGTTGAATAGGATGCAATAAAACATGGTCAAGAGACACATCACTCCCCTAAAGAAGAGTGGGATTAGCTGAAGATTTCATTGGCACAACCACTTCATAAACCAATGATTGAATTGATTGTTGGGAAACTTAAGAGTGATACCCTAAAAGACCACTCTCAGACTCAAATCAAGAAGTAAATTTAAAATAAATACTTTGAAATAACTAACTTTCAAGGGAGAGAGAACAAAACAAACATGGATTTTGAAATTTGATGTCGATCCCACATGACGAATTTAGCTCCAACACTCTTTTGCAATAATCCTTTGAAGTCTCATGTACACAAATAGATGAGCAAATGAAAATGGGTAGTTATCTGATAATCAACTAAAGCATGAACATTACAATTTCCATAATAGATTCAAATCAGGATATAGAAAATAAACTAAAAACATGAACCAATATATGAAATTGGATGAGAATGAGAGACATTTTATTATGAATGGCATAAAAATTTGGTTACAACCTATAACCATTGCAGCACAGTCTTGAAATTGGGCTCCAAGTTCCTCCACCAAAGGCTAAATATGATCAACAATACCTCCAATATTTTGTGCTCAAACAGGTCCAAGTAACACAAAGGATCTCCTCTTGACAATATAGGGAGAACAAAACTTCTGAAAACAAGGGTTTTCAGATGGAAGGGACAATCTCAAATGCAAGGGGAAAAGGGGACTTGCAGGACTGAATTACAATTAACAACATAAAGATGCATTTCTATGTTATGTTTTTCCTCCATCCAAAGGATCTAATTTATACTCCTATTTTACAATTGGAGTAGTTATGGATGGGATATAGGAGGTGAGAAAGCTATGGAACATGTCAAATCCACCCAAAATTTTAGGATTTATTATTTTTTTGAGCCAAATTAAGATGTATGTGGGTGTCTAACTAGCAAGGTGCATGCGTGTAACGTACCCAATCACACACAAGCTAGGAATGATACCAATTTGTAATGTACCCATCCACCTATAGGCTGGCCATGCTACTCCAAAAACTCACTTATGAACAAATCTTTATCCGAAATCAAAACCATGAAATACACTCATGCATAAATCGAGATCCATGCTACAACATAAAGAAATAGACAATGTTCCATTCACAACAAATAACCAGTAGATAGGAAATTATAAATACGTATCTCATAGATAGTTAAATACATAACAGAATATACATTATATAGAAAACATATAGATCACTTATGTTTGCAAGTAAACATTCACCAACTGGCTGCATACCAAGAATGTTCCTCCCAACCATAGACACTAGTTTTCTTTTACTCTCAATAGAAAGTCACCCCCGAGACAATGCTATGAATTGACAAGGACAGGTTCTAGGCCAAATATGAAACACACAACAGTTGGATAACTAGCTCTCAGGTTTCCCAACCACACAACAAATATAAATTTCCATCTCTCTTTCCCCCTCAGCCTACACAACCCAAAGAAATGAACACATTTGTCTTCCATGCAATCCTTGAGGCTATTCCATTTCTCTCCAGGGCTCCAGTGCTATTGGTCAGGAAATATCCCTACTGGAAACTCCAAGGATTCTCTGTTGTGGATAGTTCTTTCTGAATTTCCATCAATCTCATGCACACGTGCATCCATTCTTTCCTGGAATAACCAGTAATTTATTATAGCCATCTAGAAATGTCTCCCCTAAAATAATCAACACTCAATATCTCATAGTATTTTCATCACTCACAGTAATCCAAAGTACACCAGCTCTCTTCTACCTAGACTGCACAACCCAAGAGAATGGACCCCCTTCTCTGTCACATAGTTCCTCAGGTTTTCCATATCCTTCCAGGGCTCTAGTGCATCTGGTCAAGAATCTCCCTATTGGGACTCTCAGGACTTGTAGCTATGAGAGAAACTTAACACAGGCCAAAGCATCTCAGACATGCAAGCACTAACTCATGGCTGGAATACACTAGCAGCCATTACATCCAACAACCATGGCTCCTTTCTAGAAATTTGGTTTCCATACTACCCCCAAGATATCATGAATGAGAAGGGACGAGTGGTGAAAGAATGAGTGGACAAAAGAAGAAGAACTAGGGGAAGAAGACTTGAAGAGAAATAAGAACAAGAAGAACCGAGAGAACCCCAAAAATATCCCCCCTATGGATGTTTATATAATTACATGAAGACAAGAACCCCAAGGCATTCCTCCCAAGAAGCTCATGTAACCCCTTTTCTCCATAAAATCAATTATGGGTAAATAAAATAATAATAAAAAGACTTATCCCCCAAGCCCCCTCTCTCATGGAATCATATCTCCTATCTCTTTTTTCCTTGTTTTTCTTGTAGCCAATGGTGTATTTTATTAATGCATATGAAGAATTGCATTTCCTAGGCACTCTAGCCCTTTTTCAAATTCATTGTCTCACTAGCCTAAGTCATAATTACATAATACATTATAGTTCATAAGGGTTAAAATTGGGATGTTACATCCCCCTCCCCTTATTTGGGCACTGTCCTCAGTGCACAACACCATTCCAATGTTATTAACATTAAAAATCTAGACTCTTTGGCCTTAATCCACATAGGAAATCCAACCAAATCTTATATACATAGGCACTCTAGCCTAAAATTAAACATGTATACATAGGAATTCCAACCCAAAACATGTATAATGATCTTCAGAATTTATATTTCTAGAAGCAATTCCAACCAGCAAGCTCTCATTCCCTCTCATCCCTGCAAAACCCAAATAAATGAACCCCTTTCCCTTCCATGCAGTCCCTCAGGTTGTTCCACTTCTCTCCAGGTCTCCAGTGCACTCGGCCAAGAAGTTTTAGAGTTGTGGCTTCAATAACTCTAGCTGCAACAAGTCCATTGGACTTTCTTCATTCGATGCCTTCATCAATGAGCTTGATTTCCTCCCGGTGTTATTTTGCTGCGAGCTTCCAAATTCAATAGCCAACATCTCATCTGTCTTATAAAATATAGTCATCATGAGATATTGTTATAACAATTTCAATCATAAATGTCAAATATGTTTTATACAACGAAACATAGTTTCCAAGCATGAGCTTCCTTATCATATTTCATTTGGCTCTTGTGGTTGCAGGTATCAATATTTGTTATGTCTTATAGCAATGACATCAGGGATGATTTTAAGGATGGAAATTTATTTT
Source organism: Picea glauca (assembly GCA_000966675.3). NCBI lineage: Eukaryota > Viridiplantae > Streptophyta > Pinopsida > Pinales > Pinaceae > Picea > Picea glauca. The sequence goes on from JZKD02S2334068.1 coordinate 3,151,516, forward strand.
AAAATATAGAAACCTTGGTGAATCTTACTAATCCTTCATATGCCAACTATAAATGTTTGGCGATACTTTTGTAAAAATATTCAAATTTCTAAGGATTTTATATAGTTTTTATAAAAGTTTGGCGATTTTTAAGGTAAAACTATTTTATCCTATAGAATTTGGGCGAATCATTTTTAAAATAGCGAATCTCGTTTTTGGAAAAACCATGTAAAATTAGCCCATGAGAAAAATTTAGCCCCTAAAATCATCTATGAATGACATACCCAATACCATTATTCCTGCAATTTTCTCAAGCTTCAATCAACCAAACCAATTGTTATCATAATCATGTAATAATTTGTAACTATGAATTTCTCAAATATGTTTTATATAGGAAAATAAAATTCCCAGACATGAGGATTTTTATCATAATGCTTGGCTCTACAGTTGTATATATCAGTCTTTATTATGGGCTTATATCCCTACCATATCCATTACCATTCTACCTACAATTTCCTCAACCTTCACTCAGCCAAACAAGTTGTCAGTATCATGTATATGTATATTTTTATAGAAACAATTACAAAAATTCACATAGTGATCTCAGAATTGTTTACACCAACAATTCAATCATTCCCATTAATCCAACTATTACTGGAATGAACCCATCATTCTTTACACATGTATTATCAGCCAATACTTTCTTTCTTCTATCCATCAATATTTCTATCACTATGTTCCCTTGACATATCTTTTCCATATTTTATAACTGCTCTCACCTACAACTACCTTGTTGCATTATCTAAAATCTCCTAAAGTGTTTTCAACTTCATGAGTTAGCAATACTCATGTTATCATAATCATTTCTATTTTATATAATATATACATGCATTCACTAAAATGCATTCCATAATTCCTGTAATACCACTTATAACATTTTTAATAGTTCAAAAACTGATCTTGTAATTGTAACAAACAACAATCCAATCACCTTTAGCTATTATTCATATTAAATATCATGCAGTTATCCATGATTATGTATTTTCGTCACCACATTCCTTTAATAATGCAACAATTAATTTCTAAATAAAATAACAATCGATGTGCCAATACCCATGTCCACAACTACACAATGCATCCATGCATTGACTACATAATAACACATAACTATGTCATTCATTCACTAAGGTGAGTTGGAAGGTCTGGCCAATGCCTCAACACATCATCCACAAACTTCCTACTGCTTTCCTGATTATTTGGATGCCTTCCTTTTCAACCCAAACACAACACCAAGAATATATTTCTTAAGTGCTCTTTAGTGTTGGCAAAGAGGTTGCATTCCAAACATCAACTATACAGTAGATACCATTGAGCACTCACATAGTGCTATATCCATTTCATATGCAACCATCTCATGGTCTCACACATGACTAACTCTATGGATATTTATTGTTATATCCAAAGTATGTCTCCTGACTTGACCTGGTTATGATCCCATAACCAATCACAACACAATATGCAACTAACATTTTATCTAAATGCATTATAGCATCAACAACATTTACATACTCTAGGCCTTTGGCCATTACATATGAATTTAAATATTGAAAAAAATTAACTGAGGGAATTCTTACCTCAATTCCCTTCAACATGTATGCATCAAAAGAAACTAAATGCATACTTGCATGGTTGTTATCAACCTGCTTGTTGTTATCTAATCTGTTGATATTTGTAGAAGCTCACAGACTTCCTCCTCCATCATTTTGATCACCATTCCTACCACCCTCATGGGTCTTCACATGGATGTAAGAAATAATAAATAACAACAACATCCACATATTTAACCATGCTATATCATTTTTCCTGAATACATAATCCATCATTAGTCATACTCAATTTTCATAACATCATTATTTCATAATAACAGGCTATTTTGAGTTCAAAAGCATGTTATATACATATCCAGGCATGTACATATGCACAATGCACATCTATATGCACCAAGCATTCACTGTCAGCATGCCTACTAATGCATATGCATTTTAACTTCATTGTTTTCCTCATGCAGTCTAGTGGATTTCTTTTTCAATTCACTTATTTATTTATGTTGTAGTTGGTTGTCCTTGAATTCCTTTAGATCCTTGTTGCCTTATGTGCTCCCATTCTGCTCATCTACACTATTATTCCATCATTTAAACACTTTCCAACCAAGTTCCACTTGGCCATTCTGCAATCCAACCATTTTTTTTCTATTTTGAGCATCCTCTCCTAGGAAGTCATATCCAAAATTTACCTTTATGAAACATTCCAACACCTTGGAATGAAGTAGCTTAGGACAGTCCATCACTTTACTACCACAACATTCTTGAATCAACATTTTTACTCATAGTTGTACATTAGGTTACTTCCTTAACATTTCCTTGTGGAACCATACCTTTCGCACTTAATACCATTCCTAATGGAAGTCTATTTTCATTCACTGGAACTTTTCAAGTGAAAGAGCATTCATTTTTCTATTTCAAATTTCTCTACATTGGCATCTTGCTTCCACTGTGAACTCTAATATTGGAAGTGGATTTCTTTCATTGAGTACTTTTAGACAAGTATATAATTCATATCTAACAAATCCTTCCCTTGAACTCCTATGCTTGAAGCATAGATATTATTCACACACAACCTCTTAAGTTCTTTGTTCTCTTTCACATGATGCTTTGCAACTGTCTACACATCTCTACCTTCAAGGAAATGGAGCCTTAATTTTCCTTTATATGCCCATTAATGACATTATTCACCTGCTAGCTTCATGTCCTATGTGAGGATTCTTTCTTTTATTGTACCTTCAATTTATTCAAACTTTGTGGTAGCTGAATAATAATCCTCCTATTCTGCTCTTCTCGAGTTCTTTATCCACTTTTCATTACTTTCCTTGTATCTCTTTATTACGTCATCCAACTTTTGTAAGATCTGTCATGCTTCCATGACTCTAATATCCAATCATAGACTGGATTTGATCCAATTAAATCTCTAATTCTTCCAAATCTCCAAGAAACCATTTTGTTAGAATTATACATATCCTAAAAAATTGTCAATTAAATTTATATGTACATTTTATGCTCAGTTCATGAATAAATATCACATTTATCCAAAATAGAATGATTCTAAGTCCTTCTCCTCTAAATCATCTTTTCAATGACTAAAATCTCTCCCCAATTAGATATCAGAGATGAAAGTTAGGTCTCCTTGAAAAAACCACTTGCATCCCCCTTATCTAATACAAAAATCAAATTTCTCCCAGGTGCCTCCTTCAAACCATGTTCCATGTGACCACTGCTTGAAACCGTGGGCTTAATCACCATTTAGCACCTAGCTCTGTGTTTTTTTCTACACAGAAGCTGGCGCGAACACCATGTATGAGGGCTTGGTTACCTTCTAGACCCCTTTTTACCTTGGCATGGGACCCATGCTACGACCAAGTCTTTCAGACTTCGCCCTTCGGTTGTTTTCCCTTGTCAAATTTTGTTTTCCCCTAGAGTTACGATTCATCGAACCCATCAATCATTACACTAGAAAAAATGGGTAGTTGAGATTTAATCTCTCATTGAATGGAAGGTATCACCCCCATCTGGAGGATTCAATGAGATCGACGACTACGAATTAATCATGCATTCAGACAGATGACTCTCAACCAATTTAGAAATTTTGCGCTCAAGGGCTCCAAGATATTTCTATTCCTGAATCTTCCACTTCCACGAAGTGGTAATCCGTCGAAGTACTTACATTGTTCATCCATAGTTTAATCGGATGATCGAGACTTAATCAAGCGTTGGGACTGATGATCCTTAAAAACTTTGGAATTTTGGTGCTTCAAGATATTTCCATTCCCGAGTCTACCACTTCCCCGGAGTGAAAATCTACCGAAGTGCTCACCCATCCTCCCTCTACTTGATCCAACAGTTGAGAAAGGTCATGAAGGGATATCAGATTGACGGTCTGCATTCCTTCTTGACTTCGGTATGCACCACTTTTCACTAATAGAAACTTGGACACCCTCGGAGTCACAAACTCTTGGAGATGACACAACATGTTGATGTCACCTAGGGTGATGTGGACCCATAGCACATGTGCCACATGTCACAAAAAACCAAACATATCAGGGTCCAAAAGGTACCAAATATGGGTGACACGTGTCCCCATACGACACCCCTGCCACGTGGCATAATCCATGTCATCAACCACACTGGCAATCCACAATATTTTCTTCATACATGATGTCCCCTGTAACTTTACAACTTTACACTTTTGTGAATTCAGCACTTTGGGGCTTTGACACTTCGGGGCTTTGCTCTGCAACATACCCAGAAATTACCAGAGTGGAAAAGTTCAGAAGTCCAAACTTCTCTAACCCTCCACCACATCTATATTCGACATCCTGCAACAATCCAAAATTCCTTCCCTCAATCTAACAATCGTCGAGAATTCTGAGAATTTGACGCTCCAGGTTGTAGCAGTTCAATAAAGTTTAAAACTCCCAGAGTGAAATCTCCCGAAGTGGTCAACGTCGGGTGACCACGATCGATGGTAGATATTCCCCCGTTCCTCCTATCAGATCGAATGGTTTACGATACATCACGACTCTGGCCTTCGGTAGTTCAGGCTTTGCCTGCCTATAACCAATATCGTCGAAGCGACAAATTCCAAAGTTTTTGTTTCCTTTCCTGCTTGGCTTC
>JZKD02S2334068.1:3171971-3184866 GCA_000966675.3 Picea glauca
AACATTACTAATCTAAATTACAAATAATGGCCTAAAGCCGACATAAATAAAATAACATTACTAATCTAATATGCCCCAATTAAGTGGTAATGAGCCAATATTAGGGCTTAACAGTGCACAAAGTCGAGAAATCAAATACGCAAAAGTATTTGGAGGATTTCTGCAAGGAGTGCAAGCAGAGGCCCTTTCTCAGAAGGCTTGAATTCACAAGTGAAAGCTCAAGAGGGTCAGCCCCTTTGAAAGTACTCAAAGGAAGATGGGGATTGAAGACGTCGCACAGAAGCTAAGTTCAGAAGGGAGAACTTTGTTTCATTTAGCATAAGTTATCAAGGAGGAAGCAAGTGGTCATAATTATCTAAGGAGAACTCCCGAAGTCACCGGGACCGTAGGATCCAGAGAAGCTACAAGTTGGGTAGGATCGGATGAACCCATTATGTTGGTTTCATAAATCAATGTGGACCATTGATCGCGACTTTTGGACCATTGAGTTCATTTCGACATTTCATGGGTTGTAAGTCCAAAGTGTGGATGAAGCCCTTGGTCACTCGAACTCCCAAAGCATGAACTAGGTTGTCGTGTGTAAAGGCGAGGAGAATAATTTTCAGCATTTCAAAATTTCAGAGTTTGACATTTTAGGGGTCTTGATGACAAGGAGTCAGGCCTAGTAGTGTAGAAATCCCAAAGTTGTGAGTTGCGATAGAACTTGATGTGAATTTTGGGATTTCGGTAATTCAGGATTCAGAATACCGGAAGTCCTGATGACAAGGAGCCTAGAGACTTTGTATTGAAAAACCTAGAGTTGTGAAACCCGTAAAATCCTTGAAATGGAATTTCGACATTTTGGGGATCTGGGTTTCGACATGGCCATTGAAAAGGATTCGGGACACTTCACGTAAAAAATCCCAAATTTTCGAAAAGCAAAATATCTGTGAAGGCACGTTTCGACATTTAGGTGTTTTGGGGTTCGGGGATTCAGGATTGTGGTGACAAGTGTTTTGGGATCAAGAGTTTCGAACTCCCGATACCCAGAAGCCTGAAATAACATGAGTCATTGGATCTTAAGGAAGGATATCAGTCGTTGATTCCATAGAAGGCATCACTTCGAAATGAGGGGTTTCGAGGTGATAAGGGAACGACAGCCAAATATTGATTCAAGTTCCAAAAGTTGAGAAAGGTGACAAGTGGCAAGAATCCACATCAGAGACCAAGGAAAGTTGAGAGGATAGGTGGCGAGTTTTTTTCAATAGTCGGAGTTAGACTCTGTTGACTATTTCGGGGTTCAGAGGTTGAAGAGTCAGAAAACCTCACGTCAGGATTCGTGAAATTGCGAAACCCAAATTCCTTTGTGGCTTGAACAAAGGGATTGATTAACCCTCGACGTGGTTGTAGTGAAGATCCTGAGTGGATCTCGGCCCAAGGGCAGGGGGTCTGCGTCAGTTTTGGTATCAGAGCCCAGATCAATTTGTTTTCTTTCTGTAGCAAGGGAAAGGAGGAACATTTCCATCCATGACGTCAAGAAGAAGAGATGGATGAATGCCTGATCCAGCAGTGGAAATGGAAATGCACGAATTACGTGCCAGACTTGATGCCATGGAGACATCACAGAGGTGCACAATTGACATTGGGGACATCAGTGAGGCTGACAGTGAAAATGAATATGGACATGAAGGAGAAGAATTTGCAGTCGAAGATGCTGCATATGAATGCCTATTCAGGGCTATTGCAAGGATAGGTGCCAGGGGAAAAATTGAGATTCCCATGTATGAAGGGAACCTAGATGTGGAAGAGATTCTAGACTAGAATAGGGCTCTAGATAAGTACTTCGACTATGAGGATGTCGAGGAAGAAAAGAAGGTCAAGCACACTATCACAATACTTAAAGGACATGCAACATTATGGTGGGATGAACTGCAAGCTGGCATATTCTGCAAAGGCAAGCTGAAAATCAAGAGTTGAGATAGAATGGTTGCGAAGATGAAAGCCAAATTCATACCTAAGGATTATCAGATTACTCTATTTTGGAGAATGCAAAATTTGAGACAGAAACTGATGTTAGTGAAAGAATACACTAAAGAGTTCTACAAGATAAACATCAGAGCAGGTCATCGGGAAAGTGATGATGAAAAGGTTTCCAGGTACATGAAAGGTTTGTGATATGACATTCAAGACGAGATGAGCATGATGACCCTTCAGAATGTAAAGGATGCTTATCAGATGGCTTTGAAAGTTGAAGAGAAGTTGAGCCGAAATAAAGGTCAAAGAGGCTGAGGCTGAAGTCAAGCCAGAGGCAAAACAATTGCCCAAGACAGAAATTAGAAATCTAAAGAAGAGGGGAAGAAACCTCAAACTCAAATTGAGAGAGGGGGAAGCTCACAGAGAGGGAAGTATGCTGATAGGAATACTTTTCCTCGTACCAGAGGAAGAGGAAGAGGCCGAGGAGGTGAAGTGAAATGTTTTGTTGATGGGAAAAATGGACATAAATATTATGAGTGTCTAGATAGGAAGAAAGAAGGTGGTGAAACTCACATTGCCAAAGCACAAGGATGGAATGTTGAGGCAGAAGATGCTGAGGGTGGAATATCCTTGATGATGAGAAAATTTCTCTTAACGCCAGAGAAGGAGGCAGAGAACCCAACCCAAAGGAACATTCTATTTCAGACTACTTGCAAAACCAAAGACAGGGTATGCAAAGTTATCGTGGACAGTGGTAGCATAGACAATCTCATTTCTACAGAGATGGTAGAAAAGCTAGAGCTGGAGACTATCATACATCCAAGCCCATATAGAGTTTCATGGATACAAAAAGGACATCAGGTAAATGTCACTAAACAATGTTTAGTTGAATTTAAAATAGGGGGATATAAGGATGAAATATTATGTGATGCCATTCCCATGGATGTTTTTCATCTATTGCTGGGTAGACCATGGAAATATGACAGGAATGTGGTTCATGATGGGAGAAAGAACACATACACCCTGAAGAAGAATGGAAGGACTCACATGTTGTTGCCGATTAAGGATAAAGAAGTAAAACTAGAGGTAAGCAACACTGTACTTATCATGAGTGGGAACAAAATTCTTACGAAGGTTAAGAAGAAGGAAGACACACAATTTATTGTGGTCAAGAAGCCTAGAATTATTTTGACTAGTACAAGAGTAGATGATTTACCGGAGGAAATCTAGAAGTTGCTGGAAGAGTTTGCTGATATAGTAGTTGACGAAATACCTTGTTCGTTGCCACCGATCATGAGTATAAGTCATCACATTGATCTTATACCTGGATCCAGTTTACCAAACAAAGCAGTGTATAGGTTGACGCCGCAAGAAAATGAAGAAGTCAAGAGACAAGTCCAAGACTTAATGGACAAAGGATTGATTAGAGAGAGCTTGAGCCCATGCGCTATTCCAATAGTGCTCAGCCCAAAGAAAGATGGAGGCTAGAGAATGTGTACAGACTCGAGGGCAATAAAAAAGATCACCATCAGACACATATTTCCATTGCTGAGGATGGATGATTTGATGGATTGCTTGAGTGGAGATTTTTTTTTTTCAAAGATTTATTTGAAAAGCGGATATCATCAGATTCGTATGAGAGAAGGTGATGAATGGAAGACAACATTCAAGATGAATGAAGGGATGCATGAATGGATTGTTATGTCGTTTGTCTTAACAAATGCACCCAGTACTTTCATGAGATTGATGAATGAAGTCCTGAAGGATTTCATAGGAAAATTCGTCATTGTATATCTTGATGATATATTGATTTTCAGCAAAACAGAAGCAGAGAACTTGAAGCATTTAGCTACAGTGATGAGGAGATTGCAGCAAGAGAAATTGCTGATAAATATGAAGAAATCAACATTTATGAGGACAAAACTCATTTATTTGGGTTTTGTTATCTCTGCAAATGAGTTGAAGATGGACCCAGAAAATGTGAATGCAATTAAGAATTGGTCATCGTCGAAAAGTGTGTTTGAAGTTCGAAGCTTCCATGGTTTAGCTAGTTTCTACAGGAAATTCATTCAAAATTTTAGTGGGATTAGCGCATCGATGATGGAAATGGTGAAGAAAAGACACAAATCTTTTCATTGGACAGAGGAAGCAAAGAAGAGTTTCAATATGTTGAAGAAGAAGATCATTGAGCAACCGATTTTGGTTTTTCCAGATTTCAGCAAGACATTCCAGGTCAAGTGTGATGCATGTGGGTTTTCAATTGGAGTGGTCTCAAGCCAAGATGATAGACTGATCACATAATTCAATGAGAAACTAAATGAAGTGAAGGTTAAGTACTCCACATATGACAAGGAATTCTATGTTGTCATACAAGTGTTGAAGAAATGGAGACATTATTTGGTTCCTAAAGAGTTTGTTTTGTACAACGATAATCATGCTTTTCAATTTGTGACTCAACAAGAGAAGATGAACCAAAAACATGTTAAATGGGTTGAATTCATGCAGAATTTTAATTTTGTAACCAAGCATATTTCAGGAACCGCTAACAAAGTTGTTGATGCTTTGAGCAGGAAATTTTTGCTTATGCAGGAATTTAGGGTCAAAACTTTGGGTTTTGGTAACCTCAAAGAAATGTATAAGGATGACCCAAATTTTAAGGAAGCATATGAAGCATCTGAGAATCCAGTTCTCAGGGACAGAAGCCAGTGGATCGAATATATGATCCAGGATGAATTATTATTCAGGGGCAATCAGTTATGTATTCCAAAATGCTCCATGAGGGAGAACCTGTTGAAGGAAAAACACAGTGGAGGATTGGCCGGACACTTCGGTCATGATAAGACGTTCTCAAAGTTAAATGGCTCATACTTTTGGCTAGGGATGAGGATAGATTTTAATAAATTTGTGGACAGATGTAATACTTGTCATCACACAAAAGGAAAAAGGAAAAACACAGGGTTATACCAGCCATTACCCATACCAGAGAGGTCGTGGGATGTAGTGAGCATGGATTTCATATTGGGACTGCCAAGGACACAAAGAGGATTTGATTCAATATTTTTGGTGGCAGACAGATTTTCCAAAATTGCACATTTCATACCATGCCATAAAACTAGCGACGCAACTCATATTGTGAAGCTTTTTTTCAAAGAAGTCGTCAGACTTCACGGTTTTCCAAGAAGTATAGTTTCAGATCAGGATACCAAGTTTGTGGGACATTTCTGGAGGACTTTATGGATGAAGCTAGGGACAAGTTTGTCTTTTATCTCATCGTATCATCCTCAGACGGATGGGCAAACAGAAGTTGTGAACAAAAGCTTGGGAGATTTGCTGAGGAGCCTAGTGACTGAACACCACAGTCAGTGGGGTCACATTCTTCCACGGGAAGAATTTGCTTACAATGACTCGTTCAACAGAAGCACAAGGCAGAGTCCATTTCAGATTGTATATGGAATGCAGCCAAGGGGAGTTTCTAAATTGAAATATTATGAACAATCTGAATTCAGAAGTGTTGGAGCAGAAGATTTTGCAGAAGCGATGAAGGAGCTTCACAGTCGAATTAAGGAACGATTGCAGAGTTCGAGTCAAGAATATAAGCGCAGAGAAGATCAACACAGGTGAGAACTTCAATTTGAAGTTGGTGATTTGATTCTTTCACATATAAGGAAGGAAAGGTTCCCAAGGGGGACATATAATAAGCTGAAGATGAAAAAGATTGGACCATGCAAAGTCTTGAATAAATTGAGGGCAAACACATATGAGATTGAATTACCCGATGGGATCGGAATTCCACCGATATTCAACATCTCAGATGTGTACCCTTACAAAGCTGAAGAAGCAAGGGTAGAGGATGAAAAGACAGAGTTTCAATGGACAAAGAAAATTCCTGTAGCTGAAAAGCCACAGATAGAAAGCATAATTGACAAGAGAGTCAGCACAAAGACTAGGAGGAAAGAGTATTTTGAATACTTGGTCAAGTGGAAGGGACACCCAGTTGAAGATGCCAGCTGGGAAAATGAAGCAGAAATTCAGAAGCATGGACAGACCATGCAAGAGCTCATGAATAGGATTTCATGAAAATTTTCAAGTGAGGGAGTATGAAGCAAGAGCATCGTAAGCAATCAAGCGAGCGTGGAGGCGAAAGACAGCTGGAAAGCGCAACACACATTTTTTGCGTTTTGGAATGTTTTTGAAATATTAATGTAATAGCTAGAAGGCATACTTTGCATTTATATCTTGGAGGATGTAAATAGATCATGAGCGATTTTCTCTCATCTGTCGATATAAAAGGCATTTAAGCCCAATTAATGAAAGTAGGTAGATTTAAATTATAGATTAGACAGTTTAGAGAGCAGGAGGGAAAAAGGATATATACACCCTCTTTTTTGTATCATTAGATCATTAACACATTAGCATAGAGAAGAAGAGAGAGTTGTAGCAGAGAGCTATAGAGAAGAAGTCAATGTACAAGAGATTTGAATTAATATATGAAGCTTTGAATCAGAATTCATGGTGTTATGATGTTTTTTGTTTACACATGGTGAATGGTATGCTTACAGTTGTGTATTCTCTTTGTTTATGCATTTATTGTTATTTTGTGTCGAATGTATGATTTCATGTTAAATGTTTGAAGTCTGAGAGAGAAAGAGAATGAGTTTCAATTGTTTCTCTTCCTGAGAAAGAATTTCATCCAAGGAGTGCAGTGAAACGTCTGCAAAGAGTGCGTCAACAAAGGTTTAGAGTTTACCTCTGAAGCTCAGGAGGGATACCATTTTTCTCATTCCAGCAGAAGTGCAAGTGAATCATAGAAGCCGTGCAATATGTGCGCAGGCTAGCTGATTCCTTAAGAGTTATTAACTAAGGTGGAAGAGAGAAATAATGTTGTCACAGAAGGTGCACAGAGTCGAGAAATCAAATACGTAGAAGTATTTGGAGGATTTCCGTAAGGAGTGTGAGCAGAGGCCCTTTCTTAGAAGGCTTGAATCAGCAAGTGAAATCTCAGGAGGGTCAGCCCCTTTGAAAGTACTCAAAGGAAGATGGGGATTGAAGACATTGTGTAGAAGCTAAGTTCAGAAGGGAGAACTTGATTTCATTTAGCATAAGTTATCAAGGAGGAAAAGAGCGGTCAGAATTCTCCGAGGAGAACTCTCGAAGTCACGAGGACCATAGGATCCAGAGAAGCTACAAGGTGGGTAGGATCAGACGAACCCATTATGTTGGTTTTAGAAATCAATGTGGACCATTGATCGTGACTGTTGGACCGTCGAGTTCATTTTGGCATTTTGGGGGTTGTAAGTCTGAAGAGTGGACAAAGCCCTTGGTCCCTCGAACTCCCAAAGTGCGAACTGGATTTTCGTGTGTAAAGGTGAGGAATAGAATTTTCGGCGTTTCAGAATTTTGGAGTTCATCATTTTGGGGGTCCTAATGAAAAGGAGTCAGGCCTAGTAGAGAAGAAATCCTAAAGTCATGAGTTGTGACAGAACTTGATGTGAATTTCAGGATTTCAGTAATTCGGGATTTGAAATACTGGAAGTCCTGATGACAAGGAGCCCGGAGCCTTTGTATTGAAAAGCCTAGAGTTGAAAAACCTATAAAATCCTTGAAGTGGCATTTCGACATTTCAGGGATCGGGGTTTCGACATGCCCATTAACAAGGATTCGGGACACTTCACATCAGAAATCCTGAATTTGCAAAACGTGAAATATCTGTGAAGGCACGTTTCGACATTTCGATGTTTTTGGGTTCGGGGATTCAGGATTGTGGTGAAAAGTGTTTTGGGATCAAGAGTTTCAAACTCCCAGTACCTAGAAACTCGAAATAACGTGAGCCGTTGGATCTTAAGGAAGGCTATCAGCCGTTGATTCCATAGAAGGCATCGCTTCGAAATTCGGGGTTTCAAAGTGATAAGGGAACAAAAGTCAAAGACTGATTCAAGTTTCGAAAGCCGAGAAAGGTGACAAGTGGCAGGAATCCACATCAGAGACTGAGGACAGTTGAGAGGATAGGTGGCGAGTTTTCGTAAATAGTCAGAGTCATACTTCATTGACTGTTTCAGGGTTTGGAGGTTGGAGAGTCAGAAAACCTCACGTCAGGATTCACGAAATTGCCAAACTTGAAGTCCTTTGTGGCTTGAACAAAGGGATTGATTAACCCTCGACATGGTTGTAGTGAAGATCCTGAGTGGATCTCGGCCTGAGGGAAGGGGGTCTATGTCAAAACTTCATATGTGTAGCATTGTATGTCGACAACATGTTGTTGATCAGAAACAACATGAACGCAATAAAGGATGTGAAGAAGCAGCTATCCTCCAAGTTCAACATGAAGGATCTTGGTGCAGTAAAATTCATTTTGGGAATGGATATTAAGAGAGATCGAGCAATTAGAAATCTCTAGATAAATCAGAAAAAAAAGTATATTGAAACAATTTTGAAGTGTTTCAACATGCAGGATTGCAAACCTATAAAGTTCCAATTTATGTGGGAACAAGGTTAAATTCTAAACAATGTCCAAAGAAATAAGAAGAAATAGATGACATGGCATGTGTTCCCTATGCAAGTTTTGTTGGTAGTCTAATTTATGTGATGGTCTACACTTGACCACACATTGGATATATAGTGGCAGTGTTAAGAAGATACATGTCGACACCTAGAAAATAGTATTGGACAACTATCAAGAGAGTATTCAGGTATTTGTGTGGCACAAAAGATTATGCTATGTGCTACCAAGGGAAGCCTAGATTGGACAGTGAAGCAAACATACATGCATTTGTCGAGGCCCATTGGACTAGAGATTTGGATTGACAAAGTTCAACCAGTGGATATGTGTTCAATATGTTTGAAAGACTATAAGAAGTGCCTCAAAATCACTCTTGTAAACTTCAATCCAATTATGACATATATCTATGATGAATCTTGGTTTCATAAATTAGTTTCCTTATTGTTTTGTGTTTCTTATATGAATGAACTGATATTTTTTTATGCATCACTAAAGGACCACCATTGAAGACTCGAGAACTAATTTTTTGCACATGTAAAGTCACATGAAAATTCATAGTAATGAAATATTGTGGTTATAATTCCAATAACATCCACGTAATCTTACATTCCAGTGACAAGTTAATCCTTTAGTGTTAGATATTAATTTTAGTGGTTTGAATTTAAATTTAGTAGTTTAAGTTGCATTTAAATTCTCTTATTTTCTGCATTGATTAATGACAAACAAAACTTATAAGAGAACAACATGAATATGGTAAATTTTTAAAACAAAGATCCAATTCATTAAGTTGGAATTTCCATCAAATTGTTTATGTCAAATGAATGGTTGCTTGATTGTTTACTTGCTTGTTTTTTCAATAGTTGTCGGAATTAGTTTAGGATAGTTAAGATAGGCTATGATCTTTCATTTCATGTGCTTTCATATCGAATTCTATGAACCTCAGATTGATATATTAAACGTCAATGATTTATGAAAATAAATAACCCAAGACCCTGCATAGGGATAATATTTGAGCGTGATTATCTATTGCGGCCACCATATGAATAAATCGTCATCATAGGGACTCATAAGTCGCCTTCTCCTGAGCCATTGGATCAACTATATCTAATGGATCATCGCTATATCTTGAAGTCTGTGTTCATAGAAAAATACTCTCAAACTCATCATTGGAACTCTCTTGAAAAATAAATTACAGAGGATGTTGTCGTAACCAAAGTTCCTCATTTTTCAAATCTTGCAATTTGTTAGTTGCATATTTATAGACATCAACAATATTGTGCTCTAGTAAAATATTGTGGGTTTCAAGAAATTTACCCCATAGAACACCTGTGGGCATGGGGCTTGATGAAGTGATGTGGATCCTTCTATTTGAGAAGATGATCTTGAATATTAGTATTTGAATTATTCGTATTGGGACTTGTGATCCCACTTTCATTGTATCTGGGGTGAAATAAGTGGCTATGTATTCCTTCATTGTCAATCCACTACCATCTCTCATCTTTAAGTTCACTACCTCTCCTCGATGGGAGAGTGTCGTTATGAAGTAGATATCCTCCACCTCTAGCTTAAGAAGTTGTTCATCCAACATGAATGCATCTACATCAGGATTCCAGTATTTTGTTAGTAACTGTAGCAATATTTTATGATCCCTCATACCTCCCATTTCAAATAATTCCCTAATTCCACAACTTCGGAGGGATTACATTGCCTTTGGATATGTAAGGACCCTCCTGGTTACGACCACAATTCCGAAAACAGGTGCAATTTTTTTTTTGTTTGTTTGTTTAAAGTGTGTGCGCACGTGTAGAAGAAACAAACACCCTTGACTCTACATCACCACTCGAACCAACAAGATGCAACCATGATGTTCAACACAAGAAGACTGAAGGCACACAACGAGTAACTGCAACCACAACCGACCATAGGCGTGAGGCGCACAACACAATCATTAAGATACACTGGGGTTGCACAGTCAGAACACAGAGGGAAGAATCCATGGTGTTAGGGTTACTATTTCTACACAGGAAAGCAGGGCGTTTAGTCTTATGTCTTCTCAAAAGAAGATTAGACAGGCTCCTGGCCGACTGCTCACACAAAAACTAGTAACCCGACCTAGAACAAGACACAAGTAAGATGAACACAAAAAGACGACTCGACATATCATAGTGAAAACATGAATATATGCCCCTGGATGTAAGGCGTAC
Organism: Picea glauca; assembly: GCA_000966675.3. NCBI lineage: Eukaryota > Viridiplantae > Streptophyta > Pinopsida > Pinales > Pinaceae > Picea > Picea glauca. Next base: position 3,182,625 of record JZKD02S2334068.1, read on the forward strand.
AACTAGAAGCTGTAAGCAGAGAATGACACCAGGTTTTAAGTACAGTACCGTCACAGATGGATGAATCCAACAGTAGAGTTTACTATTTCTGCACAGAAAAGCAGGGCTTTTAGTCGTATGTCTTCTCGAAAGAAGATTAGATAGGCTCTTGGCCAACTACTCAGGCAGAAACTAGTAAACCCCTCAGGTGTGTCACAAGAGTGGAAACCCTGTCGTTAAAGGGCCCGAGACTCTTGATACGGCACTAGATTCTTGACACAGAAAAACACACAGACATAGATACTAAGGCTTACCAGGAGGTGTCTAGATCACTCCCGACACAAGCAGAGCAACAAGGGATTGATTACATCCAAGTACAATAAGGGTTAAAGAACAACGATCCACATAGGAAAGCATAAGCTAAATACAACCTCGTCAACTACCCGACCAGTATTCCTGGCTAAAGGCCAATATCTAAGATCTAATAGGACGATACATACCTATCACTGAACCGGTCTAGGTTAATTGTAGTTTTTCATCCTGAAGGTGGGTCATAAACCAAATTGTCGATTACAACTTTAGGTTAGTATTGAGAGCATTTTAAAACTCAATAAGTCGATATGTACACCTTAAATTAGCATTTAGAATCGATCAACATTAAGGGTTTAACAACTTGAAGAATAGGATACAAGTCATAATAATTTAACAAATATTGGCATTGCAATTTAGACCTTATCAGTAACCTTCAAATTAAACTAATAATAACCTTACAGCTTAGACATCATCCCGAACAGTTCAATTAAACAAATATTAACATTGCGAATCACCCATCATCATTGCCTTGGCAAATTAAAACAACCTTATTATTGCAAATTAAACGAGTAATACCAAGGCAATAAAACAAATATTAATATTGTGAATCAACCATCATCATTGCCCTGGTAAATTAAAACAAACCTTATTATTGCAAATTAAACAAGTAATATCATGGCAATTAAACAAATATTAATATTGCGAATCAACCATCATCATTGCCCTGGCAAATTAAAACAACCTTATTATTGCAAATTAAACGAGTAATACCAAGGCAATAAAAMAAATATTAATATTGCGAATCAACCATCATCATTGACCATAATATTTAACCACCATATTTAACCAAATATTAACCACATACTATTAACCCATCATATTACCCATAATATTTCACCACCATATTAAAACCCTAATAATTAAAACCGCATATTAAAACTAAGGATTTAAATGAGAATAGAACATACATTCCCAGCAATATTAAACCCTAATAATTAATACCACATATAAAACTAAGAATTTAACGAGAATGGCACATATATTTCACAGCAATACTACACCCTAGTATTTAATACAACATATTAAAGTAAGAATTTAAACAAGAACGAAACATACATTCCCAGCAATTAAATGCATTGCCATTAACTAACCGTGCAATTGCGGAACCATTAAATAAATGACCATTAAATGACCATTTAATAACATTTAAATAAATAACACTACAATTCCAATTAGATGCTTTGCAATTAATTAACAATGCATCTACTTAACAATTTAATAAATGACCATTAATCAACCATTTGAGTAACAATCACATAAACATATTACAATTTCAATTAACTGTAATGCAGTTATTTTAAACAACGCAATTACGGATCCATTAATAAAAGGAGGAATAATTCCCAGTTAACTAATTATTAACGCAATCCCAACAACAATGCACCTATATCACCATTCAATATTAAAGGAATAATTCTTTCCTTAATAAAAGGCGGTCCTTGTAACAATTAGGTTTTGGGATTGAGTTACAACTGTAGAGAGGTCGAATTAATAAAGGTAATAGTTTCTGGGTTGAAAGAACAACGACATTGTCCCACGACAAACGAATGATGGCTAATCAAGGAGAATCCCCAACTCCTACAAGAAATCAGTCCAGTCTCTAGTCTGGCAGCATAACAATACCAATAGCTCCAAAAAAAGTCCCCCTTTTTCCCTCTCTCATGTCCTTTATCCTCCTTTTGACCTAATCCCATTAGGTTTTTTTTTACCAAAAACCTTAAATCCATTTCTTTTAAGTTTTTTTTTTATCAAACCCTAAAAATCCCCCTCTTTTCAAAATGTCACGCATCCCTCCCTTTTCCATAATTTATTTTCTTTTTTCTTAAAGCTCATTTCCCCCCTTTTCCTTTTTTTTAAAAACCTAAAAGGTAATGCACTAAATAAATCTTTT
>JZKD02S2334068.1:3213339-3238171 GCA_000966675.3 Picea glauca
GATTTTACATTCATGCATCGCTTACATCACATATATCATGATATGATCCAACAAGTCTTCTTAATTTTTCCTACCTTTCCATAGTATAGGCATGTCTTTTTCTTCTTACCTTTTTAAATTGATGACTGATCATCATGCTTCTTCTTCTTGATTTGGTTGACATAGTCCTTATTAGGTAATCTCCACCATCTTTCTCTCAATTGTATTCCTGATCTCTTTCTCTAGAATTCTGTCAACTTTTCCCTTAAGAAGTTGGTAATGTTTCTAATTTTCAAGTTTACCCTCATTAAGCAATTTTTATTGTGCCCTAATTAGAAAACCACATAAATAACTAAAGGCATAGTCTCTGGCATCATCTATTCTACAAGCCCAACTATCATAAAATATTGAACATAAAACATCATAGCATGTCCTTAAATTCATCAAGTTTGGTTCTATAAGTTGTCCATCCTTCTTCAGAAAATCCTTTCTATATTGACCCAACTTCAACTAAAGCTCCTTGATGCATGAGCCAAATAGTCTTCAATGTTTTCAAGGGAGACATGATTAAGAGAGATCAACTCTTTCTCAATTAGGTTACCTTTTGTTTCGTTGTTCTTATAAAACGTATTCTTTAACTTCTACTGTAATTGATTTGGATAGTTAATCCTACTAATATGAAAGTAGATCTCCATAGATATGTAGGTTGTCATGATTCCTATACACTTGTCCTTTGATGTGGCACGCATCCGCAAGCATGCCCACTCACATGATCTTCTCTTCTGTACTGGCCTGAAGAAATCTAAGGCTCTTCTATTTACATATCGGGAAATATGCACCCACAGAACTCTTCGCACGATCCCCTCTCTTTACTTATCGGGGAATCGGACTTCACGGTTTCGCGAAGTCAGTGGTCGAGTGCTGGTGTTTCGAATCCCCGAGACCCGATGCAAATCAACGCTGACCCTTCCTTTACCCTGTCGGGACTTATCCTATCGTGATTTTGGCACTCACGATATCGAACACCTTGTCTCTCCAACTAACGAACCCCGATACGCCAAACCTCCGACGCACTCGCGGGTTGACTTTTCAATGCTCGTCACCTCCATCGAGATTTTGGAGTTCGCGGTATCGCGAATCCTAATACAATTATTTCGGGACTTTTCACTGCGAATTCCCGATGAGATGTACCACCCATCCACCTACCAACTCTACGGTGGTCCCACACTATTCTTGTAACCGTCGGGATATCGCGTATCACAATATCGCGATTCTCGTTGCGATGTTTACAGAGTTCAACCTACAAAACCCCGATATACGAAACCATGTGTGAATCCGACGACCCTTGTGGCTCGGATCAATGGCTCTGCCCCTCCTGAGATTTAAACCTCTCGATAATACTTGCAGTATCTCCCCTGCACCTTCTCAAGATCTAACGGATCATGGGATGTCGTGAATCCTCCTCAGGGAACTCCAACCATCTGTTACTCCTAGTGAAATCTACAAAACGACTAAGTGTTCCTCCGCAAAATTTGTTCACCTGCGTGCAAACCTGCGATGCCTATTTTGAACACTCCACGACACAAAACCCTTGTGATTCCACTTGATAATTACTCGAAGGTCCTATATCCCCTGAGCTTCCAAAAGATCCCTGCACGCATTTCTTGCGGCAGACTTTCAAACACTTCAAGTGCTTGAACTCTTTCAACTCTGCACACACCTGCAGTAACAGTCCTTCAACTCTTCACTCAGGTTCGCAACCCTACAACTTTGCCTAGCCTGTGCACTCCTTGCACGACTCTTGTGCTTGTCTACACTTTGAGAGAATGAGAACAAAAGAAACCCTATCTGAACCCTCAGTCAACGCACTCCTTGTGGATAATTCGACTGCCCTCCTTGCAGGAATCCTTGCTCAGATAGAGAAATAATTCAAACTCATTCCTTCTCCCTTTCAGATTCCAATCTTAACATGAAATCACATAAATAGCATATAAGCAAATGTATAGCAGGAAGCAAACATTCATGAGCACATCATTAAGCATCAATACACAGAGAACAACACAAACCATGAATTTGAATAAAATCCTTCTATTAATCCAAATGTCTGTACATGGGTGTTTTTACACAACTCTCTGCTTCTCTCCTGTGTTTTTCATACACAAATTATCATACTCTTCCATAATGTTACAAATGCACAAAAAGGGTGTCTATATCCGGTTTCCCTCTTGTGCTCTCAAGCAGTCAAATCTACACATTTAATTCTAACTACTTACATTAACTACTTTAAATGCCTTCTACCTACTAAGGACGAGAGCAATCCACTCAAGGTTCATTTACATTTAGAAGTGCACCTTCATTTAATTATCACATTTAAGGTTGGCACATCATCTTCAAGGAAAATTCAAAAATTTTTGCTGGCTTGTCCAACTGTCTTATGCTTTCGCGCTGGCTCGCTTGATGTGGGAGATGCTCCTGCATCATACTCCCTCGCTTGAAAAATTTCATGGGATCCTGTCCATGAGCTCCTGCATAGTTTGTCCATGCTTCTGTATCTCCACTTCAATCTCCCAGCTGGCGTCTTCAACTGGATGGTTCTCCCACTTGACCAGATACTCAAAGTATTCCTTCCGTCTGGTCCTCTTACTTACTCTCCTATCCAGTATGCACTCCATCTGTGGCTTCTCTGTAAATGGCATCTATTTCATCTAGTGGATCACTGGTTGCTCACCTCCAGTCTCCTTATATGGGTAAAAATATGAGATATTGAATATCGGAGAAATTCCGATCCCATCGGGTAATTCAATCTCATAAGCATTCGCCCCAAATTTTATCAAGACCTTACACGGTCCGATTTTCTTCATCTTCAACTTATTGTACATTCCTCTCAGGAACCTTTCCTTCCTCAAATGTGCCAGAACCTGATCACCAACCTCAAACTGAAGTTTTCTCTTCCGCTGATCGGCTCTGCACTTATACTCCTGACTTGATTTCAACAATTGTCCCCTCACCTGGCTGTGAAGTTCTTTCATCGCCTCTATGAATTCTTCTACCCTAGCGCTCCTAGTCACAGTCTATTCTGAATCCCTCAGTTTATAAATTCCCCTCGGCTGCATACCATAGACAACCTGGAATGGAATTTTCCCTGTGCTCCTGTTAACTGAGTCATTATACGCGAATTCTTCCTATGGTAATATATTGTCCCACTGGCTATGGTTCTCTGTCACCAAGCTTCTCAGCAAGTCTCCCAGACTTCTGTTGACCACTTTCGTCTATCCATCCATCTAAGGATGATAAGATGAACTAAATGCCAATTTAGTTCCTAGATTCTTCCATAAGGTCCTCCAAAAATTCCCTATGAACTTCGTATCTCGATCCGAAACTATGGTTCTCGGCAACCCATGAAGTCGAATGACCTCTTTGAAAAACAGATTTGCAATGTAAGTTGTATCACTAGTTTTCTGACATGGAATGAAGTGTGCCATTTTGGAAAATCTATCCACCACCACAAAGATTGAATCAACACCTCTTTGTGTTCTTGGCAACCCCAATACAAAATCCATGCTAATCGCATCCCACGACCTCTCTGGTATGGGCAATGGTTGATAGAATCCCGCATTTTGCTTCCTCCCCTTCGAATGCTGGCAAATTCTACATCTGTCCACAAACCTCTTGACCTCTGATCGCATTCCTAGCCAAAATTATGACTCACTCAGATTTGCGAATGTCTTGTCGTGACCAAAGTGCCCTGCCAATCCTCCACTATGTTTCTCCTTCAGCAAATTCTCCCTCATGGAGCATTTCAGAATACACAGCTGATTGCCCTTAAACAACAATCCTTCCTGGATCATGTATTTGGCCCATTGGCTTCTATCCCTGAGAATTTGATTCTCAGCTGCTTCATACACCTCCTTAAAATATGGGTCATCAGCGTACATGTCCTTGAGATCATCAAAACCCAACGTTTTGACTCGGAACTCCTGCAACAACAAACACTTCCTACTCAAAGCATCAACAACTTTGTTAGCAATACCAGAAATATGTTTAATCACAAAAGTGAAATTCTGCATATACTCAACCCATTTAACATGTTTCTGATTCAACTTCTCCTGTCGAGTCACAAACTGCAGTGCATGATTGTCACTGTACAAGAGAAATTCCTTCGGGATTAAGTAATGCCTCCATTTCTTCAATGCTTGTATGATAACATAAAACGCCTTATCATACGTGGAGTACTTCAATTTCTCCTCATTCATCTTCTCGCTTAAATATGCTATTGGCCTGTCTTCTTGACTTAAGACTGCCCCGATTGCAAATCCTCTTGCATTGCATTTCACCTAAAATGTCTTCTGGAAATCCGGCAACACCAAAACCGGTTGTTCCGTAATCTTCCTCTTCAACAGATTGAAAATTTTCTCAGCCTCTTTAGTCCAATGAAAATATTTATGTCTTTTCTTCATTGTATCCATCATAACTGTTCTAATTCCACTGAAATTCTTGATGAAATTTCGGTAGAAACTATCCAATCCATGAAAACTTCTCACCTCAAAAATATTCTTCGGTGATGGCCAATTCTTGATTACCTCCACCTTATCTGGATCCATCCTCAACTCATTCTCCGAAATAACAAACACCAAGTAAATGATATCTGTCTTCATGAATGAGGACTTCTTCATGTTTATCAACAACTTCTCTTGCTGTAATCTCTTCATCACAATGGAAAAATGCTTCAGATGTTCAGCCTCCATTTTACTGAAAATCAGTATATCATCCAGATATACGATAACAAATTTTCCGATGAACTCCTTCAAGACTTCATTCATCAACCTCATGAAGGTACTTGGCACATTTGTTAAGCCAAATGGCATAACAAGCCATTCATACAACCCTTCATTTGTTTTGAATGTTGTCTTCCACTCATCACCCTCTCTCATGTGAATCTGGTGATATCTTCTTTTCAAATCAATCTTTGAAAAATACTTTGCTCCACTCAAACAATCCATCAGATCATCCATCCTTGGCAATGGAAATCTGTACCTGATGGTTATCTTGTTAATGGCTCTTGAATCAGTGCACATCCTCCAGCCTCCGTCTTTCTTTGGACTGAGTACTGTTGGAACAACACATGGACTCAAGCTTTCCCTGACCAAACCTTTGTCCAATAACTCCTGGACTTGTCTTTTAACCTCTTCATTCTCTTGCAGCATCAATCTGTACTCAGATTTGTTTGGAAAACTAGCTCCTGGTATGATATCAATATGATGGATGACACTTCTAATCGGTGGCAATGAACGAGGTAATTCATCCACTACTATGTCAACGAAATCTTCCAGCAGTTCCTGAACTTCTTCTGGTAAATCATCCACTCTTGTGCTAGTCAGAACAATTTTTGGTTTTCTGACCACAATGAACTGTGGATCCTCCTTCTTCTTCACCTCTGTAAGAATATCCTTCCCACTCATGAGAAGTACTATGTTTCTTACCTCTGGCTTCACCTCCTTATCCTTTATCGGAAGCAACATGTGTGTCCTCCCACTCTTCTCCAGGGTGTATGTGTTCATTCGCCCATCATGAATCACATTCCTGTCATATTTCCATGGTCTACCCAGCAATATATGACAAACATCCATAGGAATGACATCACATAAGATCTTATCATTATATCCTCCTATCTTGAATTCAACTAAACATTGTTTTGTGACAGTTACCTGGTGTCCTTTCTGTAGCCACAGAACTTTGTATGGGTTTGGATGATCAGTCATCTCCAGCTCCAACTTCTCTACCATCTCCATAGAAATGAGATTATCCGTGCTACCACTGTCTACAATGACCTTGCACACCCTGTCCTTGGTCTTGCAAGAAGTCCTAAAAAGTCTGGTCCTTTGGACTGAACTTTCCACCTCCTTCTCAGGTGTCAAAAGGAATTTTCGCATCATCAGCGATATTCCGCCTTCAACATCCTCTGCCTCAACATTTTGCCCCTGTGCTTTGGTGATGTGAGTCTCTCCACCCTATTTATTTTTATCAAGACACTCATAAGACTTGTGCCCGTTATTTCAACATGTGAAGCATGTAATTACTCCACCACTTCCTCTTCCTCTACCCCTAGTACGAGGAAAAGTGTTGTTGTTAGCATAATATCCTCTTTTCTCATTATTCTACCCTCTCTATTCAACATATGGCCCTCTCTGTGAGGTCCCACCTCTCTCTGTGCGAGTCTGAGGTTTCTTCCATTCCTCCTTGGGCTTCTAGAATTTATCCTGGGCAACTGATTTGCCTCTGGGATGACTTCTGCCTCGGCCCCTCTGACTCTGCTTTTGGCTCAGCTTCTCTTCTGCTTTCAAAGCCATCTGATAAGCATCTTCCACCGTTCGTATGGTTACCATGCTCATCTCATCCTGGATATCATATCTCAGGCCATTCATATATCTAGCAACTTTCTCCTCATCGCTCTCCCGATGACCTGCCCTGATGTTTAGTTTATAGAATTCCTCAGTGTATTCTTTTACTGTTGTTGTTCCTGAGTCTGTACTTAAGGCTTAAAAGTACAACGTCAAGGCATCCGCAATTATGTCAATGATTTATAAAATGATTACGCTAACCTTCGGTATAGGAAACTAATGAGGATTTCTATGTTCTCGTTGTCTATCTTCCAACTGTTCCTGATTTGTAATATCTTGTTCAATGGCTTCCCATGAACGATCCAGTTCTTCCCGGGTGTTAGCAGTTTTAAGGATTGTGTCAAAAATATTTAAAGCAATATGTGTTTGATTAGATAGTCTGGGTTCGATATTGGGTTGAGTGGCTGCAGGGACAATCATTGAGGAATAGTACCAGTAAGAAATGATTTAAAGAGAGATTTCAATGTTGTTTCAATTTGGTCGAAATAAAGAGAAATTTTTACTTTAAGAATAAAATAGTAATGCAAACTGAAGGCCCTTTCCTGTAACTGTATTATTTTTAATAAAAAGATGTGGGGTGAGAGAAAAACATTTAGCTGTAGATATCATAAGGTTCCTGTCAAAGAAAATACTCACACATACACAGAAGAAGAAATTAGTATAGAAATAATTGACATAGTGTAAATAAATAATAATTTTGTAAATGCAAATTGGTCTTACACCCGCTGATAGCTGGTGTAGAGGAAAGACAATAACCAATTACAGAAAGATGAAATTCCTTTGCTATCATAGTAGTCATACTAAAGTATAGAGATACACATCAATTATGAAAAGTGGTATGAAATGAAACATGAAACATAAAGAAACAAGCTTGTAACATAGTCGTGACGGGATCGAGAATCTTCAAATTTGCTTGTATTAACTTCTTGAATCCAAAAACTGTATTACAATCAATACCAAAAAGGTCCAGCCCTCTCTTCTTCTTTTTGTGGTCTATTTATACAAATTTGCAGATCAGTTTAGAAACTCAACGGTTTCATAAATTCAGTTACCAACGAGAGGAGCGAAAACACTCCATCTCTCCTACTCTATTTTCAAGAGGTGCCAGGTGCTTGTCTTTGCGTGGATTCGGTGCATATGATACATTTGTCCACAAACTGGGATACAAGCTGCGAAGGTTCCGCTTGACAGCTGGCCTCGGCGAAATAGCATTCTCGGGCTAACTGTGGCAGCTTATCACCCATTTGTGCATCAATGATGTCAAGAGCACTTAGGTGTGCGCTAGGTTGAATTAAGTGTTTGTCAACTTGAGCCATGTCCACCCTGTCTGTCTTAGAGATATCCGCTGAATCTCTCTCATTCTTCTCCTTCAGATCGAGGGAAATCTGATCTATATTCATTTTCCGTAACGTCTCTGAGTCACCTCCAGGAATTCAGCATCATATGTGTATTCAGATGTTGTTGGGAGCTTATACATGGTTTGGATATGCTCTGGTCTAAAAGTCCCGACCATGGTTTGTTGGTCGCTAATGATAGTTCTGGTGGGTAGGTCTATGTGATCCAATGCCCATCGGATCATGTCATAATATGGGAGCAACCGTGGTCTGGTTGCAACCCGGTGCATTCCCGATTGAACAACTATCTTGTATTTAGTGTTCAGGTCGTCCTTTTCGTTGTCATTTTCGTCGGAGTCTGAATAATTCACCAACTCAGATTGCAGAATATCTTAAACAAACGACCAGCTAGGGACTAAGCCGCCACTCTGGGGCGAAGTGTCAGAGACATTATCCGGGCCTTGCCCTGTAACCTCGATATTCGCCTTCGCTGCTCTCCTTGGAGCCATGGATGAAACTTGTGTTTTCTCTCTTCTGCGATAGACTTGTGTATACATGCAGAGATTAGTTTACTCGGAGAAAGGTGAGCTCTGTGCGCTTATGAAAAAATGTTTAAAATAAAATGAAACTCCTGTATATATTTGAAAATTCTGTACTCTTCGACATAGGTCTGTCAAATCGCAATTAGAAACAAATTTATTGCATAAAATACAATCTCATTATTCATAGATTTACTCTAATATTCCATTAATGTCATCAATGTTTAGAGCTCTGACGGTCATTCAGAGTATGGAGAGTAAAAATATACCTTGGGAAATGTGCAAACCTCGATGCACGGGACATATTTCTCATTATTTTAAATTTTCAAATCTCAGCAATGTAAATAATTTTCTCGCCGTTCGCAGCATCGTGAATTTCCTTTTCACATTTTGACTCTTCAACTCGCGAGACTGCGAGTGCCGATTTTAGCTTAATTAATAGTAATCGTGATTTGGAGCATCCTTAATTATATAATTAATTTACTCTCCATATCGCAACTTGGAACTTCGAAGACAGATTTTTGGGAGAATGGTAAGCCGAGTCGCGATACCGCGATGTGGCGATAATTAAGGCTCAAATTATGGGAAGAAAATCTTAGATTAGGCTACTAATTAATCTTGCTAAAATCATGTCGCAACCTCGTGAGTCGGGGTTTTAGGCACCTTAAATTTATGAAAGAAAGTGTCGAGTGGAGAAGTACTGAGAACCAAATTTAACCATGGTTAGTTTTTTGACCTTTAATCCTTGACCAATGTTATCACAAAAATTATCGCGTTCTCGGCTCTCGGGGCTGTAAGAACAGAAACTTGGGTTTGACGAATGCTGAGGCGTGAAACCCTGACAAAGTATAATCATGGGTTAAAAGTTTTACCCTAGTTGATGTCTTGGGCGGCAATTGAAAACGACTTCGCCGTTTCGTGACTCGGGACGTGTGAACTCAAGGTTTAAAGTATCCAACCTGCTAGACGCCGAAATGAAACAAAAGAGTGAACATACTCATGAAATTGGATCTGTTTTGAAAGTTGAAAAATCATTTCTGTTCAGGTGACAAGATTTCAGAGTTTTAAGATCTCGGAAGGGAAAAAGAAAATCAACTTTAGATTTCAAGTTTCAAAAATTGAAAATTTTGCAAGGTAAAAATAAGGGAGGCTCCAACATAGGCTCCAACTAGGGATCCCGCCTTCCTGTGAGGCGGGAAGAACAGTAGACTAGGTGCCAATATTGGGTAAATGGAGTCACAAGCTAAAATCAACAGAAAAATTCAAGGGAAGAGATAGAAGGGAGGTAAAACTTTGTTTTGTACTTCAAGAAGTTTTTTTTTTTTTTTGAACTCAGATACTCTTTCCCAACACGGCTGAAATCACTTTCACAACTTTCCCTTTCTCACTACTAACTTTGGGGGATGCTTTAAGACAGTCGAAATGACCCTAGGATATTCAACATATCTTGTGATTCTTAGCTTGCATCAAAAGAATGAAATTATATAATTTTAAAAAGGGAAGTCCCGTCGGAATTTGGGGTAATGATCAGGTTTTTAGAAAGCATTGGTTACCGAAGTAGATTGATATTTATGTATAACAGCCTTACATATCTCTCAGACATTGCTTCACTGCCAGTGAGCCTGTTGAGTACCCCGGTGAAGTTGTCTGACCCCTTTTTGCTGAATTTCTTTTCACCACTTCGGAAAATATTTATGCGTTTAAACGCTAAGACGAGGGAAATCATTTCTGAATTTCCTTTCATCATCTTCCTGGACTAGGTGGGGGCAATCATTTTTGAATTTCCTTTCATCACCTGTCTTATAATTTACTTTTAAAACATGAAGATGGGAGCAATCAGTTTATATCAGGGCTGAGATCTGTGTAATATTTTGTATCAGAGGTCTGTCAACTCATTTTGACTACTCGGTATCAATCTTCCTTTTACCCTCACAAGACCTTCGTTCTTAGAGAGACAGGGGAACATAATAAAATTTTAAGGGACATCCTGTTCAAGCAAGCTTTGAATTTTCCGATGCTGTTGAAAAAACTAGGAAAGTTAGGATCGCTATAAACATTCCTTAGAATTAGTAGAAGATCAAGTAGTTGTGAAGACCAGCTTTCTTATTAAGCTCTGTTTCGAAATCCCTGAGGTTTAAAACGAAAAACTTTTACCCCTTCACAAGGACTCGGGAAGATAGTGACTCGCTAAAAGTTAGGCCCGGAGATAGATAGAAAACAAGGTAGCAATTCAAAGGCTTAATAAACAAAAGGTCACAACAGTTCGGGACTGGTTTTCGAGGGTATTTAGGAACAAATATTATTACTGACTGTTTTTTAGGTTTAATGTATTCATTCGAATTCATTTATTTGAGGATTATGAAGCCAAAAATAATCCTGTTATATAACCTTTTATATTGCAATTTGAACAATGTTACCTTAGTTTGCTTAAACAGCCTTCATGACCTGTATATTGAGAAAGCTCACCTCTATCTTTTCTTTTCACTTTCTTTATGGACTATGAATTTTCTTATGTATCACCTGTTTTAAGTCGTTCTATTTCCAACACCGACCTGCACATTATTTTTTCTGCTAGTTTCATCTGCAGCTGGAATCCTGTAAAAACAAATACAAATCTTATTGGAAATGTGTTGAGAGTTTAGGAATGAAAACCAAAAATTAAAAGTAAATGTTTGAACGAAAATATAAATATGTACAAAACATTCATAATGAAATTTATTTATTTACAATTTATTTATTATTTTTTTTTTTACGACTGTTACGTCATGTAGTGCTTTAGAAACCGTCCATTGGCAGGGGCGCTGAGAACTTCTCCATCAATATTTTCCAGAAGAAAGGAATTTTTTCCTTCTGGAGCCGAGACCCTAAACGGTCCATACCAAAGGTGATCAAATTTGCCATGCTTCACGACTTCTTCCCTTCTCGTATCCCATCTTAACACTAAGTCACCTGGGAGGAATTCTCTGTCCTTCGCCTTGAGGTCGAACAATGCTTTCATATTGTCTTGGTATTTCTGCATTTTCTCATCAACCTCCACTCTGTGTTGTTGAACCTCAATCAACTGGTTAATTCTCCTGATTACATGATTGGGTTCTTCGTTCTGATCCTGCCATAATTTCATCACTGGTAACGCTAAGTTTATAGGCAGAATCGCCTCGGTCCCATAAACCATCTGAAACGGTGAAATGTTGATAGACCTTTTGGTGATGATGCGATTTGCCCACAATGCGTACTTCAAATGCACATGCCAGGACCTTTTGTTTTCATCCAGTACTTTTTTGATTACATTTACCAGGCTCTTGTTAGATGATTCGGCCAACCCGTTTCCCTGGGGGTAATAAGTAGTGGAATGGCCGAGAATGATATTGTACTTTTGACAGAAGCTGATCATAGCCATAGACTTGAAAGCCTGGGCGTTGTTGGTAACAATATTTCGGGGACACTCGAATCTTGACAAGATGTTATCTTCCAAGAAGTCGATCACCACCGAGTTTGTTGCCCTTTTGGTTGGAATGGCTTCCACCCACTTTGTAAAATAATCTGTGGCTGTTAAGATCCAGTTATGTTGAGCACTGGAATGGGGATTAATTTCCCCTATAAAGTCTAGACCCCATTGTTGAAATGGAGCTTCGATTTTGACTGGAACAAGTGGTAGTGCAGGGAGTTTCTACTTACCAACGAATATTTGACACAAGTAATAGGGACGCACTTTGGCATTGACGTCTGAAAATAGTTTCGGCCAATAGTATCCGGCCCTCGGGATCTTGTAGGCTATGGCTCTCCATGCATGGTGTCCTCCATAGATTCCTTCATGAAATTCCTCTATGACCCGTGGAGTTTCCAACTCAACCTGACAGACTAGTAAGAACCCCAGTGGATCCTTCCAGCATAGTTGATTTTCGGAGATGCAATATTTTACAGCATGGAGTTTTAAAGTTCTGCATTTGGCTAGTGATAGTCCATATGGACATTTCAGGTTTAACAAATAGAAAACTATGTCTTTATACCATCTTGACGACATGAATTTTTATTCAACCTTGCTTGGATGTGTCTGGTCATCCGAATCTTGCAAATGTGTGTCTCCATCTTCCCCTTGGAGGCAATTAATATCAAGAGCTCTAAGGTTCGACTCAGCCATGAGTTTGGCCAGACCCTGCCCCTTTATCAATTTAGTAGGCTTGACTTCCAGATCAAATTATTGTATTTTAGTGAGCCAGCACCCTCGTTTTCCATCGTTATCTTGCTGTACCAATATATCCTTCACAACATTGGTTGGTACGTATGCGATAATTTTTGAATGCAGAACATAGGTTCTGAATGCTTTTAGCACTTTCACCATTGCGTACGCCTGTTTTTCTATTATGTCATATTTTAGTTCAGCATCTCTAAGGCTTTTGCTAAAAGATGCGATCAGTCATTCGAAGCCTTCATCATCCTTTTGCAGCAACACCGCGGCGATAGTATGTTCAGAAGCGAATGAGAAGATGAGGAAATATTTCAAGTAATCTGGGCTTGCTAACACAGGTGCCTCACTGATGACTTTTTTAATATGCGTGAACGACGCTTTAGCCTCGGTCGTCCAATTTACTCTGCTATCTTTCTTCAGCATTCCTGTGATCAATTTGGCAATCTCAGCAAAATTTGGTATAAACCTTCGTAAAAAATTTATTGTACCTAAGAAAGATTGAATTTCTTTTATGTTTCTAGGAATACTGATAGTTTCTATTGCTTCAATCCTCTTAGGATCAATTCTGATTCCATCTTTAGATACGATATGCCCCAGGAGCTTACCTTCCTGCATAGCGAAATGTGATTTCTTTGGGTTCAAAGATAGGCCATACCTGCGGCATTTTTCGAAAGTCTATTTTAAATGGATCAAATGTTCTTCATTGGTTTTATATAAAACCGTCAAATCGTCAAGGTAGATGACTACGAACTTGTCTCTCTCTCCTATGAAAGCGATGTCTATAGCACGCTGGAATGTAGCCCCTGCATTCATCAAACCAAACGACATTTTTTCATACATGAATGTACCCCATGGTGTGGTGAAAGCAGTTTTTTCTCTGTATTGTTCGTTCATGGCGATTTGGTTGTACCCAGAGAACCCATCAACCATAGACATTCGATTTTCTCCAACTACCCTTTCTAGGACGTGATCCATTTTGGGAAGCGGATAATTATCCTTACGAGAGGACCTTTTCAAGTTCCGAAAATCCACACAAAATATGATTTCTCCATTCTTTTTTCTGACAGGGACCAAATTTGCCACCCAGTCTGAGTACCTTAGAGGTACAATTATTTTCGCATCTAAAAGATTCTTAACTTCCTTTTCAATGATAGGCAACAAAATGGGGTTAAATTGTCTGAGCTTTTGCCTAAAAGTCTTGACCCCGGGCTTCAACGGTATCTTGTGCTCAATTATGGAAGTATCATACATTCGGAGCTCATCATAGGACCAGGCGAAAACATCTTTATACTGTCTGAGTAGGTCTCTGTACTAGTCTTTTACCTTGGGAGGGAGGACTTTAGATATCTTTACTATCCTGGCTTCTTTTTCAGTTCCTATGTCGCAATCCTCCACTTCTTCTGGTTGGGGCTGCAAAGTGGATTTCACAGGTATGTCGTTCTAGTCGAAAAGTCTTTCTAAAGGAATTAAGCCTTTCAGGATTTGGTTGTTTTTAAGGACCAACATACGATGATACGCTATTTTTTCTCGAAAGGTTTTAGGATCTTCACCCTCTTGCATAATCCACATCAGGTCGTTTTGATTTTCTTGGTCTGGATGAGTTTCAGAGAACTCACCTACTACCATAAGAAATTTCTGAATTTGTTCATCATCTTCAAAGACCTGCCAGTGTCAGACATTATCTGGTATAGAGGGTTTATATCTGATTTCAATATGATATTTCAGCTTAACGTTCGTGAGAGGAGAAAAGGTTGAGGCTGCCTCAGCCAATGCGTCAGCATGTAGATTCTCTGTGCGAGGAATAAAATGGAATTTTACAGATGAGAAAAAATTCTCCATCAAATCCCAAGCACAATTTCTGTATGTTCTTAGTCTGGGATGCTTGGCTAGGTATTGTCGGTTTACTTGTCTTACTATCAATTTAGCGTCATCGTAAACCTCCAAGTTTTTTATATTTAACTTCTTTGCAGCCTCTAATCCTAAGATTAATTCTTCATGCTCACATACGTTATTGGTGTAATCTATGTCCCACTGCAAACGATATGAGAAAGGAACAATAAACTTACCTTCAGGTGCTACTAACATTATGCCAGCACCAACTCCTTCAGAAGACGAAGCGCCATCGAAGTACATTTTCCAGATACCATTTTTGCATAGCTCTTCCGTCAAGGGGCTAAGTTCTTCCTGCTTCATATCAAGTTCTTCTGGACACCCATCTAAACCATCATCAAATGAAAATATGCAATTCCCCAGATCTTGGTCTGCAACGTAAATGGGAAAGTTATTTGGGTTCTGAGGATCACTGATAGTATACGCTAATCTTGTTTCTCTGTACAAACGGGTAAACTGACCACCGAATATAGGTATTGTGGCATATGACATGTCCAATTGTAGAGAACCCCCCAACTTGGCTCCCCATGACCTGGATAACAACATACCATATTTAGGGAGAATATCTGTGATAACCACATCCATCAGGATACTCTTGACCGGGACCTGAGCCAGGGTAACTACCAGATATTTTATCATCCCCATACATTTAACCTTTCTAGAATCGAAAGAGTATAGATTTACATAGGGTCTAGTGATATGGAGGCCCTGCCTCTCCATTATAATTTTGGGCATAAAATTATGTGAAGCCCCAGAGTCTAACATACAGTTATGCAGTAACTGATCATGTATATTCAGGGTGATATAGAAAGGAGCGACGTTGTCTTTGGATCCCTCAAAATGAGGACCAAAGGTGATGTTAGGTCTGTCGTCTTCCAGGTTGATAACATCAGAGTGAATTTCTGACTCATAGACACCCATCACTTTGGCAATTTGCCTCCGATAAGCGGGGTTTTTTGCTAATTCGACCAAAGGAAGCGCTATCTTGATTTTATTTAATTCATTTTCAAAACTAAAAGATGTAGTTACCTTGTCCATTTCTTTGGTTAAGACCTCTGAGCTTTTTCTTTCTGACTTGTTTGTCTAGATCGCTTTATCACTCGTGATCTTAGTCGAAGATGTAACCTTATCTATTGGTCCAGTTTCCTTTGTTTGGGTTTCGACTTTTTTCACTTCAGACTCTTGAGTTTTTGCTACCTTGAATTTATTTCTGGGTAACAATGTCTCTTCCAAAGGAGGTTCATGTGATTGACCCCTCTGAAGGATTCTCTTAGGTTGTTCAGTTGAGGAGGGATTATTTTTATATCTCAGATTGTATTTGGGTTGAAAATCAGTCGTTATCATTTTCGTTTCTGGTTGAGATACGCAGAGGTCAGTATGATCACCTTCTTCATCTTCATTAGATGGTTGTGAGGTATTTAAAAATTTCTCATAGTCTTCCCTGGTCAAAAATGGCTACGAACATTTATCACCAAAACACGTGAATTCATCTTCCGAATCTCCAAAATCTTGGAGATCATTTTCTCCTATAAAATTTTCATTTTTTAGTGGAGCTTGTATTTTTTGATCTTCATTCTTTATTTGTCTCTGTTGATTTTGGGGATTTGGGTTTCTCCTAAAGTCTTTTTTGTTAGAGGAATCAGCTTTAACTTGTTCCAACTCCATCCTAGAGATTTTGTTAGACAGTTCTTTAATTATTCGGGCCATATCATCTACTCGGTCATCAGTATATCTATTTGACCCCGAAGGACCTGCTGGTTCCCTATAGCGTCTATTTTCTCGGTTGACAGTTTCTACTTTAGCCTTTAACTTGCCTAAAGCCATCATATTAGATTCTATTTCGACAACATCGTCTTGCATTCTATTTAGGGTGGCTCCTCTTCTTTCTCGCAAAAGTAGTGCAAAATCATGTTCAAAATCTCCCGCAAAGGTTACTTTGGCTGAGGGTTCGGAAGGTTTAACAACAGCTGGAATTTTATTATACAGTTTGTTAAATCTCAGAATAAATTCCATAACTGTTTCTGAGTTCTTTTTCTTTAGAGACCCAAACTCGGTAAGGTAATATAAGTGATCTTTCCTCTCTCCCCATTGTCTGAGGAAAACATCTTCCAATGCGTCATATGTCCGAATAGAAGCTGCATGAAGGCTCCGAAACCAAGTTTGGACCTGTCCTTCAAAGGTCTGGACAAGAAGTCTTGAATAAACATCCTCGTGTTCAATACCACAGATGTATGTGAACTGGTCAAAGAAGTTTATATGCTCGGCTGCGATTAGATCTCCCTCCCTAGTGAAATTAGGAAGATTTTTGATGTAGTTTTCAGGCAAATCATGGAGGGGAACGGGTAAAACCAGGGGAGCGTATCTCGCTGCTACTTTTTCAAATACTCTGGGAGGAGGGACATTCTGTTGTCCTCCACCTCCTCCTCCGACGCCCGCCATCGAATGGGGTGTAGAAAATGAGGGTGTAACACACTCTTTGGAATCATGTGAGACTGGGAAGTTTTGTCGAAGAAAATCTGGTATGTCAAAAGACACCGATCTTTCTAAAGGACCATTTCCCTTGTTTATAGATGGGAAAGTCTGATGGATCTCACTCCTAAATTCAGAGTAGTTTTTTTTTGGTTCTTTGGTATCAAAGTGAGGGCTGCATGAAGTAAAAGGTTCTGAAGGGCATTTAGTCTTTAAAGGTGAGTTTTTAGGCTTATAAACTGTAGTGGTTGCCTCAAACGAGCTTCTCACTCTTAAAATTTTTTCTGGATCATTAACAGGCGTAATCAGCTTGTCATCCGGGTTCTGTCTGGTACTCTTTCTACTAGACACTAGTTTGTGTTTTCGTGGAGTCGCCAAGTGAAATATTTAAAAAAGACTTAAAACTGTGTGCACTCTATGTTCACTATCAAAGAGTAACACTATCAACGAAATAATTTGTCGTTTTCCCAGGGAAAAGATTTCGTAACTTCGCTCCCCGACAACGGTGCTAGAAAGATGTTGTTCCTGAGTCTGTACTTAAGGCTTAAAAGTATAGTGTCAAGGCATCCGAAAGCATGCCAATGATTTATAAAATGATTACGCTAACCTTCGGTATAGGAAACTAATGAGGATTTCTACATTCTCGTTGTCTAGCTTCCAATTGTTCCTGATTTGTAATATCTTGTTCAATGGCTACCCATGAACGTTCCAGTTCTTCCCAGGTGTTAGCAGTTTTAAGGATTGTGTCAAAAAGATTTAAAGAAATATGTGTTTGATTAGATAGTCCGGGTTCGATATTGGGTTGAGTGTCTTCAGGGACAGTCATTGAGGAACAGTACCAGTAAGAAATGATTTAAATAGAGATTTCAATGTTGTTTCAATTTGGTCGAAATAAAGAGAAATTTTTACTTTAAGAATAAAATAGTAATGCAAACTGAAGGCCCTTTCCTGTAACTATATTATTTTTAATAAAATGATGTGGGGTGAGAGAAAAACATTTAGCTATAGATATCGTAAGGTTCCTGTCAAAGAAAAGACTCACACATACACAAAAGAAGAAATTAGTATAGAAATAATTGACATAGTGTAAATAAATAATAATTCTGTAAATGCAAATTGGTCTTACACCCACTGATAGCTGGTGTAGAGGAAAGACAATAACCAATTACAGAAAGATGAAATCCCTTCGCTATAGTAGTGGTCGTACTAAATTATAGTGATACACATCAATTATGAAAAGTGGTATGAAATGAAACATGAAACATAAAGAAACAAACTTGTAACACAGTCGTGACGGGATCGAGAATCTTCAAATTTGCTTGTATTAACTTCTTGAATGAAAAAACTCTATTACAATCAATACCAAAAAGGTCCAACCCTCTCTTCTTCTTTTTGTGGTCTATTTAGACAAATTTGCAGATCAGTTTAGAAACTCAACGGTTTCATAAATTCAGTTACCAACGAGAGGAGCGAAAACACTCCATCTCTCCTACTCTATTTTCAAGAGGTGCCAGGTGCTTGTCTTTGCGTGGATTCGGTGCATATGATACATTTGTCCACAAACTGGGATACAAGCTGCGAAGGTTCCGCTTGACAGCTGGCCTCGGCGAAATAGCATTCTCGGGCTAACTGTGGCAGCTTATCACCCATTTGTGCATCAATGATGTCAAGAGCACTTAGTTGTGCACTAGGTTGAATTAAGTTTTTGTCAACTTGAGCCATGTCCACCATGTCTGTCTTAGAGATATCTGCCGAATATATCTCATTCTTCTCCTTCAGATTGAGGGAAATCTGATCTATATTCATTTTCCGTAACATCTCGGAGTCACCTCCAGGAATTCAGCATCATATGTGTATTCATATGTTGTTGGGAGCTTATACATGGTTTGGATATGCTCTGGTCTAAAAGTCTCGACCATGGTCCATTGGTTGCTAATGATAGTTCTGGTGGGTAGGTCTATGTGATCCAATTCCCATCGGATCTTGTATTTAGTGTTCAAGTCGTCCTTTTCGTTGTCATTTTCGTCGGAGTCTGAATAATTCACCAACTCAAATTGCAAAATATCTGAAACAAATGACCAGCTAGGGACTGAGCCGCCACTCTGGGGCGAAGTGTCAGAGACATTATCCGGGCCTTGCCCTGCAACCTCGATATTCGCCTTCGCTGCTCTCCTTGGAGCCATGGCTGAAACTTGTGTTTTCACTCTTCTGCGATAGACCTGTGTATACATGCAGAGATTAGTTTACTCGAAGAAAGGTGAGCTCTGTGCGCTTATGAAAAAATGTGTAAAATAAAATGAAACTCCTGTATATATTTGAAAATTATGTACTCTTCGACATAGGTCTGTCAAATTGCAATTAGAAACAAATTTATTGCATAAAATCCGATCTCATTATTCGTAGATTTACTCTAATCTTCCATTAATGTCATCAATGTTTGGCGCTCTAACGGTCATTCGGAGTATGGAGAGTAAAAGGATACCTTGGGAAATGTGCAAACCTCAATGCGTGGGACATATTTCTCATTATTTTAAATTTTCAAATCTCAGCAACGTAAATAATTTTCTCGCCATTCGCAGCATCGTGAATTTCCTTTTTACATTTTGACTCTTCAACTCGCGAGACTGCGAGTGCCGATTTTAGCTTATTTAACAGTAATCGTGATTTGGAGCATCCTTAATTATATAATTAATTTATTTGGCATATCGCGACTCAGAACTTCGAAGACAGATTTTTGGGAGAATGGTAAGTCGAGTCGCGATACCGCGATGTGGTGATAATTAAGGCTCAAATTATGGGAAGAAAATCTTAGATTAGGCTACTAATTAATCTTTCTATAATCATGTCGCAACCTCGTGAGTCGGGGTTTTAGGTGCCTTAACTTTATGAAAGAAAGTGCCGAGTGGCGAAGCACCGAGAACCAAATTTAACCATGGTTAGTTTTTTGACCTTTAATCTCTGACCAAGGTTATCACAAAAATTATCACGTTCTCGGCTCTCAGGGCTGTAAGAACAGAAAATTGGGTTTGACGAATGCCGAGGCGCAAAACCCCGATGAAGTCTAATCATGGGTTAAAAGTTTTACCCTAGTTGATGTCTTGGGCGACAATTGAAAATGACTTCGTCGTTTCATGACTCGGGACGTGTGAACTCAAGGTTTAAAGTATCCGACCTGTGAGACCCCGAAATGAAACAAAAGAGCAAACATACTCACGAAAATGGATCTGTTTTGAAAGTCGAAAAAGAACTTCTGTTCAGGCGACAAGATTTCAGAGTGTTAAGATCTCGGAAGGGAAAAAGAAAATCAACTTTAGATTTCAAGTTTCAAAAATTGAAAATTTTGCAAGGTAAAAACAAGGGCGGTTCCAACAACTGTCATCAACTTCTATCTCAGGTTCTGCATCCTCCTGAACAGAGTAATTTGATAGTCTCTGGGGATGAATTTCGCCTTCATCTTCGCGATCATCCTATCCCAGCTCTTGATCTTCTGCTTGCCCTTGCAACGTCTCTTAGCTTGTAGCTCATCCCACCAAAATGTTGCATGTCCCTTCAAGCGTGTGATAACATGCTTGACTTTCTTATCCTCTTTGACATCTTCATAGTCTAAGTATGTGTCTAGAGCTCTAATCCAATATAGAAGCTCCTTTGCATCCAGATTCCCTTCATAAACTGGAATGTCCATTTTCGCTCTTCCACCCATCCTGGCAATAACTTTGATCAAATGCTCGTTTGATGCATCTTCGGCTACAACTTATTCTTCGTGTTCAGCCTCAGCTTCACTTTCAGAATCACTAAGATCCCCCACACTGGTTGTGCGTCTTTGCATTGTCTCCATGTCTTCAGGTCTGGCTCAGAGATCACGCATCTGTCACTCCATGGCTGGATCTGTGACTTGCCTACCTCTTCTTTGTAGCATTTCCCTATCCTTTGGATCGGGTGATTGCACGTCCCTTATCCTAGGCGGCATGGTGAATTCTCTTCCTTCTCTGCTACAGAAAGCAAAGAATATTTTTGTGCTCTGATACCACTTGACGTGGCACGCGCCCGCAAGCATGCCCTCTCACAGGATCTGTACTGGCCCGAAGAACTCTAAGGCTCCTCTATTTCCCTATCGGGAAATTTGCACCCAAAGAACTCTTCACACAATCCCCTCTCTTTACTTATCGGGGAATTGGACTTCGCGGTTTCGCAAGGTCAATGGTCGAGCGCTGGTGTTTCGAATCCCTGAGACCCGATGCAAGTCAACGATGACCCTTACTTTACCCTGTCGGAACTTCTCCTATGGCGATTTTGGCACTCGCGATATCGAACTCCTTGTCTCTCTGACTCCCGAACCCCGATACGCTGAACCTCCGATGCACTCGCAGATTGACTTTTCAACGCCCGTCACCTCCGTCGGGATTTCGGAGTTGCGGTATCGCGAATCCTAATACAATTTTTTTGGGACTTTTCGCTATGAATTCCCGATGAGACGTGCCACTTTTCCACCTACCAACTCTGTGGTGGTCCCACACTATTCTTGTAACCCTCAGGATATCACAATTCCCGTTGCGATGTTTACGGAGTTCAACCTACGAAACCTCGATATACGAAACCACGTGTGAATCCGACGACCCTTGTGGCTCGGATCAATGGCTCTGCCCCTCCTGAGCTTTAAACATCTTGAGAATACCTGCAGTATCTCCCCTGCACCTTCTCAAGATCTAACGGCTCATGGGATGTCGTGAATCCTCCTCAGGGAACTCCGACCATCCGTTCCTCCTAGTGAAATCTACCAAACGACTAAGTGTTCCTTTGCGAAATTCGTTCACCTGCGTGCAGACCTGCGATGCCTGTTTTGAACACTCCATGGCACAAACCCCTTGTGCTTCCACTTGATAATTAATTGAAGGTCCTATACCCCTTGAGCTTCCAAAAGATCCCTGCACGCATTTCTTGCGGCAGACTTTCAAACACTTCAAGTGCTTGAACTCTTTCAACTCTGCACACACCTGCAGTAGCAGTCCTTCAACTCTTCACTCAAGTTCGCAACCCTGCAACTTGACCTAGACTTCACACTCCTTGCATGGCTCCTGTGCTTGTCTACACTTTGAGAGAATGAGAACAAAATAAACCCTATCTGAACCCTCGGTCAATGCACTCCTTGTGGACAATTCGACTGCCCTCCTTGCAGGAATCCTTGCTCAGATAGAGAAACAATTCAAACTCATTCCTTCTCCCTTTCAGATTCCAATCTTAACATGAAATCACATACACAACATATAAGCAAATGTATAGCAGGAAGAAAACATTCATGAGCACATCATTAAGCATCAATACACAGAGAACAACACAAACCATTAATTTGAATCAAAGCTTTCTATTAATCCAAATGTTTGTACATGGGTGTTTTTACATAGCTCTCTGCTTCTCTCCTGTGTTTTTCATACAAAAATGCTCATACTCTTCCATAATGTTACAAATGCACAATGAGGGTGTCTATATCCAATTTCCCTGTTGTGCTCTCAAGCAGTCAAATCTACACATTTCATTCTAATTACTTACATTAACTACTTTAAATGCCTTCTACCTACTAAGGATGAGAGAAATCTGCTCAAGGTCCGTTTACATTTACAAGTGCGCCTTCATTTAATTATCACATTTAAGTTTGGTGCATCATCTTCAAGGCAAATTTAAAAATTTGTGCTGGCTTGTCTAGCTGTCTTCCACTTCCACGTTGGCTCGCTTGATGTGGGAGATGCTCCTGCATCATCCTTCTTCCCATTAATGATTAATTTCTTGTGTTCATCTTTAGGGTCCAGAACCATAGAATTTGTGAGCTACTAAAGAGGTTTAGTGTTAACAAAGTTTCCATATCTTGTACTTGCATTCCATAGTTGTGGCCATTTAAAACCATTGGCTCTTTCTTATAACTCATAATCACTCACCAAACCTTAATTCAATATGCAAGTTTAAAATTGATTCAATCTACCTCAGATATGTGAGCCTATATGGAAAGAACATATGTGATAGACCAATCCATAGGATCATCTACATGTATACSMAAAAGTGTAACTATCTCCCTTAAAATGAGGAAGGTTTATTCCAATTTGATCACCTTAGGCACACTCAAGATCTAGGTTTTAAGTCTTGACATAAGCACTAGTCAACCTAGTCAACACCACATCTAGTTGGTTACACCAATTAGTTGACTACTTAGTCGAGCTACTAGTCGACTTTGATTGTCACCAAAATGACATCGTTTGATTCTAGAAACTCAAGAGTTGGGTAGCTCCTTTTGTTTTAACAAATTCCACTTCCAATATTGTTTTTATCTTCCTTTGACCTAAAGATAAAATTTTGAGGGATATACCCTACCACATTCTTCTAATTTCTTTGCATCCATAGTTTTAAGTCCTTCTCTTTGATTTTTTATCACAAAAAATTCCATATTAGGGAATCTATGCATAAATACTCATTATTTATGAAACACCATATGCCACTAGTTGAGATAATACAACTAGCCATGATTAAATATCGAACGCTTTCAAAAACATTAATTCAATTCAAATTTAAAAGGAAATTTGTGAGTCAGAATTATTTTCTATCTCATCCTTTACATATGGAATTGTATTATCCTTTACATATGGAATTGTATTAACTAGTTGAACTAAGTCATCCTTTTAACTTAACAAATAATGTCAGTATCATTTTGACATGTTTCCCATCATTTGGAGGAAAAATCAATTTTTTCTTTATGGGTATCAATTTGTAACAATTATGAACACATTGAAGAAAGAAAGAACAATATCATACATCTTTGTGCCATCTATTTGAAGCTATTGCTGCAAAGCCTTCTTCTCTTGGTTGTTGGATTTTGTGGTGCTATCTAATGGCCTAATACAAAGTCAAACAATATATACACAAAACAACCCTCTTGCAATAATTTCAATTGGGTTTCAACTTTTGGTAATTCTAATCAATTTGGTGGATTTTAGGTTTTTGAAAAATATGGATGAATTTGGAGGTACCAAAACTTGAAATTAGGGTCAAAATGGAACCATGAATAAAATCATTATTGTCACCAAAATTCATTGCATCAGAAACAAGGTTCTTTTACCACTGGTTCCACCCCACATGTGTAGCATGAATTCAAGAAGAGTAAGGATTGTTTCCTTAGATCACGATGTAATATAAACCCACGAAACTTCTATACGGTCTTTTTCTACCTTTGTTTTACTCAAATATAACAATCATTTTCTCTAGTCATCTATATTACAATTGACTTATTCAACATTTGGTGTATCAAGGGAACCTAATGCTTCTGCATATAAGAGAAATCCTTTTCACCATATAACCTACTAACTAGCACGATGAAATCCTTCATGGGTTCTCTTAAATTAGAGGTGGGCTACAAATTAGATGGGAAATTCAAAATTATTTCTTCTATCTTCTTAGATAATTTTGTCCCAACACCTACCCAAAATACTGAGTGAAGAAATACTCTGTGTTTTCTCAAAGGTTTGGCTCCAACCCTAGATGAAAAATTCTTACATGTCAAGTTATATTTTCAATGTTTATCTTTAGCTATATTATAATATGAATATCGTTGGCCTAACGTTTCCTTGTCCCTCGATGGAGTGTAGGTACAACCAAATATGTATCTATCAGACCTATCATCTAGCTCAAGTGATGAAATTTTGAGAGGGACAAGAGAAAACATAGCCAACACATGTTACAAGGCGAAATCAACTAGAGGTGAAAAGGTCAGAAGAAAGTTTGGTAGGCGCATGAAATTATTTCTTGCTGAAGGAGGATCATTCTCTTATGACAATGAGAGCATAGGTGACATCGAGGTTCCCTTGAGGTACAAACACATACTGAAACAGTGGGTACCCAAGGAACTCCCCGAGTTGGACACTGACTTCTATGTTAATGAGAGAATGTATCGCATTGCTCCGTCATCCATCCATGGCCTTGGTTTATTCTCCATGGACAACATAAAGGTAAAATATGGCGGATTAGTTGAATTGTTTGAGTATGTTGGACCATGTTACA
>JZKD02S2334068.1:3252944-3268170 GCA_000966675.3 Picea glauca
CTAGATCGCGTCATCGCGATCTCGGGTTTTAGGGGCTCGAAGGGTGAGAGTGAAATCTCCCGGTACGGTGAACGCCGAAAGGTTGATTAAAGTTTAGGAAAACCTAATTAAAGAAGCTAAGCCAACTTAATTAGTGAATTAATACAAATTTTTGACACGCACCATCTATGGGATAAATTTAAATGTTTTGCGTCAACTCGTATCACGACCCGTCAAAATTTATATCATTTATTTGAAATAAGTCGAAGTGACAGGTAAAGATATTGTTTTTATTGCTAACATCTTTCCCGAAAAATGATTTGACCATTCTGTTCATAAGGATGTTGGAGTTTTAAATGATCGAAATATAGAGTTATTTCTCTCAGTATTTTCAAATTTCATTTCTATCTTGCGTAGAGAAGCTTTTATCGTTAAGCTAATTTCTGTATGTATACACATTTTTACTATAGGAGAGATAAGTCACAATCCTCTGTCATGGCCCCACGAAAAGCATCCAAGGCAAGTGCTGAGAGTTCAGGGAAAGTCTCAGATAATGTTTCTAATACTTCACCATGAAGTGTTGATTCTGTCAGAACCTGGTCATACATCTCCGAGGTTCTGTAGTCCGAATTGGTGAACTGTTCAAATGATTCCAATGATAATGAGAAGGACGACTTGGCCACAAAATACAAGATCGTCGTACAAGCAGATATGTATAAAGTAGCATCCATGCCACATCTTCTTCCTTACTATGATATGATCCGATGGGTGCTAGATCATGTAGATATCCCAACCATAACCATCATCAGTGAGCAGAAGGTCACTATTGGGACCTTTAGACCAGAACACTTATAGGTGATGTACAAGTTGTCATCCACGATGAACTTCGCATACAATGTCGAGTTTCTAAAGGATTTTAAATAGAAGGAATGTGAGCAATACAGAAAAAGCTTATCTGATTTGATCAAGGATTGGGTCTGACACCCCACAAAGTTTAGGGAAAATAGTAACGGAGTTTATTCCATATCTTCCTTGGAACCGCAGTTCAAATACATAGCAATGATGACCTGTAGATTGTATGGAAGGGAAGACACCACACATTTTTTCCTTCTGTGGGTGCCTCTAATGCATACAGTCATGGAAGGTTATTCCTTCAACGGGGCCAAACTGTTGTCAAATAGTCTAACCAGTCGGATTACAGAATATCAGATGCAGAGGGTGAGTGGGAAGGCTGCTTCATTTATTATGTCTGCATACATCATGGACGTCGTGTGTTTCATGACGCCTTTTCCTTTAATGATATGGAGCTGGGCTCCATCTAATGATGAGCCTATCCATGTCTACCATTCCAAGCTTTAGGAGGATAAGGCCACAGATTTCATATAAAAAAATTTCAATTGGGCAATGGTATTGATGCATGTCACCATCTTTGGTAATCCATCGCCCAGGATCTCAGATAGCATCGCAGCCAATTTGAGCAGTGCGGTCGACTAGTACTTGGAGGTAGAATTTTCATACATCAGGGTTTTCAGTGCCTCTGTTTCTCCGCATTCTCTACCATTATTTATACCCGATAGGCTAGCTTGTCGCGATATCACTAGGAAAACCATGATTGGTGGCATAAGCAAAGAGCTTAAAGGATTTTCGAAGAAGGTATGGCCACCTTTCCCCATTCATTTGAATACCTAATATTTATTATATTTTGGGCATGTAAAGGTCGAGGAAACAACTTTGGAAGATATTAAATTGTTCCACATTGAATTCAAGAAACATGACCCACACAGGGTCACGAGTAATCACATGGCTAGTTGTGGCCTTAAAATATTTGAACATGAGAATTCACCTCATGATGATATTTTTCGAGGCACGAGATCTTATGCTGAAGTTTTGGGTCGGATACAAGCCTTGTCACTCGAAGAGAGGGCCGATGTTTTCAAATTCCAAGAACACCGGTGAAGCTTCCTTCCCCTAGTATTAAAGGGTGAGAACAAAAAAACCGTAGATGTGCTGCAAATGGAAGCCGAGGGCTCCAAAGATTCAACACCCAACCAAGAAGGACACTAGGAAACGAAAGAGAAAACTGGGGGCCTAAGATAGAAAGTTGTGACTCCCAACTCTCCAAGCGAACTAACCTTGTTTGTTACTCTAGGGAAATCATCTAAGTAGATCGACAATCCCATCGTCTCTGTTACCCCCCTACAGTCCACAAAGGGGATCCGAGACGCAGGTTGTATTTTCGGCGAAGAATTAACACCCATAACTATGGAAGAGCTACCTCTGAATGAATTCTTCTTCAATAAGAAGATAAAGGTTGTTGTGAAGCAAGAACTTTATCAAGAGGCAGGAACGGTATTCAAGAAATTTAAAATTTTAACTGATGGGAGAGCTATGAAAAAAGATGAATTTGCAACTCAAATAGTAGGAACATTGGGGGATTTCTCTACAGCCAACCAATATTCAATCGGGACCCTAAAGGATCAGCTAAAGCAAAACAATTGTTTGATCAAAACATTAGAGTCTAAACTAGCTACAACAGAGGCAGTTGCCAAAGATCAGGCGAATACAGGTATAGAACAAGCTAGAATAACTTATCAAAAAGAAATCAAGCAGCTCAAAGCCGATCTCAAACAGAAACAGTTGATGGCTCAGATGAGTCAAATATAGATAGGTCAGCAAGGAGAATTGATAGGGAAGCTACAAGCCAAATTAGACTTCACCAAAAGCCAGGTAGTCGAGATCGAGATATTTCAATCCTAAGCTATAGAAATAAGAAAAAGAGTGTCAACAGCTCAGCAAGGTCTACTTGCTAAGGTGGAAATGATTCAAAATAACTACCAACTCATTGATCAAGTACTGGAAAAACTCTCTCTCAGATAAAAATAAGCTGGGGTGGCTCGGGTTGATTTCCAAGAGGTTATTATATCCAGGACAAAAAGGGAAATAGGAAGTAGTTCTAGGTTCTCCATCCCAGAGAAGACCCGAGGTAACATCTTGATGAAAGAATGGAAGTGTAACATATCTGAAGGTAGACAACAAGCTAAAGAGGTTAGAAATATTGTGAAGAAACTTTCGGTTTTCTATATGGGAGTTGGTTGGGTTCCGATGGTGAAAGCAACACTGAGATACTGGGCCAAATCAATATAGCCAAGCATCTGCTCAATATCAAGGAAAATGAAGAAAGAGAGTTGGATGAAATATTACAAATAACCCAGATGGACATACTCCAAATAGATAAATGGCTAATTAAAATGAGTGTACAATTATGTTCTATCAACGCCAAAGACCAACAGGTGGAAGGAAAGTTGCCACAATTGGTGAAGGATTGTTACACTTTTGAGGAAAATAATCAAACAGAACCTTCTAAGTTCATATCCCAGCTGGTGGAGAAGTGTGTCATTTGCACCGAGCATGCGAAGAGGCAGGTTTCTGGTACCAAATAAGGATAGAGACAAAGAATTGAAATATTTAATCTCCTTTGTTGTAACTGAAAACCTCTGGAATGATTGAGATTCCAACATATAGAAATTTGTATAAATACACACTTTGAAGAAAGAAAAAATGGTTGGACCTTTTTGGTCAATTGTAATAGAGGCTATCTCCTTTTGAGAATTAATACAAAGCAATCTGGAGACTCTTGATTCCATCAAGACTGTGTTATGAGTTTGTTTTCTCTGTGATTTCATATTTAATTTCATTTCGCTTATACATGTATGATGAATGTTTCATTGCAATTTAGTAAAACCTCTATTGTGGTGATCAATTTTTAGCTATCTATATCGTTCACAGTTTTTCCTCTATATCGGCTATTAGCAGGTACAAGACCCGTGAACCTTTTAGATTGTCATATTTTATGCTTCGTTAGATTCCTTCTTATCTTATTTTCTTCTTCTATTTATAGGGTGAGATTCTCCCTTGATAGGAGCCTTTCTTTATAGACAACTTAATGTTTTTCTCATATTTCACACACCATTTATTTAAAATATAACTCAGTTATGGAAAAAGGCCTTTGGTTTTCATTTTATCCTTAATATTGGATTCAAATTTCTCTTTTATAAGATCAAATTGATACAACATAAAAACTTCCAACTCTCTTTTAAATTGTTTGTTCCTCTATGACTATCCCCATTGTAAGACAACCTAATATTGAACCCGACTTATCGGACCAAACCCATATCTCTTTAAATCTCTTTGATATTATACTTAAAACAACCACCAGCCTGGTAGAACTTGAACGTTCATGGGCCGCAATTGAACGGGACATAAACATCTAGGAACAGTTGGAAGCGAGACAACGACAACCTGGAAATCAACCTTAGCTTCCTCTCCCGAAGGTTGACTCTTCTCCCTTTTTTATCCTTTACTCTCTTTCGGATGCCTAGACACTATACTTTCTAAGCCTTAAGTATAGACTCTGGAACAACATCTTTCTGGCGCCGTTGCTGGGGATGAAGTTACGAAACCTTTTCCCTGGGAAGAACGACATTCTCTCAAGTTTCACCCTTTGATAGTGAACAAAGAGTGAACACCCTCTAAAGGATTTTATTATATTTCACATGGAAACTCCACATTTAAATAAGATGGCATCCGGTCGAAGGAATACCAGACAAAACCCAAAGAAAAAACAAACCACGCCTGTTTTTGATCCCGAAAAAATACTAAAAACTAGAGGTTCCCTCAATCCAACTACTGCAGTCTACCAACTTAAGTACCCACAACCTAAGACCAAGAGTTCTTTTGAAACTTCAACTTCGCACAGTTCCTCTCCCGAAACTATCAATCCAATTTTAGCTAGCTCTGAGGTTAAAAGTGAAATCCATCTGACAACCTCTATCGTACACAAAGGTAAAAACCCCGCAGTGAATTTATCAGCGGTCGATATCCTGTCGACTCTTCATTTAGATTTCACGACCTCGCCGAGTCTCGAAGAGTATACCATACACTCAGATTCCATGCCCGCAGGTTTCCCTGATTACATTTCTTGCAAATATGAAGAGCCAAGTCCTCGTATCCCTTATCACCCGTCTTTGTTTTTCTCATCTCACGAAGAAGCTAAAGATTCTCTTTTAGTGTTCCAAAATCCTCTATATAATACATTTTTTTCCTATCTAGTAGTATCGATGCCAGTCGTCGTCGTCGGAGGAGGAGGGGTTTTAGGAGGTGGATGGGCTCTAGGAGGAGGTATGGGAGTCCAAGTGCCTCCCTTGCCTCCCAAGGTTTTAGATAAACTGGCTGCGAGATATGCACCTTTGGTCCTACCCGTCCCTCTTCATAACCTTCCTGGAAATTATATAAAAAACTTACCAAAATTTACAAGGGAAGGAGACTTGACCGCAGCCAAACATATAAAATTCTTTGATTAGTTTGCAGATATCCTAGGTCTCGAGCATGAAGACGTGTATTCGAGGCTATTTGTTCAAACTTTCAAAGGATAGGTACAAACTTGTTTTCGAAGCCTACCCGTACGATCGACATTATCCTACAATGCCCTAGAAGACTCCTTCCTTAGACAATGGGGTGAAACGAAAGACCACTTGTATTATTTGACCGAGTTCGTATCTTTAAAGAAAAATAATTTGGAAATAGTTATGGAATTTATTCAAAGATTTAACAAGCTATATAATAAGATCCCAGCCGAAGTTAAACCACCCCAACCTGCAGCCAAAGTAACCTTCGCGAGATATTTCGAACCCGATTTTTCCTTTCTCTTAAGAGAAAGGTGAGGGGCTACCTTAACCTGAATGCAGGATAATGTTGTGGAAATAAAATCTAACATGATGGCCTCTGGCAAGTTGAAATATAAGGTAGAAACGGAAAACCAAGAAGCCATAAATTTTAGGGAACAAGCGGGACCCTCAGGGTCTAATAAATCCACAGACGACAAAATGGATGATATGGATAGGATAATTAAGGAGTTGTCGAATAAGATTTCCAGAATGGAGCTAGATCAATCCAAGGCTGATCCTTTCGTTAAAAGAGAATTCAGAAGAAACCCCAACCCTCAAAATCAGCAAGGGCAGATGAAAAATGAAGACCAGAAAATTCAAACCCCTTTAAAAAATGAAAATTGTATAGGAGGAAATGACCTGGAAGATTTCAAGGGTCTGGAAGAAGATGTGACAAATTTGGGTGACAACTGCACTCAACCTTATGTAACTAAATAATATTACGAGAAGTCTTTAACCACACTGCAACCATTAAATAAAGATGATGATATAAACAACACTGATTTTGTTGTATGTCAAGAAATGACCGATTCTGTAATGGTCGAGATCCAACCTAGGTATAACCTGAGGTCTAAAAACAAACCTGCATTGATTTCTCAACCCAAGAAAATTCTCCCTAGAGGTGAAGTATATGTGCCCGCCCCAAAAGAGACCGAAACATCTAATAAAAAAATAAAAGGGGCAGACTTTTTGGAACCCAAAATGAAGGAGGTTGAGACCCAAACAAGGGAAATCAAGATAGCTAAGACACACACACCGGTAAATAAATTCATAAGTAATAAATCAACTTAGACAAATAATTTAGAGAATAAAGAGTCTAAGGTTTCAACCATAGAAGCAGACAAAGGTAGTGGTGGTTTTAGTTTTGAAAATGAGATAAATAGGATCAAAATACCAATCCCTCTGGTTGAATTAGCAAAGAATCTTGCATATCGAAAGTAGATAACCAAAGTGATAGGTTGTTTAGATCAAGAAAGTCAATTTGATGTGATAAATTTGGAAGATGATAAGCCCAATATCACTTTTGGTCCACATTTTGAGGGTTCCAAAGACATTGTCGCTCCTTTCTATATCACCCTAAGTGTGCATGATCGACTGTTGCATAACTACATGCTAGATTATGGAGTTTCACATAATTTGATGCCCAAAACTATTATGGATAGATTAGGCCTCGAGATCATCAGGTCTTATGGAGATCTCTACTCTTTTGATTCGAGAAGAGTTAAGTGCATGGGTATGATAAAAGATTCAGTAGTCACCCTTGCACAGGTCCTAGTCAAAAGCGTCCTGATGGATGTAGTTATTGTTGATATCCCCCCAAAGTATGGCTTACTGCTATCAAGGTCGTGGGGAGCCAAAATCGGGGGGTCACTCCAACTAGACATGAATTATGCCACAATTCATGTATTTGGTGGGCAACTTACTCGGTTATACAGGGAAACGAGGTTAGCCTATATAGTGAGCGATCCTCAAAATCCTAACAATTTTCTTGTTTACATTGTTGATCAAGATCTAGGAAATTGTATTTTGTCTTTTGATGATGGTATAGATAGGTGCACAGAAGAAAATTACATAGATGAGAAAGAATCTGAAAATATGCATAGCACTAGGATCTGGAAAATGTTTTTTTGCAGTGCCCTATCATGTGAAGGAGCAGGTGCAAGGGTACCTTTTGTGGCACCTGAAAATAAATTTGTTGTCCCTTTCTCGTATAGGCTTCAATGGGATATAGGCTACACCAACAATGTATGTTAGTATGAAGCCTTAGTATTAGGATTTTAAGCTACCATGAAGTTGAACAAAAAGAACCTAGAAGTATATGGAGACACAAAGTTGATAGTCAAACAGATGAATCGACAATACCAGGCCAAGCACCCGAGATTGAGATCGTACAGAATTTTTTCCTAGGATCTAATGGAAAATTTCTTCTCATCTATAAATATCCACTTCATCCCATGCGCCGAAAATTTGTAGGCCGATTCGTTAGCCAAGGAAACCTCGACATTCACTCCCCCTACAACTTTTAAATTAAAATACCACATAGAGGTAAGGCACATACCATCCATCCCGAACAACATACAATACTGGCAGGTTTTTGAGGATGATGAACAGATCAAGAAGTTCCTCGAAGTAGTGGGAAACTTCTCTGAAACTCACATTGATCAAGAGAATCAAAATGATCACACATGGATCATGAAAGAAGGAGAGGACCCTCAGGAGTTCCGAGAAAAAATTGCTAACCATCGCATGTTGGTTTTAAAAAATAATCCGATTCCAAAAGGACTAATCCCCCTGGATAGACTTTTCAATCAGAATGACATTCCCTTAAAATACACTGTACAACCCCAACCAAAAGAGGTTGAAGATTACGATGTAGGGACAAAAGAGGAGCCTAGAATGGTGAAAATATCAAAGTACCTTCCTCCTGAGCTAAAAAAAAAGTATAAATATTTTCTCGCATGATATAAAGACGTTTTCGCTTGGTCTTACGAAGAGATTAGAACCTATGACACTACTATGATCAAACACAAGATACCTCTGAAGCCTGGTGTCAAACCCTTTAGACAAAAAATTAGACAAATCAACCCTATCTTATTACCCATAGTCGAAAGGGAAGTTAAAAAGATTTTAGATGCAACAATAATAGTACCACTGAGATACTCTGATTGGGTAGCAAACCTGGTCCCGGTTAGAAAAAAGAGTGGGGAGATTAGACTGTGTGTTGATTTCAGAAATCTAAATAAATCTTCCCTTAAAGACAACTACCCTCTACCTAAAATGGATCATGTTTTAGAAAATTTATTTGGGAAAAATAGGATGTCGATGATCGACGGTTTCTCTGGGTATAATCAAATTTCCATAAATAAACAAGATAAATAAAAAACATTCTTCACTACACCCTAGGGTACATTCATGTATGACAAAATGCCTTTCGGTCTAATGAATGCAGGTGCCACCTTCCAACGTGCTACGGATATCGCTTTCGTCGACGAAAGAGACAAGTTTGTGGTTATTTATCTCGATGATCTAACCATTTTTTCTAAGTCTGGCGAAGATCATTTAATACATCTCAAACAGACTTTCGAAAAATGCCGCAGGTTTGGTCTGTCTTTAAACCCCAAAAATTCTCACTTTGCCATGCAAGAAGGTAAACTCCTAGGCCATATTGTGTCCCGAGATAGAATTAAAATTGATCCTAGCAAGGTTCAAGCTATAGACACAATAAATATTCCTAGAAATGTAAAGGAAATTCAGTCATTCTTAGGAAAGATAAATTTTTTGAGGAGGTGTATCCCAAACTTTGCTGAAATTGTGAAATTGATCATAGGTATGTTAAAGAAAAACAACGAAGTGAAATGGATAGCAGAGGCCAAAGAATCATTTGCATGTATCAAGAAGGTTATAAGCGAGGCACCTGTACTGGCAAGCCTTGACTATCTAAAGTATTTTCTCATTTTCTCGTTCGCCTCTGAGCATACAATTTCCGCAGTGCTCCTCTAGAAAAATGAAGAAGGTTTCAAACAATCGATAGTTTTTTTCAGCAAAAGTCTCTGAGACACGGAACTCAAATACGACATAATGGAAAAAAAAATCATATGCTATGGTGAAGGAATTAAAGGCTTTCAGAACTTATATATTGCATTCCAAGATAATCGTGTATGTACCTACTAGCTCTGTAAAAGACATTTTAGTTCAGCCTGACAGTGATGGAAAAAGGGGACAGTGGATCGCTAAAATTCAAGAATTTGATCTGGATATAAAGCCAATGAAACTAGTAAAGGGTCAAGGTTTGGCTAAAATCTTAGCTGAATCAAATTTCATAGCCCTCGGTATAAATAGCCTATGGGGATGTGAATAAGGTAAGGATATGAACGAGCTCTACGAGCAAACAAGTGAAATCAGAATCGAATAAAATTTTACATCCTCTGATTGGTACAAAAACATAGTATCCTACCTACTGACTTTGAAATGCCCGAGTGATTTATCCCCATCCAAAGCCAGAACGCTAAAATTGCATGCGGTCAAATACTGTATATCCAAGAGTCAATTGTATTAGAAGGACCCACTTGGCTTCCTGTTGGTTTGTTTGGTTGAATCTGAAACAGAGAAGGTCATAAGTGAATTTCACAAAGGAGTGTGCGGGGGACATCACGTTTGGAGAGAGACAGCTTATAAAATCTTGAGGGTAGGGTATTATTGGCCTAAACTTTTCTCAGACGTCAATGCCAAAGTCAGGGCTTGCAACCCTTACCAATTGTTCACAAGAAAGCATAAACTCCCAGTGCTACCATTAGTCCTGGTCAAAACAGAGGCTCCTTTTTAGTAGTGGGGACTGGATTTTATAGGCGAAATTAACCCCCATTCCAGCGCTCAACACAAATGGATCCTAACCACCACAGATTACTTCACTAAATTGGTGGAGGCTATTCCAACCAGAAGGGAAACAGATTTGGTGGTAATAGATTTCCTAGAAGAAAACATTTTATCTAGATTCAACTACCCCCGAAAGATAGTCACCGATGATGCCCAGGCTTTTAAATCTATGGCTATGATCAGTTTTTGCCAAAAATACAATATCGTGCTCGGCCATTCCATGGCATATTATCCCCAAGGAAATGGATTGGACGAGTCTTTGAAAATGATTCTGATCAATATAATTAAGAAAGTGTTGAACGAGAACAAAATATCTTGGCATGTGCATTTAAAATACGCATTATGGGTGAATCAGATAGGCACAAAAAAATCCATTGGCACCTCTCCTTTCCAAATGGTGTACGGGACTGACGTGGTATTACCCATAAACCTGGCACTTCCCATAATGAAACTGTGGCAATATGAGAAATAAGAACCAAATCATGTCACAAGAAGGATAAACCAGCTAATCGAAGTACAAAATCACAGGGTCGAAGTGGACGAGAGGTTGGAAAAATACCAAGACGACATGAAAAAATTATTTGACCATAAGACAAAAGACAAAGAGTTTCTCCCTGGTGATTTAGTATTGAAATGGGATGTTAGAAAGGAAGATTCGGCGAAACATGGTAAATTCAATCATATATGGTATGGACCATTCAAAGTCGCAGCCCCTGAAGGAAAAAATTCATTCCTATTAGAAAATATGGACGGTAAAATCTTCAACACCCTTGTTAAAAGGCATTATTTAAAACACTACATGAAATAATTTTTCTCCAAAAGATTTCCATTGTATATATCAGTTTGTATTTTCTTTCTATTTCATCATTTCTTTGGGGTAAGTTTATTTTCACTTTTAATTAATTAGGTTAGTAATTTTGTAGAAGTAGAGATACGCAATTTTCGATACATTTAGCTCTTTTAAAAGACACTCTTCGTGTTTACAGGATTTCATCTTGCGACCTAAACGAGTGAAAGGAGAAAAAAAAAAGTCTTATATCGGAGACTAAATTCTCCGAAAATAGGTGATAGAAAAGGTTTTAGGTTATTTTAAAATGGTAATGCAAAGGTACAAATTCCTGAGAATTCTATTCTTTAAAAAAAAAAAAAAAAGGTCTCCAAAGCACCGTAACGATCCCATAAATATAATGTTTTCACTTGACTGCTATTAAAAGGAACAACTACTTGCTCTGGGTCCTAAGAATTTAACTTAAAATAAATATAGGAGGTAGTTATAATAAGCAGAAAAAGTAAAGCATCTCTAGGAAAAGGTTTTCAAGAGCCGGTTTTAATTTTTTGACCCCTGTTTCTCAATGTACAGATCTCTGTCCATCACCTTTCTTTCGTTCTTCAGATTTACCTTCTTAAAAATCCAAGCATATTTCCGGCTTTATATACATGGGGAGAAGAGATTATGTTTTAACTTTGATAGCTGTAAATCATATTTTGGAAAGTAAGTTGGTCTTCACAACTCCTCAGTCTCTTACTAAACAAAGTTATGCATAGGTTGATCCTGACTATTCTAGGTTTTTCAACAGTTTCGAAAGATTGAGGCTTGCTCGAAGGAAAACCCCTAGAAATATTTTTTCCCCTTTTTCCCTGCAAGCTAAGGTGTTGTGAAAGTTAAGGGAAGGTTGGTACCGAGTAATCAAAGTAAGTTGACAGGCCTCCATTGCAAAATATTACACAGATATCACCCCTCATACAAACTGATTACCCCCATTTCGTGTTCTAAAAAGTAAATTATAAGACAAATGGTGAAAGGAAAGTTATATTTAATTGTCCATCTAGTCTGAAGAGACGATGAAAGGAAATTCAGAAATGATTTCCCTCATCTCAGCATTTAAATGCATAAATATATTTCGAAGTGGTGAAAGGAAATTTAGCAAAAAGGGCCAGATAACTTCACCGGGGTACTGAAAAAG
This sequence comes from Picea glauca, assembly GCA_000966675.3. Lineage (NCBI taxonomy): Eukaryota > Viridiplantae > Streptophyta > Pinopsida > Pinales > Pinaceae > Picea > Picea glauca. Next base: position 3,264,985 of record JZKD02S2334068.1, read on the forward strand.
CTCACTGGCAGTGAAGCAATATATAAGATATCTGTAAGGCTATTATACATGAATCTCACTCTACCCTGGTAATCAAATTTCTCAAAACTGGATCTACATCCTAAGTTCAGATAGGGCTCCCCGATTAAAAACATGTAATAAACTTCATTTGATGCAAACCAAAAGCCACAAGATCTGTTGGATTTCCTAGGACTGTTTTGATTGTCTTAATGCAAACCTAAATTCAGTAAAGAGAAAGAGAAAGTCATGAAAGGGACTGCAGTTGAGTGTGAAATGTATTTGAGTGTTGAAAATATTTTTAGAAGTAAAAGACAAAATCTCTTCTTCCCTCTGTATCCCCTTTCCTTAAGTGAGTTCCATAGAAGTGAAACCAATGAATCCATTTACCCAATACAGACACGTGGTCTATTGTTCTTCTCGTCTCGCAGGGAGATGGGATCCCTAGTTGGAGCCTATGTTGGAGCCACCTTTTTCAACTAGTTTAAGCGTAATTCTTACAATCAAAGGTTGATCATTTAAGTTTTCTTTTACTTCATGACCTTACCCATTGAAAATATCAATAGTTTTGATATGTAAATTGGTGATGGTCGTTGTACTCTTAATACCACTTCCTTTTAACCATGAACGAGATTTTTCACTTTTATTTACCTCAGTATATTGTGTTTCGGGAGTTACAAGTCACACCGTTTCTAAGCCCCGATGCGCGAGGTCGCGAAGTAACCCTGAAAGCTTACCCAGGTTAGCGCCAAGAGTAAAGTTCCTTAAACCTTAGTTAAGCACTGTCGGTATTTCGCGTCTCAGCATTCGACCTCCCCAAAAGTCTTACCATCATAACTTAGATAGGCGAAATCGCGAGACATTCGCGCAAGTTACCCGGGTTAGTGTCAAGGGTGAATAGTTTTTAACCATAGTTAAACTCCGTCGAGATTTCATGACTCGGCATACGCTTCTCCCAAAAGATATACCTTCGAAACCCCGAGTCATGAAGTCGTGATATTACTTAAATATAAATTAATTAAACACTTAATCCAGTTTACCTTCTGGCTTAACTAGATCACATCATTGTGATCTCGGAATTTCATGAATCAACATATTCTCCTCCTGGGAACTATACCTTCGAAGCCCCGAGTTTCAAAGTCGTGATATTAATTAAAACATGATTAATTAAACACTTAATCCATATTACGTTTTCTCTTAACTAGATCGCGTCATCGCGATCTCGGGTTTTAGGGGCTCGAAGGGTGAGAGTGAAATCTCCCGGTACGGTGAACGCCGAAAGGTTGATTAAAGTTTAGGAAAACCTAATTAAAGAACCTAAGCCAACTTAATTAGTGCATTAATAAAAAAATTCGACACACACCGTCTATGGGATAAATTTAATTGTTTTGCGCCAACTGGTATCATGACCCATCAAAATTTATGGAATTTATTTGAAATAAGTCGAAGTGACAGATAAAGATATTGTTTTTATTGCTAACATCTTTCCCTGACTATTCTTTTCATAAGGACATCGGATTTTTAAATGATTAAAATATAGAGTTCTTTCTCTCAGTATTTTCATATTTCATTTCTATCTTGCGGAGAGAAGCTTTTATCGTCAAGCTAATTTCTATATGTATACACATTTTTACTACAGGAGAGCTAAGTCACAATTCTATGTCATGGCCCCATGAAAAGAGTCCAAGGCAAGTGCTGAGAGTTCAGGGCAAGGCTCAGATAATGTTTCTGATACTTCACCATGAAGTGTTGATTCTGTCAAAACCTAGTCATACATCTCCGAGGTTCTGTAGTCCGAATTGGTGAACTATTCAGATGATTCCAGTGATAATGAGAAGGATGACTTGGCCACCAAATAAAATATCGTCGTACAAGCAGAGATGCATAAAGTAGCGGCCATGCCACATCTTCTTCCTTACTATGATATAATCCGATGGGTGCTAGATCATGTAGATATCTCGACCAGAACCATCATCAGCGAGCAGAAGGTCACTATTGGGACCTTTAGACCAGAACACTTACAGGCGATGTACAAGTTGTCATCCACGCTGAACTTTTCATACAATGCCAAGTTTCTAGAGGATTTTAAACAAAAGGAATGTGAGAAATACGAAAAAATCTTATCTAATTTGATCAAGGATTGGGTCTCACACCCCATGAAGTTAAGGGCAAATAGTAATGGAGTTTATTCCATATATTCCTTGAAACTGCAGTTCAAATACATAACAATGATGACCTGTAGATTGTATGTGAGGGAGGACACCACACATTTTTTCCTCCCGTGGGTTCCTGTTAAGGTCCTAACCCGCACATAGGTATATCAATGTATTTGGATGTAATAAAGGTCAATATTAATAAGGCCTTTCAATAAAATAGAATAAGGTGGATGTAAGAAGACCTAATAGAAGCTTCCACTTCTAAAAGGATCTTCCTCTAGATGCTTCTCTTAATAGACATATTTAGTATAAATAAGGGTCGAGGGTATGAAAACCCTAGCTTGGATATTATTGTAACATAGTGTTTCTCGATTGGAGGTTGCCCCCTCGAAGAGGCCCTTGAACATTTCTTTCTGAATCAAAGTGTTATTTCTATTGCTATTCTTATATCATTTATGCTGGATATTTTACTATTATTTTTCCATTTCTAGCATTTTATTTATGTTCTACATATTTTATATATCTGGTATCTTGCAAGTGGTATCAGAGAAATTTCCTTGGCAGAAATTGTGGGTATTTTTTTTTCCAGGGTAGAGATGTATTCCGGTGTCTTTAAGCCACAAAGATCTATCGTTACGTGCATAAACCCGCGGTTGAGGGATTCATACACGTAGGAAATACAAGTGGTTCTTAAGCGCACATATGTTGGCCACCCTTGTAACCCCTGTTGGTACCCCTTCGAGTGGTAGTGCATCAGATAGCACCTATGTACGGATCGACCTAGATTTCTTGAAGCCCTCTTTAGATAAACTTATCGGCCGCTGGACTGTTATAGTGTCACCGAGAACAACACTCGAGAAGATACTCTCTAGTACATGGGTAGTCAGGTAGTATGGCTAAGGGTACGATCTATCCTCCTTAGTTAGTGCCCTGAGATATTGGGATGAGTACTACTATTGGACCCCACACGTATATCAGAGAGCTATAGCACAGGGCAAACCCTTGTCTGTAGAACCCTTGAATACCTAACCCT
>JZKD02S2334068.1:3276361-3292992 GCA_000966675.3 Picea glauca
TTGTGCAAGTGACAAAAATTTCAATTTGTATGAATTTGGTGAGTGGAAATTTATGACCCACAAGGAGTAATGGTAAACCCAGGGGTTCATGAGAATGTTGAAAGGTAGAAATATTTTTAGGTTTGTAAAGTAATATTTTGAACCCATGAAGACACCATCAGTAAAAAGGTTGTGATTTATGAAAAGGTTTTAAAATCTCTTTCATCACCTATGTATAAGCTATTGGACAATTTTCTTCTATGTTCTGAATGAATTGGGAAATAATGGCTCTTAACACCTTGAAGAATTGGAAACTCTTACGAACCTAAAGGGTCATTATGACATTGACTCATATATTCTTGTAAAAACATAATGTTATTTGATGTCTCGATAATTTAGGCATAGTGTATATAAGGGCTAGTTATCAACTTCTTCCTTGATAATGATAAGAGGAATATTACTAATATAATAGGAAGAGACTTGTGGATGTCACTTGCACAATTGTTAGAGCATACAAAAAGTACAATAATAATGAGGTCCAAAATTTTGGGTACATCATGAATATGTTCAATATACAGGGGGTAGACAAATACATCCTTTCATTTCCAATAATGAGCAATGAACAATGCAAGAACATGTTTAGCTAGATACCTACATCACAGAGGTTGGTATCTTACCACAAGTGAGGTAGGGTTAGCAACATGATATCTTATGGAAAGGATGGAGGATAGATAAAAAGGTAAATATGGGATGTTGTGGTGTTATGGTAGTTATAACAAAGGCAAGAGAAAGAAGTTGATGACACTGGCATGACATTGGAAAAAGGCGTGAGTTGATATAAACTGACTAAGAGTGAACATGAGCGAGAGAGGAAACACACTCTAATATAGGGTTATAACAAGAATAAATGTAACATATGGAAACTTGGAGGTAAGGTGAGCGTAACAAATGACATTCATTGTTATAGGATTTCTGTAGTCATTAAGCTTAGACTGATCTGTGTAATATCTTGAATATGGTTAAGATAGAGCTTAGATAGTGTTGAATGGGGAAACATAGATTGCTATAGAGAGAAAATTCATATGGTCATGATACAGGTAGAGAGATTTCTCTATGGCTTGTGTAATGGTTCGCTCAAATCAATGTTAAGCTAAACCAATCATACAAGATCGTATGATCAACTATTAGAGAAACATAAGCCATCAAATTGTGTTCATACTTAATGTTTAGTTACACATGTTGGCATAGAGCTAGTAAGGCTATGTACTTATTACTATGATTTTGGTCAGTGTTAATAAGGTATGAAATGAGTAGGGAAACATAGATCATTATGTCATAACAAGGAGCTTAGCTTGAATATGGAGTTCATGATCTGTGTAATCTAAAACCTGTATTAAGTATATCATGTTTATACAAATATTTTTTATTCCATTACGTGTAGTTACATCGATAAATCTTGGTCAATGATTCAATGGACTTGATTGATTAGTACTAATAACATAGTGAAATCAATAAGCTTATAGATTCAATAGAGCTTACTACTAGCTTAACTAAGGTGATATAGTGATAGTTACTAAGCTTAAGATGGGTATCATAGGTATGATATGGTATCTTATACCAATCTGCTTTGAGTTCCATATCATTGTTCTCATTGTAACTAATACATGGGAATCATAGAAGAGAGATAAGGGTGAATACATTACTCAGCTTAAGCTAATCCAAATCTATTCACTAATCAAAGATGGAATGAGCGTGTTCAAAGGGTGATATCGAGCTAGAACGAGAACAAGCATATATAAGTATTGAGCTTACATTACACCTATGACCACATTAGCTATTGGAATACAAGATGATTGATTAGGTAGAATATTGTATGCTATTACTCTATCCTCTTTGAGAGGCTTGTGTCCACATATTTTGATATAGACAACCACAAATTGAGAAGGTATCTAACTACTCCAACTTTATTAATCACTATATGAGGAGAAATTTTCTCTCATGGTTGGTTAAGAGAGGGATTGAGGAGCTCTCACTTTGGAATTCATTTGTACTTCATATACTTGGAGGCATAGCATATTTTGTTGTGAGGCTTTATGATTATAATGTTTTCATATATTGAATTCTATTGTAGGAAACCATTGTATTTTTTATGTGTAGGCCTTGTAATGAATCTAGTTGCTGCTAGCATGATAAGGCATCACCTTCACAGTAACATTTGAATAGTACACCTATCTTTCCAAGGACATTTTTCTGCAATATATTTCAACAAGTTAAGGAAGATTTGTGGCATGCATAGCAACCCTTATTTCCTTACATATTCATAATATCTCCATTTTTTATCTGTGCTTCCTTGACTCCATTTTCCCAAGATGTGATTTAGGCACTTGGTCTTGTTCTTTCATTTTTCATGTTCTTCCATTTATACTACTACCCCTTGTTTTGCTTAGGCTAATTTTTCGATACATCATTTTGTGCCTCCATTCTATTGCCTTAGGGATCTTATCATTAGGGAAGCCCCATTTGAGTTGGAGAAGAGCCAACCAAAAGTGAGAGGAAGAGCTATTGTGGTCCTAAGTTGAACAAGACTAGCCCTTTGATACTTGGGACTTTACATCATGTGGGAGTGTTAGATTTTTTTGTAACACATAGTATTCATGCACTCAAACTAGAGAGTCCAGTTGATGTCAAATTCCTAACAACCTCTAGAACCTATATGAAACCCACTTAGGAGTCAAGGCCACTTTAAACTAGTTGTCCACATATCATAAAGAGCTAAAAAAGTGGCTTAAAGTTTGTTACTTGGTACAAAATCATTGAGTGTCTTTAATAGTTGATCAGATCAACCACCTGGTGCACTATTACATAGAGTTTCCATGTGCAAGTCCTGCAATAGTAGTAGGAACTACTACGTTAATTTCATCTACTTTACCTACATTTGCAACCGTGGCTTTTTAAAGTGAACTAAACTCCCATTTAGTTCATGTAAACTGAAGTGAAGTTAGTCACTTTGACATAAGATAAGATAATTTCATCAATATCCAACAAATGACCATAAATAGGTCAATGGGACTGCTACACAAAATAGTGTGAGATACAATACAAAATGAGATTGAACAAATGGAAAATGTAATCCACATGTGCAACAAACTAAACAGGAACCCAAATGATGTAAACACTAAAACCTAGAGGGATTTTTTGCCTAAAATTCCACCAAACAGAGTTAAATACATGGTACACATAAACTTTCAAAAGGGAGTCCATAATACATATATGCAATATCTCAAATAGATGCATTAAATCATCAAACTAAGCGTAAAAAATGTTCCAATGTGACATAGATAGTATAATTCATAGGGATTCAATACTAATTTCCAATTAGCACGAGACCTTATTTTGATTGTAAGATGTGCAATTTTCAAGTATAAATCTCAATGAGAAAAGAATAATTGAAACTGCCATTCGTGGTACAAATAGATCTGCTGGAAAACTTGCCCAGAAATCACTATTAGAGCATCATGCATGAGTGTTGTGTATAAGAAAACTCTCACAGCACAACCACTGATAGCATAGGCAGGTAAGGAAATATATCATTTGACTCAAATCATACCCTTAATGTCATGAAAAAAACATCTCCACACTCTTCCATAACATAAATGAATGTTCTATTTTTCTTTTCTTTTTTTTAAATCCAAAGAATGTTGCCTCATTCTCAAGAGTTGACGCAGTTATTGTAAATGCTATACCCGAGATCGATGGCACTCGAGAGAGCTCTGTTGGAAGAAATAAAATAAATATTCTATATAGGATCCTATTGCATATACCTCAACAAAGTTTTGCAGCCTCTCTTCAAACCAATAAATACTTACCTCTGCCATGGGGTAGCTCACAGGCCTGCAAAGATGAGCAACCCAATCACAGATGTATGAGTTTCATGCCTTTTTTCTTGGACTAGAAGAAGTTGAAACTAATGATATTTTCTGCTATCATCTTTCTCTCAAGTGGTTTGAACACCACAGAGCATCCACTGTAAGCAGGCACTCCATAATACTCCAAGATGGGGAATCTTCTAGGCAATGGGAAATTTATTCTAATGTTGGCATTCCATTGAAGGTCTTTTCTATTGTAATGATCATGTAACACGTGTGGACTCAGAATACTTTGGATAATATACAGACCAAACCCCTAAAAGGTAATGGGGAATCCTATCATCTCTAGTTGGATAGAGGGAAATGCAACTGGAAGGTGATCAATCTACAATAAAACTGATATGAATCACCAAATCAAACAAAGAAACCCAAATTTATATTTCCTTAATACCCACTGACAGAGGTGAGATATCAAGATTTGAAAGGTCTCAACAATATAATAATAGAAATGAGCATCAAGTGTAGGATTGAGAATTTACATGGTTTCACAAAGATGATAGCCTCGAAAAAAATATAGTCACAAATCATTATAATGCATAAACAGAGGTATGAAATAGTTCTCAATGTTATTGAATCTCCAATGAAATGGCTACCAGACTTAGAATTCAAGAACCCAAATTCTCATGAGAAACATCAAAATTCAACAACTATTATCATGCATCTATAACAACATTAAAAACAAACATTCTATCACAATCAAGTTAGTTCTTGAGAGGAAATTATTGGGTCAAATTGCAGGAAAATGCCAGTCAATAAGGCACCTAATGAAAAACACAATCCACTAAACCACACACAGAACTGAACTTTCTTGCAGAAAGGAATATTTACATGACTGAGGGAGGGGAATGCCATGAATATATCCCCTCCAATATTTTCTCACCAAGATTCTCTCCCCAACTCATAGATTGCTTCTGGTTCTTCTTTTGAAAAGGAAAAGATCCCCCTCCACCAATGTCGCTACTATCTTTAATAGCTGGATTTTCAGTTACAAGATCTATTTGTTTTTTAGTTACAATAAACAATATTCCTCCATTTTTTCAGTTACAAAAATAGGGTATGATACGCTATTTGTTCATATTTGTTGTGGGCCAGCCAAGCCCACTACATGCCAAATATCTACCCATAACAAAAAAATTCACAAAAAAATGGAAGAAACTGTCAGATGAAAAGTGGCATAAAATGTGTTTGGATCCCCTAATTCAAAAATCACCACTATTTAGATTTGCAAGGTCATCAATTGCAATTCATGAATCACTCCCTATTATTGAATCTTGCTATGTGCATTTTAGCAATATCTTTACAGCAGCTATTAATTACTGGTGAATATGTCACACCTCCAGTGTCAAACCTTTTTAAAGATCTCTTGCAATAGGCTTTTGGCCTCTTGGGGTGTGTATTCCTTGTTTAGTGCTATATTTAATGATATCAGGGACATGACCATTATCTTTCATCTGTTTAAATAAATTTCTTGCCTCCTTAGAATTACCCACTTTGCAGAATCCACCGATCAATGTGTTGCATCTCATAGACTATTTGTTGAGCTTTGTTTATCTTGCAATGCTTGCAAATTCCATCTATTAATGTATTATAGCTAACAAGCTCAGGCCTGCAACCTTTCTTTGACATCTCTTGAAGGAGCTCCTTGGCCTTCTCCATATTACCCACCTTGCAAAACCCATATATAAGTGTATTGTATGTGAATTCAATAGGATGATGGCCTATTTGCACCATAACATCTAGCAACTGGAGAGATTCTTGAAGCTTACCTTCTTTGCAACATCCATCAATAAATGCAGTATATGTGATAACGTTTGGAGCATGTCCCCTATCCAACATCTCATGAAGCATCTTGGTGGCTTCGTGCCATTTACCACCCTTACATAAACCATGAATAAGTGTAGTGTATGTGGCGACATTAGGGCGTATGTTTTTGTTAGGAATTTCATGGAAGAGCTCCATATCCTCCTCCAACTTGTCTTCATTTTTAGGTGTACCACTTTATGTTTTTTAACTCCCTTTAGGTGTCTATTTCAAGGCATTAAGGAGTGACTGACATCCCCTCTGATGTCAAAAAGTAACTTGGTCAAGTGGAAAACTGTAACCTGTTGTAGTGTTCACAATGAGAAGTAGTTCAGATAATATAGTTCTGACCTTCCAAAATCGATAAAATATCACACTCTATTCAATAGTGTATCCTGTTGTGGAACCATATATGTTAGTAATGTGATTAGTTAGTATCATATTTATCATCACTCTATGTTGTTGATTTTCTGCATGGTGCTCAATAACACTCTAGTATTAATTCATTATTTTGTTTATCTCAGATTGGTGGAGAATTTTTAATTCAACCAAATCCACAAAAGCGACAGCGGTATAATGAAAAAGAAGAAAAATATGTCTTTAAGCAGCCAGAGGTTATGTATTATCATTACACATTTCACTATACATTCAAACTATTTAGCTTTATGTATTTTTTTTTTCAAATTGATTTGATCAGCTATTTTCTTAAACCTTTGACACAAAAATAGAATCACAATGATCATGGATAGATCCAAGATTGAAGTCAATGGAATTTTACTTTATAATATCATTCTCCCAACAAGTCTCCCTGCCATGCTCACTTCCACAAATTTTTGTTCTTTTGAAATGTCGTCATCCTTCTTATTTGTTATTTTCTTTTAGCTATTGTAGCACTTATTTTCCATGTTTAGTAATGTGTTTTCTTTCCAACTGAACTTCATGCATATACATAATCACTCCTAATATTGAAAATACATGTTGGTCAGGGCTTTGCAAATTGAAATATTTCTTCCACTGAATCTATGGATCTTCAAACTGGCAGTCGGAAAGAGTCAAGCAAGAAGAGGGATAACCGAGGTAGAGGGAGTGGTACAGTAAAAGGATGTGGCTTGAATGTGAATGAGCAAAGAAGAGCATCAATTTCTCCTTCTAGAGTGGCATTGTTGAATGGGCATAACGAAATCCCATCACACAGGGTAGACTGAGATTTGAATTAACATTGATGCCTCTAGGAATAGTAGAATATTTTTGCGTTCTTTCTATAGTTTTATATTTTATTCTTGAACATGTTATCATCATATTTCCTTTCAGGTGGAAAGATTTGGATCAAAAGAATCAATGCAACAGGGAACACACCTATCATTATACTAGAAGGTTAGCTTTTGGATCCTAGTAATATTTGAAGATGCTAATGGATATCAGTTTAACTGGTTAGTTACATCTCATTTTGGTAGTCCACAAAGGCACAAGTCAACATCAATGGCTAGATAACTCGCATCCTCTACCTAGGTTGATTGTATTTTAGACATCCTATAGTGAGATAAAAATAAATGTTTATATGTTTAAATGGCAGGAAATTTGGCCTAAAGATCAATTTGGGCAGGATGACGGGACTTGCTCATAGGTATAATTCATAGTGCCATTGTGTACTAATGTTGATTCAGATGGATACTGTTAGTCTCTAATTTTGTCTTCATTTAGTGAGAAACCCTTATCCTAAACCCTTCTTACCTACACTTCATTTTCCATTTCCAGTTGATTTCGATCTTTGTTTTTAGTGTCTTATGGTTTGCATTACATTTTTTGAATAGTTTATTTAAGTTTGATTTTGAAAGACATGGTTTTAGACGAGGTGTCACCTTATATGCCTATTTGAATTTCATAAATTCAAATTTTTCTAAGTCATTAATAGTGCTATGGGAATAAGGCTATTCCCGTAGTGCCAAAATAATCATGCCTTGATACGCACCTGCCATCCAGATTTTGTTATGATGACAGGAATCATGGATTGAGAGTTTGCATGCGTCCACAATAGCTTGGAATCATTTACCGATTCAAACCGTTTCATAATCCAATTGCTATGTACCCACGCAAGACTCATTTTAAATCACCCAATTCTCAATGATCATTATATTATACCTGTCTGATTTTGCTGAATTTAGGCGTAGGTATTCGCTCAAAGGAGCGTTATACACAAACAGATTGCATGTGGAAAATTTGGAACCCGAGGGTGCTAGTTACAGAATTGTGTTTTGATGGCGCCAAAGAGGAGCAGATAGGTAGTCAGAATAGAACCAGAGGGTGTCGAACTTCTTGAATCCTATCCTCAGATGTCTCAAAGGTTCAGAGACGATGGGTTGTTTGAATTCATTACCACTTTTCAAGGTTACAATGAGCAGGTCTCCATGGAGTTCGCTCTGAACTTTGATGGTCACGAGGTGGAGATCGGTAAGATGTTGATGCTAGTGATAGAGAAAACAATTGCAAAGGCTTGCAGGTTGGTGGTTGGAGGAGAAAGATGGTGGAAGAAAGAGAATGTGGTTACAGAGCTTGTAAACCAATTCCTGCTTCCAGATAAGAAAAATCTGAATTGGAAAAGGGGAGTACCTCGTAGCTAGATTTGACCCAAATGGCACACTGCTCTGATCATGATCCACAGGTATATCACCTGAGAAGGTAGATTCTCACTGGTCTATATCTACCACGTTAGGATACTAATGCATTTAAATGGTGATTACCCTTTAAATATCCCTTATTTTCTACTCAAAAGCTTGACAAAGATGTCAAAGAGAGTGCAGTCACTTTCCACCAATGCTAAGAGCAGTCTGTTTCATCAAGTCCTAATTAAAACTTTAGTTATGTATGCTTTGAGAGAATTACAGAAGCCCTGGAGGTATCTCACACAATCTTTAAACCATAACACAGTCCAATAAACAGAAGAAAGGCAAAGGGAGAAAGACTGTTACACAGAGCCAAGATATTTCAATCGATAAAACCCCTATGAAAGAGGAGATGCCTGATATCAGGGTGACGAGGAATAGCAGAAGTAAAATACCTAGGTGGGATCCAAAAATTAAAACATTTTCTGAAGAATATGTTAAAGGGGAAAATGATTCAGATAAATATTTTGATACTCAAACTACAGTCAAGCATGAATCGCCATCAACCAGTAAAAGGGGTGTTGCAGTCAAAGGGAAAAGGGTTAAAGGTGTGTCTGTATCACAAAAACCTAAAAGGAATTCTACTAGGGTCACCAACAAGTATAGACTGAAGTCAAAGGCCATGTTTAATACATCAATCAAAGAAGAAAACGTCATAGTTATAGAATATGACTCTGAGAATGCTAAAGCAGGTACCAGGAAAAGGGAAAAAAGAACTTCATTGCCTAAGAAACTAGTCAGCAAAGGTAAAAAAATGATTTCATCATATACAAGACCTGTAACGAGAGATTCAACCAGATTATAAAAAGATAAAGAGATGGCTAAAGGTATCATTGAAACCCCTGAGATTAAACATGATTACTTTGAAGACTTAGATCGCATAGCAGATGTGCCTGAAGCTATAGATTCAACAAGTTCTGATGAAGAACATAGCTCGGGATTAGTCTCAAAGTACCAAGTTAAATCAAAAGAACCCAAAGTTTCCTTAAACCTGAATGAACCTGCACCTTTTGAAGAATGCTCAGTATTCAGAGTTAAAATCAGAACTGATAAAGAAAGGATCAAGGAATTTCATAAAATAGTAAGACAGTTAAAGAAAGAAAAGGCACAAATAGAACAATGGAATGCTCGCCAGCAAGAAAGGATTCAAGGTTTTAAAAAGAAGAAGAAAGAGGAAAGGGAATTGCTGAAAGAACTCGGGGAGATAAACTTCAGACTCTATTGGCACAATGTCGTGCTTACCACAAAGCTCAAACAGAAAAATGCTAAAGCTATTGCTGTGATTATATCCTAAAGGTTGCATGGAGATTTGCTACAATCATGATTTAAATGTTTTCCAGGAAATATGGCAATGCCTACTCATTTTTGGTCAGTGAGATGATAAGACCTCGATATGATTGACTAAATCAAACTAATTCCTATTTTGTAGAATCAAATGTAAACGTTGGCAATATCATACAATATCAAGTTGTTTAGCTGTGATCTATTTTGGGGATTGTAGAAGCTCTTTTTGAGTAAAATACCTTAGTAAATAGATACTATTAGAATCTAGTCATTAAAGCTATACTATATGATAGGATATGGAAGTTTTATAGATAGTTTAAATAGGCAGAGGAAAGACTATGTGATAGTCGAAAAATTGGAGATCCAGGGGACCTTTTTGTGAAGCTCATTGTAAAAGGAATTCATGTTCAATTTGACATTTAATAGAAAAGGCATGTGTATGGTTAGACCCTCTTTTTCTACTTTGTTATTTCTTTCTTCATGTTTGAATTCATTATTCAGATTGCAATGCTTTTTGATTCTTGACTGTTAATTTATACAGTGAAAATTTTACTGTAAAGATAATTTTTCAAGTTTTGATATCAAGCTGATAGTCTTGTTTCTTTATGACATTTTGAGACGAGAGTTCATGTGAAGTTGACAAATTGAAGACTTCATCTTCCTTTTTCTTAATTGGTTTAATCCATCTATGTGTCCACCTATTATTCAACCAATGGGATATGCTATGTTCTGATCTTGATTTTCATGTTATGTTGTAAGCTTGAGCCAGTTTTCAACCACCCTACTTAAAAATCAAATCATAAAACCTTATAAACACTTTGCAATAAACAAATGATTCCCTAGATTTCCCTCTCACTGTCAAGTGCAACTTTAGGGACTAACAGATACTATGTAAAGATGACTCAAATAGATATTATTTTGTTAATTGGCACTTCTCTCAAAGGTCATTTAACGATGCTTGATCGTGGAAAAATCTGTCTTCCAACAATTTTCCATTATATTATGTCACTTTCAGTTGATTTGTGTTATGCTTTTAATGCAATGGTTTGGAATCTAGATTGACATCATATTTTGTTGTTTTTATTAACTGATCACCAAACGTTTGTTGTGTTGTTGAAGTGTTTATCATTTGATCCATCTTGTGGTGAACCTTTGAAATACAAGAATTTTTTTTGTCTATTGTTGTCTTTGATTGAATTTAGATACACGTGAATATTGCAACTTTTATTAGGGGTTTAGCTTATTCAGGTAATTGTATATCTTCCACCTCCATTGTAAATAAGATTATAGAGACAAAAGTAGTGTCAGTTTCTAGTTTCTACTGTCAATTGTCAAGCATGCCTAAATACATAAACAAACATATTATGAAATGCATATGAGTAATTCCTTCAATGAAAGGATTTGAATTTCATGCATGACCAAAGGTTGGTCATGAGACAGCTAAGATACAAGTATTATTTTTCAAAATTTTAAAGGAATGCATTAAATATTTCCATGCTAAAGGTGGAAAGATTAAACAATGTCACTCTTAAAAGTAGGCTTTAGCTATATAACTAAACTACTAAAAGAGACAATTTAATGCCTCAAGATGTGGGATAGATGTTGTCAAGAGAAAAAAGTACCGTCAACCATTGTAGGCATGGATGGCCAAAACCAGTCAGTTTGACTGGTAAGTGACACATAAGTTGCATATAGTAAAGGGAGTGGATTAAGATCTTATTTTCTATAAGTCGAGACATAAATGATGACACTCTCAAAACATAAACTATGGAACTCTCAAATGTGGAACCAAATAGATCATTAAAGAGATAATGTGATGCCTAAAGATGTGGGGCAGAGATGTAGGTTTTCAAATAGGAGAGATAAGAATAGTATCAACTATCATGTATGTTATCTACAACTAGAAAATCATCCAATATTTGTCTAGAAATATCTGTTGTTGCATGGTCATCAATAGGAGAATATCCAATAAGTCTCGTTGCACTATATGAGTGGGGTGCTTATGTTGTTTCTAGTAGTATTCTTTCTTCACAGAGTAGAGGCCCTCATTGTAAAGTTGTAGTAAGATTGTCTTTCATGATATAGGTGGTAACTTAGTTTTCTTGGATATGCTAGCATGCTTGAGAATTGGTTGTGCAACCAATATTTGCTTGATACATGTATTTAAATGGTGTTTGATATTTTCTTAATTGATAATTGCACCAGGATAAGAGAGGTACACTCTACAACCCAATATGGATGAGACGTGCAACACTTTTAAATCAAGACGAAAAAATAGTTATAGTCTATAATATAAAAAAAACTTACCCTTAATTACCATAGTGTGTGTGTGTGTGTCTGTAAACATATATATAGATGCATCTTAACCCAAACACTTTTAAGCTTTGAGGATGTGCCTCGACTTATTTTTTATCTCTTTTGGTGCTTAATTGACGCAGGGTTAAGATGGATCTATGTTGGTTGTAGGTGTAGGAATTTATCTTGGTCAAAAATTCAGTGATGGAGACGATGTGGTTTGTTTGTATAAGACTTGGGTCATTTGTCTTGGTAGTTGATTCTTATGAAGGAATGTTTCCCAAGAAATAAATCGACATGGTCATTATTGTCATTGGAGGAAAATTATTGTCATTAGAGAAAAAGTGTTTTGTACCTTCTTAATTCATGTCCACTGAACAAATTGTCAAACCAACTAACAACCAACTAAATTTTTTTGTACCTTGTTATTTGGTAACAACCAACCAACAAAAAATTGCATAATGTAAAGTAAAATGGAGACCTTGAGATGTCAACCTCTTTTAGGTCATAAATAGTTCAATGTAGCCAGTGTTATGAAGAGAGGAAGATATGATTCCTTGACTATGAGTGTTGTATATGCCTTGGATTCTATGTATACATGAAATAATTCTAAATATGATCTTGAGACAGAGGATGGGATCTAAAAAATTACTTGAGCAATACTTTGTGACATTATTTTCTTAAATTTATTGTTATTAGAGAAAAAATGTTTTGCACCTTCTTAATTCATCTCCATTGAACAAGTGATAAGTTTGGTCTCCCAAATTTTTGAAGCTTAGAGAATAATAGGTATCTTGATGGTATATATTGGCATTTAGTGGAGACACCTTGAAAATGTAATTGAGAAAATGCCTCTTGGTAATTGATCCCTATTCCAGTGTGCAGGTTAGAATGACTTGAAGTATCTACACTATAGATGCAGGTTAAAACAATGAATGGGTCATTATGTTTAAGCTTTGTGTGGTTTTTTTTACTTGCTTAAAAATGTCAACGTCAAATAAACAATCTATCGAACAACTTAGCATATACACACACACAAAACTCTAAACTATACACAAATCATCTCAACTTGCAAACCTTATGAAGAGAAAATATCTAGATTTAATTTAATTCTTGGAGCCCAGATGGAGATGCTTAACTATATGACCCTTTGTGCTTATGTTTTACACTCCCAAATGATGTGTTCAAAAGCCTTCTTAATCCTAGATTTTCTTCTCTCCCGTTGATGCAAACACTAGGTGTCTTCTCTTCTTCAGAAATTGACCAACCCATTCTTTGGTTGCAAATTCTCTTTAGGTTGTATTCTCTTGAGGAGTTAGTTAAGATGTCCTAATAATGCAGAGTATTGAGGGATTCAGAAGGTAGACTAACCCTCTAGTTAGAGATAATTTTTTAACCCTTTAATTTTTTGAACAACCATGCCTTAGGCCTTTTGTTGGTTTAAAGAAAGTGGGTTGTTAATCCATTTACGAGCACAACAAAAGAATATTATGTCAAGCATGCTTCAACCCAATTTATGAAGGGAAACTTAAATCTTGTGTGAGTAGATGTCAATTTTAGAAACATCCAATCAACCCTATCATATACTTTTCACAAATAAATCTTAGTTACAATTGAGGGAATCTTATTTTTCTTTATCAAGTGCAATCCTTCTTGGGCTAACCCTACTACATCATGAATTTGTATGCCTTATAGGAAACCTAATTTCTCTTAGGAGATAGATTTTTATAGGTTCACTTTAAGATTCTTGAAATTACTTTCGATATTATCTCATAGATAGAATCACATAAAGAAATAGGGAAAACATTGTCAAAAGAGGCAATATTGTCCCTTTTGGGAATTAGAGCTAATAAAGTTGCATTCATGGCCACAATAACCTTACCAGATCAGGTTCTTGATTATTCTACTATAGCTAGGGTATCACCTTCCATCCAATCACAAAAGGGTTGAAAATGTCTATTCACCACCCATCAAGACTTGAGTTTTTATCCTTTCAAAAGGAAAATGCTACCTCCATTAGTTCTTCCTTTGAGACTTATGTATAAAGGTCTTCATTTCGTTCTTGATCTATGAATCTTCGGAAGTAATATGCAAGTTTAAGAATTTTAACAATGTTTGGTCTATTTGGAGTTGAATATAAATCGTTGAAGAAATTTAATCCCAACTTTGTTATTTCTTTGAAGTTGTTTCTTTGCTCCCATCCAACTTGGGTATTTCCCAAATTGTGTTCCTTATTTTTGTGCCTTTTGCATGGTTTTAAAAGCAATTTGTATTTCAGCCCCTTGAGATAACAAAATTTTTCTTCTCTTTAATCTCCACTACACGTCCTCACATTCAAATTGGATCCTTTTTCTAGATTCTAATGAATGCAATTATGCCTTTTCACATCCAATAATGGGCCTAGTTGGGGTTTTACTAAACAATTTAGAGATTTTGTCTTCCACTTCTATGATATATCTTTTTAGAGGTGTTGTATTTTTTATTTGACTAGTATAGATACTTTTCTATTCTTTGAAGGTTTGTGTAGATTTGAAACATAGAAAAACCCTCATTATTTGATTCATGCCCTCTCATTTTGACTTTACAATCACTGTGAACTCATCATTTTGTAACAAATTAGAGTTAAATTTGAAAGGGGTTGGAGAATTTTTTTCATCCTTCTCTTAATGAATAGGATGGGTACATGATTATATTCTCTCCCATCCCTATTCCATGTTTTTATATTGTCCATATTTTCCATAATTGCATTAGAGACAATAAATCAATCAAGGCACTTCACAACCCTATTCCTAGCTATGCTAAAATGTTTCTAGGTTTGGACCACCTCAATTGGATTTGGGTCGCACAATTTATGAGTTTCCATCTTCTCCAAGGAAAAAACTAGAAAAGGGATCCATTCTATCGATCTCTCCCGAAACTTCGCTTTGTCTCAACACTACGTTTAAATCACCTCCAACAATCACTAACTCATACTTGAGTGCCTAAAGATAAAAAAAAATACCATAAGCTTTTCCACATTATAAGCCCCATACATGTTGAATACTTAACTATAGAGCCCTAATTATAAGGAGAAAATTTTAGTCCAAATCCCATAATTCATTTCTTTGGTTTATAGCATAATTCATTAAATTACCGGTTATGCCATTACCTACATAGACAATGAGGTAGTATGTGTTATAGACTCTAAAGGCCATGAACCCATTTTGTATCCTTCTTATTGACCATTTCTAGAAAAAACCATATATCTTTTGAAAAAGACAGAGTTCTGGACCTAGTTAGACTAGCCCTCACTCTCCATGGAATTGTAAGCTCCCTATGTATATTAATATTATAGACTAATTTACTAAAAAAAATTAATCTTAAAAATCTATTATATGACTTGAATGTTACAAAAGGTTGATATTAGAACCAAGGAAATCAAGAAATGTCATGAGGAAGCAACTCCAACAGCATGAATAAAACAACAGGACTAAAAACGGGTTTGAAAGATGCAAGTCAAAAAAACATGTTGGAAGACAAAAATGTGGATTTCTTTGTCTAAGAATATCTTTTGCCAACAACAACAAGTATAAGAGAGGAACAAAAACAAATTGCAAATAAAATAATTTTTCTCTGTCGATATATTAATAAATTAAGAACGATCTTTTCTCTTTTGAGATATAAAAGTGTGAGGCTGAGATAAAAACACAAGAATAAGAGAGATATAGGGAGATAACATTTCCCATTGAGCATCAAGAATCCTGATACCATTCAGGAATAAAAATATTTATGGTTGATCATAAGAGTGAATCTATAATCTATATTAGGATGATGATAAATTCTTGCTTCGGAGAAGCTTAGTTAAACAATGTAGTATGCACTACTACATATGGGCGGATTATTCCACAAAAATTTTCCACGCTTCAACTAGTTTCATATTTTTTTTAAACAGGGTGGGATTTTTGTCGATATTGCCACGAAAGTTCATCGCAATATCGACAAAAATATTATTTAAATATAGTCGGGATTTTCGTTGCTATAGAAACTAACTTTCATGGCAATAGCGATGCAAATTTTGCCTATCTCATTGGTCGGTGTTAATGGCTAGTTGACTATTTTATCTATATATACGTGACTTTAAGAGACTTTGCGACACAATTTCTATAGTTGCGACACTGTTATTGGATTTTGTTTGAGCTATTTATTTTTCTGTCAACCACCAGTTGAACAAATCCAATTCTCGATCTACATAGCTCAGATTTTGAACTTGCAAGGTTAGTATGTTATTTTTTATTGATGTACTCATTTAACTTGTAAATTTTTTTTCAAATGTCCAAATTTCATTTAGTTTGTTTTTTCCTTGATAATATATTATAATATGTGTAGTACCATATTTCATGTCTTTGATTTTGGGATCTAGTTAGTATATTCTATGGAAAAGGGTATGTGGATTCCATAATATTCTAGGTTTATGGAATCCACATACCCTTTTCCCTTCAATTGTAGCTATAATATCTCTCTCTTTTCATTGATAAAGATATGGAAGTGCTCTTGAAACTCAACCCTGATCGGTGAAATGATAGTAATTGATTTTCATTTTCTTCTCTCTTTTAATTTTTAAGACTTGACAAAAAAACACCAACAAATCTTGATTGAAGCTTTGATACCACTTGTTACATCCCTAGTACCCAAAAGGGATCACACTTGC
>JZKD02S2334068.1:3293002-3353988 GCA_000966675.3 Picea glauca
TGAACTGAGTGACAGCTCCGTGTTTCAGCATCTGCATTCTTGAACCGTGTAGCTGCTTCGTGTTTCGACATATGCATCCTCGGACTGTGTAGCAGCTCCGTGTTTCGGCATATGCATCGTTGGGCTGTGTAGCAGCTTCCGTGTTTCAACATCAGCTCAACAGTGGCTTTGGGTAGTTCTGTGTTTCAGCATCGGTCTTGAATACTATTCTGCAAATATGGACACTTATGCACTTCTAATCAAAGGTTAGGTCAAAAAGTAATGTAAAGTATTATGCAAAATGGATTAAGCATATAATAATGAGAAAGGACGTTGTGTACCTTGGAATGATCAGGTGAAATGATAGTATAAGTCAAAATACAGGTGATGAAAGGTATAATAATAGCAAAAAGTATGGGCAAAAAGGGTACAATATGTGGTCCTAACATACACGTGTTTAAAAAATGGTCAAAAAATATCCAATCGATGGAATTTCTCCCATAAAAAATACCATGCTTCACACTAATCAATAAGGATGCCATAGAAGTTATGGCCCTGAGTAAAGACTCTCATCTACTCGTTGGTGAGGTATATCTCAACCTTTGACATATTATAGTAAGATTAAAAATCAATTGATGTGAATGATCCAACACGCTTCCCCTGGTCATTTAGAATTCTCTTTGTGCGAACATTTTTATGTTATATCAAGTATTTGATCACTTTAGCACAAGGCATTGTTGGAGATCTAGTTGCTACATTATGTATGAATATTTTTTTTTAATTTTTTTCTATGTGAGTTCTTATTATATTTCATCCAAGTTATCATCCTCCTTGATCCCTTTACTGTATTTGACCAAATTGAATAGTTCATTATATGTGTGCCCCCATCAATTCCATTAGTGTATGAGATGTCTGGAAAAATGGAAAATTTAACATCTTTAAGAGTTTGGGCTTCCATGATTAACTTCCTTCCCTTGATATATGTGTTCTCCTTTTTAATTGATGATCCTACTATTGTGGGGGTTTGCATGCCTTTTGGTGTTGTTTCCTAAATAACCTTTACGATATCAATTATATACTTCTATTTCCCATCTATTGGTTTCTCCAATGTTCATGTCTCCCTCCAATCATATCCTTTAGTATCCATATAGAAATTCCTACATTGTAGCACAACACAAAAATATGGCATGTAGAGTTTAGCTCAAGAAATTGAATAAAACAAATTAATAACTTATTTTTATCAACTCGAAATGAAAACTAGTCTTAAGGATGGTGATGTTGAACCTTACTTAAGGTGTATTCTATCGTAGTAGACATAGATATTGAATTTTAGATGAGATTTGTAGTTCAAACCCAGGTCTCTCAAAATCAATTAAAAAAAAAAATAAAGTAAAGTGGATCTCATGCAAGTGGATCTCTTGGACACACACATTTTTTTGACTGTGGGATGAAGTGTTATACTGGGTATTTTTGCAATCACTAACTAAATTAAAAATAAGAAAAATTTGAATGCATATGGATATCACTGCAAGCTAAAACAAAATAATGCATCTAACTATCTCATTAAAAAAAATATTATAATCGAATAATAGTGTTTTGAAATCGAATACTTGGTTAGTGAAGCTAATGGATAGGAAACTATTTATGGGCTATAACACTCCTAAATGATTTGTAGTTTCAAGTATTACTAGGGGAACCAATTGTTTCTTCAACACACAGACTATTCAAACATATGAGCTATATGTTCAACTTCAAACATTTAATTCAAAAACTCAAAGGGAAATATTACATTTAATTGTAAGTTCAAAAGGTGGTGGTTCAAGTTATGGCACCATCGAATTGAGCCAAGAAAAGATGTTCTTTAAAATACATTTAATACGCAAGTGACATGTATATATTAAAGAATCTAATTTGCACTGTTAAATTCCACACGTGAAGAGTTTGAAAGATAAGTTGGGGTGGTTTCAGAATCATGGTTGATTGTAAAATTAAGGCCCATTCTCACTATATTTTTGAGAGGGAGGAACTGATATATACATTGGGCCTGACCATGAAATAAGAGTTAGATTTTGTAAGGAGGAGGCCCGACTCAAAGGTTTATACTGATTATAAATATGGAATCCTTATGAACATTTAGTGGAAAGAAGGCCTAATTTTGAAAATCTAATCGATCAAGATCGAGATCTAAATATTTTCAAAATAAAGGCTTCACATTCTAGAGAAATAGTTTGAAGGTTGTATGGAGGCTTCAAAGAAAATTAGAGAAGTGAACAAAGGATTGTGACAAGGGACTATGACTTCAAAATTGGGACTAATTGAAAATTTAGGACCCCTCTTCACTATATTTTATGGAGGGAAGGATCAATTTGGAAAATCATACTCATCACAAATATGACCAAGATTTAGGAACTTTGGTGATGGAAGGGCCTGATTTGAATGTTTGGATATATTAAATAATATGTCCTTCCACGGTTTAGGATGAAATCTCAAAGAGGAGTTAAAACAAAAAAATCATCGAACTAAATGAAAATATCGAATAGTTTGAATGATGATAAGAGGTCCTTGTTATAGCACAAATTGTAGGTTGGGAAAATCCTGACACAATCCACAAGATGGTTAGAACTATAATAATACCTACCCATTGTCACCTTAGGTAAGTACTCCCCTCGCTTTAGTGAAGGAGAAAATCATACACAAGGGGGGCATCCTGGGTGATCCTAGGGGGAAATGAGATGGGAAGAGGAGTAATGGAATATGGTTCCCCTATAGGTAAAACTAAGAAGTGGAATATGACTTGGGAACAAGTCTTGGTTATGGTAAATGGTTTCCAAATTCTCAAGTACCTATAGAAGAGAATTGTACTTGTCTGAGACAAGAGAAAAGGAAAGTACACAAGCCCAATATTCAAATGGACAAGCAAGTGAATCTTTCCATCCTATATAGAAGAAGTAAACAATGATGTAAATAAGCAAGTAAGTGATAATATAATATTCTACATATGTCACTGAAATTCAAGTAAAGATACAAGAGATTAAGCTAGCAATGACTAGTATAAATCAAGTAAGATAAAGTTAGACTTTAGTGGCAAAGTAAGGCTGTTAAGAAATATTATTGAAGATATATTATGAAAGCCTTATGGATGTAGAAAAAGGTCACTACAACAGTAACATTCAACCACCAAAATTCACAAATAGACCACCCAAAATATGCGCTAAGATTAGTAGATTATTATCGCAGCTTATTAGCAATTTATGACAGTTGAAAAATGAATACGAGAAAGAAGTTTAGATGAGTTCATTGCAGCCCTAATTTCTGTTGAATAAATTTTATAACAGAAATAGTATTTCCTTGACCAATCAAAATTCCCTAGTGGCTCAAGCAAGCTATTAAGGAAAATAATTGATTCCACTTTAGACAATTTGAATATCTCGTAAAATCACGTATTCCAATGAAGTAATTTATTTATCCAATGAAATTTTCATATTAGTGTTTTGTATATATTGGGTAAATGGAGTCTTGGATATAAGAGTTGGATCCACAACATCACTAGGGGTGTAGGCACTTCTACTCCCTAGAGCATGCAAAACCAACTAAGGTAAGGCTTACATCCTAGCAACCTTGTAAAAACAATGGCTTACCAACTAGTAAATAACATGAAGCTTGGTGGAAGGTGTATTCCCTTATACTCCTCCAAGGTTTGAGACAATAATATCAATGAAACTAGAAGAAAACACCAACAAAATGCTTAAATTTCCTTACCAATTCCAAAATAGCAAGATCAAACCCTAGCTACCAAGAAAGATCCATCCATAAGTAAGAGAACAAGCCTACAAGAGGTGTGCACCACCTTAGATCCACAATATAACAAAATAAAACACCATAATATAATTTCACAAGAGAGAGATAATCCAAATTTCCCATGTAGGGCGGAAATTTCAGCCAAGTAGTCTTTCTCACATGAGAGATATACGTTCAAATGAAATGAAAATGATCCATATTTATACAAAACTCCTAAAACGTGATTGTCCAAATAAATTCAGGGTACACCAAAAAGTAAGGAGGTCAACCCCTTTAATTTTCTCCTTTACAAAATAATTTTAATTTGCATATGAAGAAAACACTAAAACTATGACGTCAACCCCTCCAAGGGTGACATCTTGGCCACTTTGGCAAGACATTGAGATTGAGGATGAAATAGTTGGGCACCCAAAAGAATTCCCTTCAGGCATTGAGATCTTGTCTCAAAGGTACAAGGGGTATTCCTCATCAAAAGTGCCAATTTTCCAAAAACAATTACATCACCACCAAAACCCTAGCCCTAAGGTGACATCAATCCCTCCAAGATGAGTTTTTAGCCTCTAAAGGAAAATCGTTGGGATTGAAAGGGATAGGTGAGGTCCTCCAAGGTCTCTTCCTTTTCCTCCAAAGGAAACATTCACCTCCTATATTGGCCCAAGGTATGGGCCATGGCATCCAACCGGTGGGATTCATGTCCCAATGAAGGCCCAAGTTGGGCTTCTTTCTCGAAATCATCCATCAACAAGGTCCTACAAAGATAGACAAGTACGCCCTCCAAGGATCTCAGTCAAATCATCATGGAAATTAAAAACATTTTAATATAAGAGCCACCTAAGCATGTAAATCAAAAACTACCTCATCAAATTAAACAAGTTCTCAAAGACCCTATGCAATTTGCCAAGGTCATTTATGGGAGGATTGACAAGGTGACCTATTGGGTGAATCAATCCTTAAGTCAAGGAGTGTTTCCTAGGTGTAAAACTCTCTAATTCATGTGGATAATATGAAGTGGATGGGGGGGTAAGTATTTTTGGCATGGGGTTTGTTGTTCTTGAGATTACACTTAAGGATCAAAGGATAATGCCAGACATCAGGAATATAAAGGAAAGTTTTGAAAGGTGTTTTTTCTTCCGTTAGTTATATAAGAATTAATCCTCAAATGAAATTAATGACAAGACATGACCGAGGTTGTCTTTTGTCGTCTGATTCAATTTATAAAATCAAATGATGTGGGAGAAACTTACAAAACTGTTAAACAAAATGAGGCATCAATACAAGATGAATCTTACCTTGTTTATAGTAGAAGAAAATAAAGAACGCACCCTTGAAAGGATATAAGATATAGTAATCCAAGTATCTTGCAAGTCTTGTATTTACTTATAGAAAATACAGAGGAAAAATTGTTTTCTTATCAAACAAACGATAAAATGTGACTATAGTAGTAGTAGTATTAAATTACAACCACTCACTTATCAAGGAATGACATAAATAAAATCTAGAAAAATGAGATACAGGAGAAACACATAACTCAAACTGCACAAAGGTTGGAATCTCAGTCTGCACTTGTATTAATTATCACAAAAGGAGAGTTTTCTCTATTACATCTGGCAAGAAGCAGCCTGTGTTAAGTCTTCAAACTATGCATTTATACAAAAATGATCTCAACCCTAGTTGGTTGGCATTCTCGTAATTCAAAAATAATAAATATTACAATATGTGAAATTTGAATAGTTTCATTTGCATCTTCTCTATCTCTTCACCTTCTAGCAGAGACATTTCTTCGTCTTGTCCTCCAGCTAAAAAACAACTGACCTCTAATCATGACCTGTGTGAATGTTATGAACACGTTGTCTCATTTGTTCCTAGATGTGTTGGATTTTCCTTCCTAGACACACTGAACACATCTACCTATGAACTGAACCACCAACCTGGAAGGCTCTGTTGTGTCATTCACCTCAAAAGTATATAACTTCTTTTCTATGTGAGGAAACATATCTTCCATTCTCTTGGATTCTAAATATATAGAGTGTAGCCACAGACTAGGATTGACTATCTACTTATTAATATGGATAATGTCAATTTGTTTCAATTGCAGGATTGTGGCTCGGGCTTCTTCCATGCTCATCTTGGAATGAAGTTGATTCTTTGCATTATCAATTTTCCTCAGGGATTTAGAGATATTGTCTATTTCCATGTCCATTGACTCTTTTTCGAGTGAGGAACATGCCTCTTCACAATATTTCTTTACTTCCTAGGTTAACCTTTTACTTTCAACTAAATTGGCCTCCCAGGTTTTCAATATAATATCACCTTGAGTTTTCTCTGAAAGAGACAATCTAGTGGCCCTGGATACTACATCCTTTGCAGCTGATAAAAAGACCTCCTAGAATGTAACCTGATCTGCAATGGCCTCTCTCTCCTTAAGGTTAATGTTATTTAAATAATGGTCTACCACCCGATAATAGTTTTGAACAACTTCTACTTTAGTCAAATGGTTTTGCTAGGATGATTCCATCTTCTCATGCACCTTCAATGCCTGGGCTTGGAAAATCACCATATCCATTTCCATGTTATCAGTAAAATTTACTTTAGCCTATAGTTGTTTGACCAACTCTTCCTGTTGAATGGTCGGTTCTCTACTTGCCTATGAATTTTTATGCATTTCATCAAGACTGATTTTGATTTGTTGGATTTCATGTCTGTCACAGGCTCTGATCTTCTCAAAAACTTTATTCATATCATTTCTCATACTTTTTCCATAGTATTTATGTGGTTTTGCAGATGTTTCACCAACAAATATTTTTTCTTCATTTGTTCTGTTATATTCCCAGTTGAACATTGATTTTTTGTGGAAAAATCTCCCAATGTTCCTGCCACTTCCATAGCAAATTCTACCTCTAATAAGGCCCAACCATCTTATAGAACTCTGTGCATTTTGACAGTTGAACCCTCCCTTTGGTGCATTTATCTTTTTACCACAACACTCCTCTTATTGCAGTAGAAGAAGTCGGAAGGGGTCATTTCTTCAACCGAAATAGGAGTGTGATCCTCTATAAAAATGACTTTGGCATTCAGATTCCCCCTACTGGACTGTAAAGGTGTGACCGATTTGATAGGGCTTCCTATCTCGGTGGATGGTTGTTTCCCTGCTATGTTTGTAGCCGATTTGTCTGGTGTGGACAACGATTTCTCTTCACCCTTTTTTATCAAAGCTTCGGCTTGATATTTAGTTTGATCATCTGGTGGATTTTATGATGTTGTATTGTCTTTATGTGTCATAACCTTTGTTTTCTCCAAATTTTCCTGAATGTCTCGTCCACTAGAACTTCCTGTTTCTAATTTATGGGTCGCAACTTCCTGTGTTGATGGAGATGTTGGGGCTCCTCCCTATAAGACTTTAGGCAAGCTATTTCTTCAGTGTCTTTGAAAATTATAGAACTCAAATAATTCTTATGGAGACAGAGTTCGGACTTGGATCAACACTTCCTGATAAGATCTTTCTCCTCAGAATATCTCATCCTATGGGGAGTCTTCATGCTCGTATCTTTTCAGATTGTAATGAGCCATGTGATTTCCCACGATCTTTTGGGGATTATGTTTCTTGAATTCAATATTAACAAGCTTAATGTCTTCTAGGGCCGTGACCTCTACCTTTGAGTGGCCAAATTATAATAGTGAGAACACACCAGTCTGCAAAGGAAAGGCAGCCAATATTTTTTTCTATGCTGCCTTTAGTTCTTTACTAATTCCGCCTAGCACAGTTTGATGTACCACCTCTATGCACACCAATATATCTAGTAGAAACTTGGGTAAGGCATGTGGAGGGACAGAACATCCAAAAACCATGATATAATAGAAATGTTCTTCAATGTACCAATATGCTATTTTTCCCAGGTTGGTCACTATCCTGTCAAAAATGATGGGAGGTGGGCACCCATATATAGCAATATGCATCAGCACCACCACATAGTTACAAATTTTGTAGAATAAATATTTTTCTTTATCTTCCTAGAGTTTGGAGTGATAGAAGTGTATTGGTTCAGCATTGGTTGAAGTCCAACTCCATCCCATCAAAGTAAATGGCGTCATGAAACAAACAGAATCCATAATATAAGAGGACATGTAAAATGAGGCAGGTTTCCCTTTGTCTTTCAATGACCGATATTATGTGATTTCCCTGACCAAATTGTCCAATAATATTTTGGCCCAATCGAAGGAGTACCCCTCTACTACCGTATGCATGATTAGCACCCATGGGGATAAGAAATGAGCACAGATTTACTTCCTGAAAATCCGACATAACATCATGGCTACATACATCATGTGAGGCTCTAATGAGGAAACAACATACACGCCATGGGTGTCTTCTCTAAATTTCTCAGGACGTGAAAACCAATCCTTGATCAAGTCGGATAGGTTCTTTCCATACTGCATGCATTATTTTTTGTCGAAGTGTGTTAAGAAGGTGCCATTATAAATTCAATTGGGAGATGGGGATAATTTGTACATCACCTAGAAATGATCTGGTCGGAAGGAACCAACTACAACCCTTTGTGAATTGAAGATACTTCTGGTCGAGAGGTTGACATTCTCTAGTGCCCAACCAATCATATCATTATAAGTCATGAGCCTTTATTCAACTCTGATTGAGAAACATATTTGTATCTCATAGCTTGGGTTTCAGTCACCTCATTGTCTGAATCATCTGGGTAGTTAATCAATTCATATTGTAGAATATTGAATACCTGTGTCCAGGTTTTCATGGTGTCTATGGTTATGGGTGACATGTCTAAGAAGACGTCTTTGTTTAGGTTTGAGATTTCACCAGACACTTTAGTTTTTTTTCGTGGAGCCATGATATCACAAGTTCAAAACTCTGTTACCTATTACAGGAAATGTGCAAACTTCTTAGCTTGCTCAAACTTTCTTTTCTATGAAGACGCAAATGAAATTCAAACTTCAATATCCTTTTTCACTAAATGAGTTCAGCTATGAATACTTTACTGACAGTGCATTCACTTTCCTTAATGAAAATATTTAGGCGGTGGTCAAAGATATTATTTGAAATGATTTTCATAGATCGATTATTAATGTCATTAATGTTTGGTGGTTCGCGATTAGAAATTTTGACAAATAACATTTGAATTTATTCAAGCTATGATTAAGTGAAAAATCAATCACAAGATAATCCTCATTAATGCATTAGTTAATCACATTTATCGTTAAGTGTTTCTTCATATTTTCAGACCTCGGGATTTTGGTAGTTGCTCGAGACAGGATCCTCGAAACGCGAAATCGCGAAGTGATTAATTAATTATAATCATTTTTTATCCAGTAAATAATCATTCTTATCTTCAAGTATTTCAAGGTTTCATGCTTCATGATATTTGAGTGCAGTGGATGGAAAATATCTGAACTCCGAAAGTGCGAAATTATTTAATTAAGTATTAATCGATATTAACTTGTTTAAAACGGGTTTAGATCTTTGTTATCTATGTTCTTTAGGTGTCAGCAAAACAAATTTATGGATGTTTTGACAGGCCACTACTCGTAATGATGTGTCAAAGCTTAGGAAGGTATACGTTTATGATGACTAAGACCCTTTGAACACTTTTTAGATATCAATATTTTGGAGTTGCTATATGGTGAAATGCCCAAAGTGTGAAACTCCAAAATCCAAAACTCTGAAGAAAGTCTCTAGAGGCTTGACATTTTTAACATTTAGGAGGCTCTAAATTTTTTGGGAAAGAGGGATCATTCGATTGATGAGAGAGTTTGATCAATGGTGGACCTTGAATACTCGTTAAGGATAGAAGGAAAAAATGATTTATTATTGAAGTTCGATTTTGAGATGAAGTAAAAAGAAACAGGGTAATGTTTCAGACTTATTATTTTAAAAGTGTTCCAATGGGGTTCATGACATACAAGGGTTTGTATTGTCTCAGTTGTGGGTGCCTTTGTAGAGGTTGTGTTGCACCTTCCTTTTAAATTCATCCTTTCTCCAATCCCATTTATTTCCATTAATTTTTTAAGATGTTTTGAGGTTGAATCCAAGGTGGGACTTCTACCTAAGCATTAAAATCATTTCCCACCTTGACTCTACCCTAGTCACACTATGCTTCCCCAATTTGAATACAATGTGTGTGAGTTATACGTAAGAATTAAAATTATTTCCCACCTTGACTCTACCCTGGTCACACTATGCTTCCCCAATTTGAATACAATGTGTGGGACTTCTACCTAAGCATGAATTTTTTTTCCCACACACACTCTACCTTGGTTGGAATTTTTATATTGTTATTTTTCACAGGTCCTATCAGTTTCTTATGAAATAAATTTCATTGTCCTTGGGATCCTTGGGCGATCATATAGAATGTTTGTTATTGGTTTTTATCTTTTTTCATCTACAAACCTCTAGGATTTCAACCCCTTCTTTCCATGAAATGAGGTGCAATCCCTTCTTGGGTCAATACACCCAAAAATACCAAAAGATAAGGAGAAGAAAAAGGGGTGAAGTTTGAAGAATGGAAAGTATGTTCAGGAATGGAATGATGACTCACCAAGGAGATATCCCATTAGAAAACCCATCCCTAAGGGTGACCACTTACTAGCACACAATGTTCTATAATTCCAAGCAGTTGTTTTATAATAAAAAGCATATTTAAATGCAACATACTCAAATGCCTCAAATATTAAAGTGACACTTACTACAATACTTGAATCTTACCTCATGGAGAAATACCCATCGTCTTATGGAAGAAATCTGATGTGGTTGATGCCATCATCATGAATCCAGGATGTGTGATGGTGAAGTGGGTATATGTATATTCATGTGGACGCTACCAGTCATTTGTCTCTAGGTACTCCATGTTTGCAACCTGAGGTCCTCGAGAAATAATCTCATTAGTTATCCCTAGGAATTGGGGATAACATATGGCTCCTAATCAAGGACATGTACTCATCTTAGAGTGCATGAGAACCTCAACATCTCTTGGTATGACCTATTCCTACACTGAAACATAAAATCTTAAAATATAGGGTGGATCAATTACCATTTGCTCATATATATCAAAAAGTAAAATCTAAAAAATAACAACTAATCTAAAAAGTTTTTATTTTTATTTTTTATATAATATAATAAAAGAGAAGCATGTAAATAAAAAATGCAAGAAGAGAAAAATAAAATGCAGCTAAACTACCATGATAAATCAAGATCAAAATGCAAGAAATCAATATGAACTACCTGCTTACATGGGGCCTCGGCCCTAAAGAAGACATGTACCTTGAATGTAGGGTTGGAGAAGAGACCCATCCACTGGTAATGGCATCTTTCTCCCATCCAAAGCTGACACGTAGTACTTTTTGTTTTCAAACTTCTTCTTGATGATGTAAGGTCCAAGACAAGATTTTTTATTCTTCTGATCATATTTGGGCTTTCCCTTCCTATTATACAAAATGAATTCAAGACTTCTTTTGATATATTTGATGTAAGGTATATTCTCAACATAGGGGTATGAAGGATACTCTGTGTTGATTGCATCTTTAATAGTCATCTGATGTTATTTTTCCTCTTTCTCTTCTTCTTTCTTCAATATTTTGATGGACCCTAGTTCCTTCCCTTGAAATTTTTCCAACTTTTCTTTATATTCTTGGGTTCTTGGAAGCAGTGTGTCTATATAATCCTCCTGCATGAAAATTAGATCATGCGGGTCATATTCAATGGGCAGTGAATATTCATCAAATTCATTCACGTTGATGTGGTTAGGATGGTCCCACTCTATAACATATTCCTTGGCCAATCATTGGTTGTAAAGAACCTCAAAGGTACCATTATCCATGTGTATTTAAGCATGAGTGAGGTCCATGTCAAGGAATCCTCCAAGAGTGGCATCCCAACTCCTCAATAATAGAATGCCCCAAGCATCTAGAAAATGAGGATGCTAGTGTGAGGAAAATCCACCATATAGAACTTTGCATCTTCTATGTGACCATAAACCTTGACCTGATTGGAATTGATTCCATAGAAATTTCCATAATGTCTAGTTGTCTTGAGGCGAAGTTGCTCCATAACCTTTAAGGACATCACATTTGTTGAGGCACCTGAATCTAACATGTCGTTTTGTAAGACAATATTATGCATCTGTAAAGAAAGGTAGAACATAGGGTTGGGATCGTTTTTTTATCCAAGGTACATGGTGTTCAATATTATCATAGGATATTATTCCTTGACTAGAACTTTCATAAACTTCAACACTTCTCTTCTGACGGAAGGGATCTTGCACATTTCTATCACTGGGACTGTCATTTTAATTTTCCTAATCATGGTCGGTACATGTATATTCAACTGAATCTCTTCTCCCATGTCGGTTTTAGAAGCAATTATTGAACTTGAGGTGGGGGTGGTGGGGCCACCTTCTTTGTTGGTTAGGGTGTGGTTTGCATTGACTAATTTGAAGCTGGATTTGTTGGCTGAGGTAAAGTTTTGTTCTTTTAATTTTGTGGAGGAAAGATAGGAATATTATTCATTCTTTCATAAGTCATGATATCACTCTTTTTCAATTATTTCTTATGATCTTCAATATAATGAATAATCGCCCTGAGTCATCCTTATCTAGCTCCCTTTCTTTGGGATTCATTGATTTTTCCTTGTACAACACCTGTAGGTCTATCATCATCATCATCCTGAAAGGAAAATATTGTATACATGAAATTGATATTGTCATTAGATTCTTCTTCTTGTCTTGGACACTCTTCCTTTGGATTAGGTTCTTGGAAAGGAGAGCACCATGGTAATTCCTCCATGTTCACCATCCCGATAGGGTTTAGTGTGTCAGGAGAATTTTCCTCTTGTTGAGGATTTTCCTTCCAACATGTGGGTTCTTTCGTGACGAATGGATTCCTGGGAGAAGACTGATTCCTTTCCAAAGTTGTCAACCGGCTCATATCTTTATTTTGAGTCTAGAAAAATTGAGTATTCATATGATTAATCTTCTAAGCTATGAGACCAATTAGATCCGGTGCAATGTTTGTAGTTGTTTTATCTTTCAGTTTTATTTTGGCATGGGGATACGTAAAAGGATCAAACTTGGAGCACAAAATATTCTCCTCAATGTCTACACTATACTCTTTGTCTTCTTCCAAAGTGCGGGGTTTCGTGTCCCTTAGGATGAAACCAAATTTCGATTCAAAGGCATTGACATAAAGGAGACGAGTAGTTGTTGTGGTAGGTCACAAATCCTCAGAGATTTGTTTCTACAATTTATCAAATCTGGTATCAAACTCACTAATCGTTTCATTCTACTTTTTCTTTATATGGATGAACTAATTCATTATCATATCACTATCTTTCTTCAGTGACCACTTTCTTTTTAAAAACCTAGTGAAATGTTCATATGTGGTGAGGTGATTATTTGGTAAGCTGTCAAACCACATTTGGTCATATTTAGTGATAGAAGTTTCTAGAAACTTCAATGCAACATATTTGTTTTCCACTCCTTCATTCAATATGTCTCGATTGATGGCATGTAGATGTTGTTCTATGGTGATTACATTGTTCTAAGAAAACTTTGGAAACCATTTGTTGATATCTTTAAGAATGGTATTGGGAAATACAATGATGGATGCCATGTTTAAAGTCTTATAGAGGTCATTCTCCCAAGTACGTTCCATTGGTGCAAGCGGGAGATTGCCATGAAAATTTGTTTGACAATGGGGGAATGAAGAGGAGACCTTCTTTGGTAGATTTTGGAAGGTTTGAATCTTCCAGGGGAAAGGGTTTTCTAGAAGAAGGATTTTGGAATGGTGGATTCGCCACATGAGTCTTGGTGTATCAAGGAAGAAAAGAGAAAGGGAACTTCCCTCAAGTGGATCCATCAAGAAAGCTAGGGGTAAAGGAACTGGGAACAAATATTGCTAAGATGTTGTTACGGTACGAAAGAAATTTCAAAATCCTCCCAAGTAATGGGGCCAAAATGTTATCGTACAAATTTTAGGTTGGGAAAATCCCGACCTAATCCACAATATGGTGAGAACAATGGGAATACCTACCACTACCACCTTAGGTGAGTACTCCCCTCTCTTTAGTGAAGGAGAAAATCCTACACAAGGGGGGTATCACGAGTGATCCTAGGGGGAAATGAGATGGAAAGTGTATTAATGGAAGATGGTGCCCCTATAGGTCAAACTAAGAAGTGGAATATGGCTTGGGAATAAGTCTTGGTAATCATAAATGGTTGTCAAATGCTTAAGTACATGTAGAAGAGAATTGTACCTACCCATGACAAGAGAAAAGACAAGTAAACAAGCCCAATATTAAAATGGACAAGAAAGAGAAGCTTTATTTCCTATATAGTAGCATTAAAAAATTATATAAATTAGAAAGTAAATAATAATAGAAGCTGCTAGATATGTCACCAAACCTCTAGTAAAGATGCAAGAGATTAAGCTAGCAATGACTAGTATAACTCAAGTAAGATAAAGTTAGACTTTAGTGACAAAGTAAGGTTGTTAATAAATGTTATTGAAGAGATATAGTGACATCCTTATGGCTGTAGCAAAAGGTCACTACAACAGAAAAATTCAACCACCAAAATTCAAAAATGGACCACCCAAAAGATGCGCTAAGATTAGTAGATTATTATGGTACCTTATTAGCAATTTCTTATAGTTGAAACGTGAATACGAGAAATACGTTTAGATGAGTTTGTTGCAGCCCTAATGGATGTATCATAAATTTTATAAAAGCAATAATATTTCCTTCACCAATCAAAACACCCTAGTGGCTCAAGCAAGCTATTAAGGCAAAGAATTGATTTCACTTTAGACAATTTGAATATCTCGTAAAATCACGTATTCCAATACAATAATTTATTTATCCAATGCAATTTTCAGATAATTGTTTTGTATCTATTGGGTAAATTGAGTCTTGGATATAAGAGTTAGATCCACAACATCACTAGGGGTGTAGGACATTCTACTCCCTAGAGCATGCAAAACCAACTAAGGTAAGGCTAGGAGGGTGTAATCCTTTTTACTCCTCCTAGTAACCTTGTAAAAGAAATGGATTACCAAGTAGTAGATAACATGAGCCTTGATGGAGGGTTTATGGCCTTATACTCCAAATTTTTGAGACAATATTATCATTTAAACTAGAAGAAAACACCAACAAAATGTAGAAATTTACTTACCAATTCCAAAATAGCAAGATCAAACCCTAGTTACCAAGCAAGATCCATCCATAAGAAAGAGAACAAGCCTCCAAGAAGTGTGCACCACCTTAGCTCCACAATATACCAAGAGAAAACACCATAAAATAGTTGCACACGAGAGATATGATCCAAATTTCCCAAGTAGGGAGAAAATTTCATCCAAGTAGTTTTTCTCACATGAAAGAGATATTTTCAAATGAAATGAAAATGATCCATATTTATACAAAACTCCTAAAAATTGTCTGTCCACACAAATTCAGGGTAAACCAAAAAGTAAGGAGGTCAACCCCCTTTACTTTTTCCCTTTAAAAAATAATTTAATTTGCACATGAAGAAAACCCTAAAAATGTGACATCAACCCCTCCTAGGGTAGTGTCTTGGTCACTTTGGCAAGATGTTGAGCTTGAGGATGAAATCGTTGGGCCTCCAAAGGCCTTTTCTTAAGGAATTGAGGTCTTCTATCAAAATTATAAGGAATATTCCTCATCAAAATTTTCAAGTGTCCATCAAACATTACATCACCACCAAAACCCTAGCCCTAGGGTGACATAAATCCCTCCAATATGACATTTTATCCTCCAAACACAAATCATTGGCCTTGCAAGGGATAGGTGAGGTCCTCCAAGGTCTCTTCCTTTTCCTCCAAAGGAAAAATTCACCTCCTGTACTGCCCCAAGGTCTAGGCCATGGCATCCAACTAGTGGGCTTCCTGCTCCAATGAATGCCCAAGCTAGGATTGTTCCTCCAAATCATCCATCAATAAGGTCCTACAAAGACAGAAAAGTACACCCTCCAAGGATCTCAAGTCAAAGAATCATTGCAATTAAAATAATTTTAATATAAGATCCACATAAGCATGTACATCAAAAACTACCTCATCAAATTAAACAAGTGCCTAAAGACCCTATGCAATTTTCCAATTTTAGGTATGGGAGGGTTGAGAAGGTGATATATTGGGTGAATTATACCTTAAGTCAAGGAGTGTTTCTTAGGTGGAAACCTCTCCAAGTCATTGGAGAATATGAATTGGATGGGGGATAAGACTTTTGGGCATGGGGTTCATGACATACAAGAGTTCATATTGTCTCATTTATGGGTGCCTTTGTAGAGGGTGTGTTGCACCTTTTTTTTCAATGCATAATTTTTCCAAGCCCATTTATTGCCATTAATTTTTTAAGATGTTTACAGGTTGAAGCCAAGGTGGGACTTCGACCTAAACATGAAAAAAAATACCCACCTTGACTCTACCTTGGTCACATTATCCTTCCCCAAGTTCAAGACAATGTGTGGGACTTCTACCTAAGCATGAAAAACATTGCCCACACATGCTCTACCTTGGTTGGCATTTTTATATTGTTATTTTTCATGGGTCCCATCAGTTTCTTATGAGAGACATTTCATTTTTTTTCAGGATCCCTAGGCAAGAATATTGATGGTTTATGATTGGATTTTATATTTTTATAACTACAAACCTATGCACCTTCATCCTATTCTTCCCATGAAATGAGGTACAATTCCTTCTTGTGTCAATACACCCGAAAATCCCAAAAGTTGAGAGGAAAAAAGGGTGAAGTGTGAATAATTATAAGTATGATTAAGAATTGCACGATGAATCATTAAGGAGACATCCTAGTAGCAAAACCATCCCTCAGGGTGACCACTTACTAGGGACCAATGTCAACCATCAAGGTGAAATACGAAAAAGAGCATAATTTTCAAGCAGACATTCTATAATGAAAAGCATCTTTAAATGCAACATACTCAAATGCCTCAAATATTAAAGTGACACTTCCAAAATACATGATGTGTACCTCATGGAGCAAGACCCATCATCTTCCAGAAGCAAGTTGATGTGGTTGATGCCATCATCACGAATCCAGGATGTGTGGTGGTGAAGCGGGTATCTATCAGTGCGTGTGGATGTTTCCAGTCATATGTCTCTTGGTACTCCATTTCTACAACCCAAGGGCCTTGAGACATCATCTCCTTAGTTATACTTAGGAATAAGGGATAAAATATGGCTCCTAATCTGGGAAATGTACTCATTGTAGAGTGCATGAGAACCTCAACCTGTTCCTACACTAAAATATAAAACCGTAAAATGTAGGGTGGCTTAATCACCCTTTGCTCATATATATCAAAAATTAAAATCTAAAAAATAACAACTAATCTAAAAAAGAAAATTTTGTTTTTTTCATATAATATGATAAAAGAGAAGCATGTAAATACAAAATGCAAGTAGAGAAAAATGAAATGCAACTAAACCACCATGAGAAATAAAGATACAAATGCAAGAAAGCAATATGACCTACCTACTTACATAGGGCTTAGGCCTTGACGAAGTGATGCAGGAGCATCGTTAGCGAGCACGCGGAGTAGGACCACTCAGCACTTGGGAATCTTTTAGGAATCTCAACACTGGCAAGTATGATGAATATTTTGAAGCACACCTGAACTCGGCACCGGTATATATTTTGAAGCACGCCTGAACTTAGCGCTGAAAAATATTTTGAAGCAGGCTTGAACGATTTCAAGCGAAGTGGGAGTTTCCACTCCTTCTCTAGATTGCGACTGGACTAAGATATTCGTTAGGTTAGGTTTTGGAGTAGACAAGTAGTCAAGGGGGACCCTAAGAACCCTTTGAGATAAATAGAGGTTTTGTATGCCCAAATGAGGCTAGCTGCAAGTTAGTAGGATATTTATGATTTTGTAATTGTTGTTTGATTGTAGTTGTAACCATTTTTATTTTTGAATGAATACAACAGAGGAAAATTTATCTGATATGTGTGGATGTTGTTATTTCTTGTAAATTTCATGTTGTTTTTGTTTCTGCAAATGAATGTATGGAACTGTGAATGTTAGGATACATTTCAATTGTTTCTCTTCTTTTGAAATTGGTGCAAGGTGTGCACACAGAACGCAAGGAGTGCATTGACGAGATCTGTTTCAGTTCCAAAGCTAAGAAGAGATAGCACAAACATTTCCCTTTGCAAGGAGTGAAAAATGACTACTGGAAGGAGTGCACAGTCACCCGCAAGAATTCAAACCTTACGTAATAACCGGTTGCAAGTTGTGCACCAAGCAAAAGGAGAACGCTAGGAGGACGAGAAGAATTATTTTTCAAGACATCCTTCGAAATGAGTTTATCAAAATCCGGAGAGAGAAAGGAGTGCATGGAAATTCGAAACCCTTTAAGGACCAAGCTCAGAAGAGATAGAACTTTTCATAAGTGTTAATGAGATCCAAGAGTCGGACTCGCAGGAGGATCAAAGGTCGAAAACCTTTGAAGCCTTAGAAAATATTCTAAGTTGGAAGAATTCTAAAGCTCGAGACGAGGAGAGAAAGTGGTCGTTGGATCACAGTGCAAAGGATCAACAGTCTTCTGATTAAATACAAGGTGCATGATCTTTAATGCTTCACACACACATGAGAGAGAACCCATCGAGATTTGAGAATTGAAACTTTCGAAGTCTAGAGTGTCGAATTTTCGAAGTAAAATCTCAGTCATTCAATCATCTGAGGCAGACTTGATCCATCAGATCGTTTGAAGTTAACATTAGGCATTGGATCAATCAAGTGAATCTGAGCCGTTAGATATTGTGAGTTCAGAAGGAAGCAAGCTTGAAACTTGATATCTCTGAAGCACAAAGAGCCAGAGAGCTGAAGTGAAGCTAGACTGTTACATCCAAAGGGGTATGTGTCAGTGGGTCATGAGATCTAGATGAAGGAAAAGGTGAGGCATTGAAACTCTTGAAGCCCGAAGAGGCGAAGAAATGAGGGTCGTCGATCTGTCAGTGGACACTTATCAGCATATCGTGAGCTCTGGGAAATTTGTAGCAGGATTTTGAGTTTGAGAACTGAGATTGTCGAAGTCTGAAACCCGAAGGAGATATTGAACATTAATCGAGAGGAGGGTCAGAGGATCGTTGATCCAAGTTGAAAGTTCAAGCACCTTAAGTGAAGGCAAGACCGTTAATCATGGGGATAGAAGTTTGTCGATCATCCGCTCCAGAGGATTGGAGTACGGAAGAAAGAGAGGTTTGAGATTTGAAAAATCCTGAAGTCCGGGGACCCATAGAGATCACAGTCATTGATTGAAGGGGACATGTGTCAGTAGATCTTCTGCTTCGAAAGATTTCTCTGCAAAGCAAACCAAGACTTGAGATTTGATAATTATGAAGTCCATAATTCTGAATCGACCACAACTGTTGATCAGGAAGAGGGAGATCCAGACCATTGATTCCAAGGAATAGATTTCAATCATCCATATGGAATCACCGTCAAGATCCTGAGATCGACAGACATATCACATTGCAGGGAAAGGAGTTGCGCGGACTTTAAAAAGTTGAGGGCGGGCTGCAATCCATACCATGGTTTCTCTAGGAAGACATGTGGAGGCTCGAGGAGAATTGTAGGCCCAAAAGTAGTTTTACCTCAAATCACTTGTGGTTGTACCCGCAATCATGTGGTCATCACCCAGGGTCACATTAGAGGAGGGGCCAAGAGAAAAGGCGCTAACACCCGATACTCTGATATTTTCACAGAGCGCGAGAGGGAAGGTCATGGGTGTCGTGAAGCTTGTGTAGGGAGTCGAGGGGACCAATGTTTAACATCGAACGAGGCCAATAAGGTTTCATAGAGTCACCCGACTCCAGGATCGAAGATCCTGACCAGGAGATCTTGCAGCCCTTAGGAGAGAAGGGGGTTTGCATCAAGTGGTATCAAAGCTAAATTTTTTCTTGCAGATAGCAGGAAAAAGAGGAGAGACAAAAGAACTCAAAGTTTTACTTTGTGTGTGACAGACAGTCAACACAATTCAACCAAGGAGACGAGTGGAACCACCTTTATCCAATCAAGCTATAGAAAGGGAGATGAGAGAACTTTGTGAAATATTAGAGGAAATGGAGGTAGTGTAGAGGAGAGCACCTAATGTTGGAGACATTAGCAATGCAAAGAGCGAATAAGTATAAGCCAAAGAAGTTGCGGGAGAGGATGTTGTCGAAGAACACTTGCTGAGAGAAGTTACTAGATTGGGAGGCAGAGCCAAGATAGAGGTCCCTATGTACGAAGGAAATTTAGATGTTGAAGAGATACTATATTGGGTAAGATCCATGGATGAACATTTTAACTATGAATATGTCGATGAAGAGAAAAAGGTGAAACAGGCTATCACTAGGATAAAAGGGCATGCAACACTGTGGTGGGATGAACTGCAAACTAAGAGGAGAAGCAAAGGAAAACAAAAGATAAAGAATTAGGACAGAATGGTCGCCAAGCTTAAGGCTAAGTTCATGCCCAAATATTATCAGATCAATATGTTCAGGAAGTTGCAGAACCTTAGACAGAAGGGTATGATAGTTAAGGAGTACACAGAGGAGTTCTATAGACTGAACATCAGAACTAGAAAAAGGGTATGAACTCTTGCTGAGAGAAGTTGGCTAGAAAACAAATCCAGTGAGGAAGATGTAAAAGACTAGCCCCAAACAAAATCAAGGGAGTTACCCATGACATAGCACATAAGTCTAAGGATGAGACTAAGAAACTACATAGACACTCAGAAAGAGGAGGAAGTTCCCAAGGAATATAGGGTGGTGGAAGAAGTTCTTCTAGAGGAAGAGGAAGAAAAAGAGGAGGAGAAGTAAGATGTTATGTTTGTGGAAAGACAGAACACATGTCTTGTGAATGTCCCAAGAAAAATAAAGAAGGAGGAGGTGAAGCTCACATTTTAGAAGCATGGAGAGGGGATGTTGAAGTGGAAGGAGCAGAGGATGGAAGATCCCTGATGTTGAGGAAGGTTCTCTTAAAACCAGAGGTAGAGGTTCAAAAGCTAGTGTAGAGGAATAGTCTCTTCAAAACAACTTGCAAGACTAAAGATAGAGTACGCAAGGTGATAATTGACAGTGGGAGCACGGATAACTTAGTATCCTTAGAGATGGTGTAGAAATTGGAGTTGGAGACAACTACACATCTGAAGCCATACAAAGTCTCATGGTTTCATAAAGGACACCAGGTAATGGTTACTAAACAATGCTTGGTTGAATTTAAGATAGGAGAATATATAGATGAAATTCTATGTGATGGGATTCCCATGGATGTATGTCATATTTTGTTGGGAAGAACATGGAAGTTTGACAGGAATGTCATTCATGATGGGAGGAAGAATACATACACCTTGGAGAAGAATGGTAGAACACACATGTTTCTTCCAATAGAGGAGAAGAAAGTGAAAGAGGAATCCAACACAAGCATACTTCTCATGAGTGGGAAGGAACTCCTGAAATAAGTCAAGAAATAACAAGAGATGTAGTTTGTTGTGGTGAAGAAACCTAGAGTTATCCTTACAAGTGCTTCAAAGGATGATTTGCCTGTAGAATTTCAGGAATTGTTGGATAATTTTGCTGACATAGTGGTAGATGAGTTGCCTAACTCATTACCACCTGTCATAAGTATCAGCCACCATATTGATTTGATACCAGGAGCAAGTCTGACAAACAAAGAAGCATACAAATTGACACCTCGAGAGAATGAGGAAGTGAAGAACCAAGTCCAGGAACTGTTAGACAAGCATTTGGTCAGAGAGAGCTTGAGTTCATGCGTAGTACCAATTGTGTTGAGTTCAAAGAGGGATGGAGGATGGAGAATGTGTACAGACTCAAGAGCCATTAACAAGATCACCATCAAGCATAGATTTAATTTACCAAGAATGGATGATTTAATGAACTGTTTAAGTGGAGAAAATTTGTTTTTGAAATAGATTTGAAAAGTGGATATCACCAGATTAGAATGAGAGAAGGTGATGAGTGGAAGACAACCTTTAAGACAAATGAATGTTTTTATGAGTGGCTTGTTATGCCATTTGGCTTAACAAATGCCACGAGTACATTTATGAGGTTGATGAATGAAATAGTGAAAGATTTCATTGGAAAGTTTGTGGTTGTATATCTGGATGATATACTAATCTTTAGCAGGACTAAAGAGGAGAATTTGAGACACCTGACACTAGTGATGAGGAGACTACAGTAGGAGAAGTTGTTGATAAATCTGAAGAAGTCCTCTTTTATGAAGACAAAACTCATTTACTTGGGTTTTGTGATCTCTTCGGATGAACTGAAGATCGATCTAGAGAAGGTGAAAGTAATCAAAGAATGATTGTCACCAAAGAGTATGTTTGAGGTAATGAGCTTCCATGGATTAGCAAGTTTCTATAGGAAGTTCATTAGAGACTTCAGTGGAATTTGTGCACCAATGATGGATACAGTGAATAAGAAGCACAAGTATTTTAAATGGACATAGGAGGATGAGAGGAGATTCAATATACTGAAGGAGAAAATAACTGAACGACCAATTCTGGTCTTGCTGAATTTTAAAAAGACATTTCAGGTGAGATGTGATGCAAGTGGAGTTGCAATTGGAGCGGTTTTGAATCAGGATAACAGACCTATTGCCTATTTGAGTGAGAAGTTGAATGAGACCAAGAGAAAATACTCCACGTATTATAAGGAGTTTTATGCCATAATTCAAGCCTTGAAGAAGTGGAGACACTACCTTGTCCCATAGGAATTTGTCTTGTATAGCGATAACTTATAGGCTTTACAATTCATAACTAGACAGGAAAAATTGAATCAGAGGCATGAAAAATGGGTCGAGTTTATGAAGAATTTTAATTTTGTCATAAAACATATTGTTGGGAATGCTAACAAAGTTATTGATGCATTAAGCATGAGAATTTTGATTCTACAAGAATTTCAGGTGAAGACCTTGGGGTTTGAACACCTTAAGGATATGTATTTTGATGATCTAGATTTCAAGGAAGCATACGAAGCATGTGCAAATATTGTTCTGGGAGACAAAAGCTAGTGGACAGAGTACATGATTCAAGAGGGATTTATATTCAAGGGAAATCAATTGTGCATACCAAAGTTCTCAATGAGGGATAACCTTTTGAAGGAAAATCATAGTGGAGGATTAACTGGACAAGCCATGATAAAACATTTGCACAGTTGATCACTTCGTACTATTGGCCATGTATGAGAACATAAGTGATAAATATTGTGAATAGATGTAGAATCTACCAACATGCAAAAGGAAAAAGACAGAGCATTGGATTTTATCAATCACTGTTAATACCAGAGAGGCCTTAGGATGCAATAAGCATGGATTTTGTGTTGGGACTTCCAAGAACTCAAAATTTGATTCCATATTTGTGGTGGTGGATAGATTTTCAAATATGGCACACTTTATCCCATGCCAGAAGACCAGTGATGCAACACATGTTGCAAATCTATTTTTCAAGGCAGTTGTGAGACTTCACGACCTACCTAGAAGCATTGTCTCGGACAAAGACACAAAATCTGTTGGTCATTTTTGGAGAACATTGTGGAAGAAGTTGGGGATGGATTTGTCCTTTAGCTAATATTATCACCCTTAGACAGATGGAAATATTGAGGTGGTAAATAGAAATTTGGGAAAATTATTGAGGAGTCTAGTCACTGAGCATCATAATCAGTGGAATCCGATTTTGCCACAAGAAGAGTTTGCATACAATGACTCACCAAACAGGAGCACTGGAAAGAACCCATTCCAAATATTGTATGGAATTCAACCCAGGGGAGTATCTGAGTTGAGAGACTTGGAACAGAGTGAGATCAAGAGCGTTGGAGTAGAATATTTTGCTGTAGAAATGAAGAGAAAAAGATTTTGCTGTAGAAATGAAGAATCTCCATAGCCAGATCAAAGGATAGTTGTAGAGTTCTAACCAAGAGTACAAGTGCGGATCTGATCAACATCACAGAGAACTTCAATTTGAAGTAGGATATCAGGTTCTGGCACATCTCAAGAAAGAAAGGTCCCCTAGGGGAACGTATAACAAGTTAAAAATGAAGAAGATAGGACCATGTAAGATCTTAAGGAAGTTTGATGAAAACTCCTATGAGATTGAGCTGCCAGATGATGTGGTCATATCGTCTAGATTCAATTTTTCAGACCTGTATCCTTATAGGAAAGATGACACAGAGGGATCATAAGATCAAGAGAAGATTCGTTCGGAGAAACAAATGCTTGTAGCAGAAAGACCATAGATGGAAAATATCGTTGATCATAGGATTGGAAAAAAGACCAGGAGGAAGACCTATTTAGAATATCTGGTCAAGTGGAAGGGACACCCAATAGAATATGTCAGTTGGGAATATTAAGTTGACATCCAAAAGCATGGAAAGTCGGTGTAGGAGCTCATGGACAGGAGTCCATGAATTTTTGTCAAGGGGAGTATGATGCATGAGAATCGTTAGCGAGCATGCAGAGAAGGACCACTTAGTGCCTGAGAATCTTTTCTAAATCTCAACACTGGCAGTTACGACGAATATTTTGAAGCACACCTGAACTCAACACTGGGAGATATTTTGAAGCACGCCTGAACTCAACACCGGAAAATATTTTGAAGTACGCTTGAATGATTGCGAGAAAAGTGAGAGTTTCCACTCCTTCTCTAGAATTCGAATGGAATAATATT
The DNA here is from genome assembly GCA_000966675.3 of Picea glauca. Lineage (NCBI taxonomy): Eukaryota > Viridiplantae > Streptophyta > Pinopsida > Pinales > Pinaceae > Picea > Picea glauca. Next base: position 3,317,495 of record JZKD02S2334068.1, read on the forward strand.
GATCTAGGTGGATATCGATGGCCACCCACCTTTTCCAATTGGCTCAAAACAATTTTCTGACAATTTTGGTAATTTACTATTTTTAGCAGTTTTCACTTCTAGAGCCGTTTTGAGGCCCTAAAAGGTTTTTTTTTGGAAAAAAATGTTTGAAATATGTAATTTACTTCGAAATTGGGTAAAATGAATCTCCTCGATGATACCTTTCTAACAGGCTATCAGACACCTAAAATGGATATCGTATGCAAAAGTTACGACCTCGTGAAGTTGATGTACTAACTTACCCAAACGGGGCCCACATGACTTTTGGCGCATCATCTCCTAGGGTTAGGTTTTTGGACGTCTATGGTTTTTGGCATTCCTGTTTATTGTAAAAAGGCCTTCAAATCCTAATTGTAATCATCTTCTTATGAATGCGAGTACCCGTCACATCTCTTCTTAGAGATAAGTTGTCACCATTCTAGTGAGTTTTTCACTCTGTATTTTTACAGTCTCTGTACATTTATTTCATTAATAGAAATCGTGTATTACTGTATATATGTGACTCTTGTTATATTTCTGATATATATCTGTTATATTGTTGTCTCTCTTTCAATATCTATGAATATTTATGTGTTATATCTACGCTCTCATTTCGTGTCGAAAATAATCTGGATCAAAGATAGTCATTAGGTTAGGTTTTGGAGTAGACAAGTAGTCGGGGGAAACCCTAAGAACCCTCTAAGATAAATAGAGATTTTGTATGCCTAAATGAGGCTAGCTTCAAGTTAATAGGAGATTTCTAAGTTTGTATTTGTTGTTTGATTGTAGTTGTAACCATTTTTATTTTTGAATGAATACAAAAGAGGAAAATGGATCCAATGTGTGTGGATGTTGTTATTGCTTGCAAATTTCCTGTTGTTATTTCTTCAAATGAATGTATGGAACTTTGAATGTTAGGATAAGTCTCAATTTTTTCTCTTCTGTTGAAATCGGTGCAAGGTGTGCACACAAAATGCAAGGAGTGCGTTGACAGGATCTGTTTCAGTTTTGAAGCTCAGAAGAGATAGCACGAAACTTTCCCTTTGCAAGGAGTGTAGAGTGACTGTTGCAAGGAGTGTACAGTCACCCGCAAGAATTCAAACCTTACATAATTACTGGATTGAAGGTGTGCACCAAGAAGAAGGAGAACGCTAGGAGGGCGATAAGAATTGATTTTCAATAAATCCTTTGAACTGAGTTTATCAAAATCCCGAGAACACAATGAGTGCGTGGGAAGTCAAAACCCTTTAAGGACCAAGATCAAAAAAGATAACACCTTTCATAAGTGTTAACGAGATCAAGAGTCAGACTCACAGGAGGAGAAAAGGTCAAAAACCTTTGAAGGCTTAGAAAATATTCTAAGTCGAAAGAAATTTTAACCTCGAGATGAGGATTGATAGTGGTCGTTGGATCACAGCACAAAGGATCAATAGCTGTCTGATTCAAGAAAAGGTTCATGAGCTTTAACACTTCCCACACACGGGAGAGACAACCCATCGAGGTTTGAGACTTGAAACTTTTGAAGTCCAGAGTTCCAGATTTTTGAAGTGAAATCTCAATCATTCGATCATCTGAGGTAGACTTGAGCTGTCAGATCATTTGAAGTGAACATCAAGCATTGGATCAATCAAGAAAATCTGAGTCATCAGATATCATGAGTTTGGAAGGAAGCAAGTTTGAAACTTGAGATCCTCGAAGTGTGAAGAGTCAGAGAGCCAAAGTGAAGCTGGACCATTAGATCCAGAGGGGTACATGTCACAGGGTCATGAGATCTAGAGGAAGGCAAAGATGAGGCGTTGAAACGCTTGAAGCTCAAAGAGTCAAAGAACCAAGGGTTGTTGATCTGTCAGTGGACACTTGTCAGTATATCGCGAGATCTGGGAAATTTGTCATGGGATTTTTTAGTTTGAGAACTGAGATTGTCGAAGTCTGAAACCTGAAGGAGATATCGACCATCAATCAAGAGGAGGGTCATAGGACCGCTGATCCGAGTTGAAAGGTCAATCACTCAAAGTGAAGGAAGAACCATTGATCATGGGGACAGGTGTTTGTTGATCGTTTTTTCTGGAGGATTAGAGTACGGAAGAAAGCGAGGTTTGATATTCAAAAAACCCTGAAGTATGAGGACCTGCAAAGATCACAGTCGTTGATTGAAGGGGACAGGTGTCAGCAGATCTTCCACTACAGAAGATTTCTTTGCAAAGGAAACCAAGGTTTGATATTCGAGAATTATGAAGTCCAGAATTATGAATCGACCACAGTCATCGATCAGGGAGAGGGATATTTAGACCATTGATTCCAAGGAATAGATCTCAGTTTCCCATCTGAAAGCACCATCAAGATCATGAGATAAAAGGTCACATCAGAGGAGGGGCCGAGATAAAAGGCACTAACGCCCGATACTCTGATATTTTCACAGAGCACGAGAGGGAAGGTTTCGGGTGTCATGAAGCTTGCACAGGGAGCTGAGGGGACCAGTGTTTAACATAGAATGAGTCCAATAAGGTTTTAGAGAGTCACTCGACTCCATAATAGAAGATCCTGACTGAGAGGTCACGCAACCCTTAAGAGAGAAGGGGGTATGCATCAAGAAGTCACATACCTTGAATGTAGGGTCGAAGAAGAGACTCATCCATTGGTAATGGTATATTTCTCCCATCCAAATCTAACAAGTAGAATTTTTATTTTTTGTACTTCTTCTTGATGATGTAAGGGCCAAGCCAATAGTTTTTATTCTTCTGATCATATTTGGGCTTTCCCTTCCTCTTATCCCACACGAATGCAAGACTTCCTTCAATATAGTTGATGTAAGGTATATTCTCGATATAGGTGTACAAAGGAGACTCTATGTTGAATGCATATTTAATATCTTTCTGACATTATTTGTCACCTTTATCTTCTTCTTTCTTCAATATTTTGATGGACCCCAGTTCCTTCCCTTGAAAAATTTCACTTCCGGAGCTGTTTTGAGTCCCTAAATGATTTTTATTTTTTTTTCAAAAATAGGTTTTTAATATGTAATTTCCTTCTATATTGGGCCTTAAATGAATCTCCTCGACGATACCTTTCCAATGGGATATCATATGCCTAAAATGGAGATTGTATGCAAAAGTTACGACCCCAGGAAGTTGATGTACTAACTTACCCAAACAGGGCCCACATGAATTTTGGCGCATCATCTCCTAGGGTTAGATTTTTAGAAGTCTATGGTTTTTGGTATTCTTGTTTATTGTAAAAAGGCCTTCAGAGCCTCATTGTAATCATCTTCTTGTGAATGTGAGTACCTGTCACATCTCTTCTCAGAGATAAGTTGTCACCATTCTAGCGAGTCTTTCACTATGTATTTTTACAGTCTTTGTACATTTATTTCATTAATAGAAATCGTGTATTATTGTATATCTCTGACTCTTGTTATATTTCTGATATATCTCTGTTATATTTTTGTCTCTCTTGTAATATCTCTGAATATTTATGTGTTATATCTCCTCTCTCATTTCGTGTCGAAAATAATCTGGATCAAAGATAGTCATTAGGTTAGCTTTTGGAGTAGACAAGTAGTTGGGGGAAACACCAAGAACCCGCTAAGATAAATAGAGGTTTTGTACACCCAAATGAGGCTAGCTGCAAGTTAGTAGGAGATTTCTAAGTTTGTATTTGTTGTTTGATTGTAGTTGTAACCATTTTTATTTTTGAATGAATACAACATAGGAATATGTATCCAATGTGTGTGGATGTTGTTATTTCTTGCAAATTTCATGTTGTTGTTTCTGCAAATGAATGTATGGAACTTTGAATGTTAGGATAAGTTTTAATTTTTTCTCTTCTATTGAAATCGGTGTGCACAGAACGAAAGGAGTGCATTGACGGGATCTGTTTCGGTTTCGAAGCTTAGAAGAGATAGCATGAAACTTTTCCTTTGCAAGGAGTACAAAGTGACTGCTACAAGGAGTGCACAGTCGCCCGGAAGAATTCAAACCTTGCATAATAACCAGTTTCAAGGTGTGCACTGAGTAGAAGGAAAACGTCAGGAGGGCGAGAAGAATTTATTTTCAATAAATCCTTCGAAATAAGTTTATCAAAATCCCGAGAACGCAATGAGTGCATGGGAAGTCGAAACCCTTTAAGGACCAAGCTCAAAAGAGATAAAAAATTTCATAAGTGTTAACAAGATCCAAGAGTCAGACTCACAGGAGGAGAAAAGGTCAAAAACCTTTAAAGGATTAGAAAATATTCTAAGTTGGAAGAAATTTGAACCTCGAGAGGAGGAATGACAATGGTCATTGGATCACAGCGCAAAGGATCAACAACTATCTGATTCAAGACAAGGTGCATGATCTTTAATGCTTCGCACACACAGGAGAGAGAACCCATCGAGGTTTGAGAATTGAAACTTCTGAATTATGGAGTTCCGGATTTCCAAAGTGAAATTTCAATCGTTCGATCAACTGAGGAAGAATTGAGCCATCATATCATTCGAAGTGAACATCAGGCATTGGATCAATCAAGCAAATCTAAGTCGTCAGATATCATGAGTTCGGAAGGAAGCAAGTTTGAAACTTGAGATCCCCAAAGTGCGAAGAGTTGGAGAGCCGAAGTGAAGCTGGACCATTAGATCCAGAGGGGTACATGTCGATGGGTCGTGAGATCTAGAGGAAGGAAAAGGCAAGGCATTGAAACACTCAAATCTCAAAGAGTCGAAGAACCAAGGGCCATCGGTCTGTCAGTGGACACTTGTCAGCAGATCGTGAGCTCTGGGAATTTTTTCACATGATTTTCAGTTTGAGAACTAAGATTGCCAAAGTCCGAAACCTAAAGGAGATCTCGACCATCAATCAAGAGGAGGGTCACAGGACTGTTGATCCAAGTTGAAAGGTCAAGCACTTGTCTACTTCAGAGGATTGGAGTATGGAAGAATGCGAGGTTTTAGATTCGAAAAACCCCGAAGTCCGAGGACCCGCAGAGATCACAACCATTGATTGAAGGGGATAGGTGTCAGCAGATCTTCCACTATGAAAGATTTATCTGCAAAGGAAACCAAGGTTTGAGATTCGAGAATTATGAAGTCTGGAATCTCGAATCGACCATAGTCGTCAATCGGGGAGAGGGAGATCCAGACCATTGATTCCAAGGAATAGATATCAGTCATCCATCTGGAAGCACTGTCAAGATCATGAGATCGATGGTCATCTCGCATTGTGGGGACAAGTGTTGCACAGACTTTAAAAAGTTGAGGGCAGTCCACGATCCATACCATGGTTTCACCAAGAAGACACATGGAGGCTCAAGGAGAATTGTGGGCCAAAAATTAGTTTGATTTCAAACCACTTTTGGTCGCACCCACAATATCATGGTCATCACCCAAGGTCACATCAGAGGAGGGGCCGATATAAAAGGCGCTAACACTCGATACTCTGATATTTTTTGCAGAGTGTGAGAGGGAAGGTCGCGGGTGTCGTGAAGCCTGTGCAGGGAGCTGAGGGGACCAGTGTTTAACATAGAACGAGGCCAATAAGGTTTCAGAGAGTCACCCGACTCCAGAATAGAAGATCTTGACTGGGAGGTTGTGTAACCCTTAGGAGAGAAGGGGGTCTACATCAAGAAGTTGCGTACCTTGAATGTAGTGTCGAAGAAGAGACTCATCCATTGGTAATGGTATCTTTCTCCCATCCAAAGATAACAAGTAGAACTTTTATTTTTTGGACTTCTTCTTGATGATGTAAGGGCCAAGCCAATATTTTTTATTCTTTTGATCATATTTGGGCTTTCCCTTCCTCTTATCCCACATGAATGCAAGAATTCCTTCGATATAGTTGATGTAAGGCATATTATCGATATAGGCATACGAAAGAGACTCTATGTTGACTGCATCTTTAATATCTTTCTGACGTTCTTTGTCCCCTTTATCTTCATCTTTCTTCAATATTTTGATGGACCCTGGCTCCTTCCCTTCTAAAATTTCCAACTTCTCCTTATTTTCATGGGTTCTTGGAAGAAATATGTCTATAGAATCCTCCTGCATGAATGGTAGATTGTGAGGGTCATATTCAATGAGAAGTGGACATTCATCAAATTCATTCTCATTGATGCGGTCAGAATGGTCCCACTCTATAACATGTTCCTTGGCCACTCGTCGGTTGTAAAGAACCTTAAATGTACCATCCTCCATGGGGATATAAGCATGAGTGAGGTCCATGCTAAGGAATACTCCAAGAGTAGTGACCCAACTCCTCGATAATAGCATGCCCCAAGCATCTGGAAAATCAATCACCATTATATTCATGAGGACGATAATGTGAGGAAAATCCACCATATAGAACTCTGCATATTCTATGAGACCATAAACCTTGACCTTCTTTGAATCAATGCCACAGAAATTTCCATAGGGTGTAGTTGTCTTGAGGCCAAGTTGCTTCATAACCTTTGAGGACATCACATTTGTTGAGGCCCCAAAATCTAGCATGCAATTTTGCAAGACAAGATTATTCATCCCTAAAGAAAGGTAGAAGGGAGGGTTGGGATGGTTTTTCCATCCAATATACATGGTGTTCAAGATTATCAGAGGATCTTTTTCCTTAGCTGGCACTTTCAACAACTTCAACACTTCTCTTCCGACAGAAGGGATCTTGCACATTTTTGTCACTAAGACTGTCATATTCATTTTCTCAATCATGGCCATGACATCTATATTCAATTGAATCTCTTCTGCACATGTTGGTTTTGGAAGCAATTCTTGAACTGGAGGTGGGGGTGGTCCAAGAGGCTCCCCAGGCTCAAAAAATGCTCAAAAAACAAAGTTCTCATAATTGGATGAAATGAATTCCATTGTGACTGTCTCATTGTGCTGATTCTGGCAGTATATTCACTTTCTCAAAATGGACTCTGTATGCGAGAGTTATCACATTCTGATCGTATTCTCAAAGAGGCAAAAGTCAATGGTGAACTGGCAAATGAATAAGTGTCGCATGGCCCAGACATGGGAAGCCATGTGGAACTTCACTATTGGTTGGAATGTAAAAGGTATTTGGGGGTCCATGGGATTTGAACCTCTGACCCATGGCTATCTCCAAGTCTTTGGAAAAGTTTAATTACCAACCTGCCAAAAGTCAAATTTATGAAAAAAACCCACTTTCCTATAGTTTTGGGGTCAAATATACAAAGGAGGGCGCAAGGGGGCTAGGGATAAGCCCCAACATGTGTTTTCATTACATGATCATGTCCAAGGGATAATTTTGGGTGCACCCAAGGGCAGATTAGCCCAAATCCCATGGAAGGCGCCCCAAAACCAGGAGCTAACAGTTAAGGGGGTTGGCGCATAACACTTGGAGCGCTAGCACTTGGCCATGTGGCCCCATGTGACCATTGAAAGGGAGAACATGCATATCCCAAGGGGGATACTCTATGTATTTTGATTAAAAATGGGTTTTTAACTATACAGAAGTGATTTTTGCCAGATTTTATGCCCAAAAATTGGATTGTTTGGGGATTTTGGGCCATTTGAAGGGGGATTTGAGCCCATATTTTTGTGAGGAAGTTGGGGATGGATAACCAAATTCAGATCTATAATAACCATGCCTTTTTGAGGCCATGGAGGGCAGTCATATCAGATTTATGCTGAAGCAAATCCAATCCAAAGCCATTTTTATGCAGGGAAGTTGTTGAGGAGCAAACGCTTGCAGACCATTTCTGGGAGCTACACTCAGTCTTTTTCAGTGCCGTCAGTTGTGTTGGATTTTTGAGGTCAAGAAAAAAATAGTAAGACCAGTATGAGATCCATTTGATGTACTTTTGTTTTACTATAAAAGCATTGAAGAATTAATAAAGAAGCCTCCCCCACTAAGACAAAGGCCCTGGAGACGTAGGCAATTTTGTGCCGAACTCCATTATCAATTCTCTTGTGATGGTTTGTTGTTCTTATTGATTCAGTTCAGATCTGTATATTTTCTTTTGGCTACTATGTTTCCTCATTAAATTCATCCTCTTTCATTCATCTTCTTAAATGGTTAATTAACGCATGCAATTAATAACTCAACCATAGTCATTAAAAGATCTTTTTCAGATCAAGTGGTATCAAAGCTAGTTGATGTTTGGATTTGAGTTTTGCATGTTAACTAGGTAAAAAATACACCGTGGTGAAGGCAAGCTTGTTAAATAGAATCTATTGATTGGATTGAGAAAGAGAGCTTCTCACAACGAGAAGATGGCATCGGAAGAAGGTCTTTCTCAGGATGAGAAAGAGTTCCGGAAAACTTTCCTTGCTATGTCAGAGATGGTGAAAGTTTTGTACGAGGATTACTTGGAACGAAAGAGACCAGTTTTGGGTGAATCTTAAAAGGGAAAAAGTGAAGAGGAAGAGGTTCATCCTCAGATTCCTTCTTCACCTCCATCATCACCTCCTTCTTCTCCTTTTTCTTCAAGTTCAAGTTCTAAATCTAATGGAAAGAAACATGTTCATAAACATTATAAGGAAATGCCATTGTTAAAACTTGATCTTAAATTTGAGCTACCCATATATGATGGTGAAGTAAATGCAGAGAAACTTGACAATTGGATCAGGAATATGGAGGTTTACTTCAGTGTGCAATAGATCAAGGATGAGGCCACACAAATCAAGTTGTCATCTTTGAGACTTGTAGGTACAGCTCTCATCTGGTGGCAAAGAAAGTGGAAAAATGGAACACAACAAGTGGGTAAGGTATTTCCATCATGGCAAAGCTTCATTTCTGCACTTAGGAAACAGTTCTATCCTTTGGGTTATAAAGAAAAATCATTAATTGAATGACAATCTTTAAAACTAAGAAAAGGACAAATAGTTCAAGAGTATACTGATGGCTTTCGAAAAATGGCATTGATGTTAGATATCCCTTTACATACACAGGAAACCCTTATGAAGTATATAGGAGGTTTACCTGTGCATATTAGAAACACTGTATTCATGTTTGGACCCACTAACCTTGATGGGGTTTCTGTTCAAGCAACGTATATTGAAGAAGGAAAAACAAGTGTGTCAGGGGAATCATCGTCTTCAAGGAAAGAGGACAAGAGGAAATGGCATGGAAAGAATTCAAATGCAGTGACGAGGAAGGAAGGGAATCCCTCTTGCAAGCATTGCAAGAAAGAGGGACATGATGAGGACAAATGTTGGCAGTTGCATCCCGAGAAGAGGCCAAAGTGGTTCAAGGAAAAGAAGGGAATTCAAATAGTGGCAGTGACAACAAGACCCATAGACTTGGGATCGGATTCAGGTGATGAATCAAAGATCTCATTGGTTGACATGACAGGTAAAATTGGTGAAGGCATTGATTGTATAAGTAACTTGTTCATATAAGGACCATCATTTGACATACTAATATAGACACATTAATCGACAATGGATCTCAAGCTAATCTAATCTCAGAAGAATTGGTTAAGAAATTAGGGTTAAAAACACAAACTCATCATAATCCTTACACACTTAAATGGATAAGAAATCATCATCAAATGCACATAACAAAGTAGTGCACAATCAAATTTGCAATTTCATCTAAGTATGTGGACGAAGTAACATGTGATGTAGTATCATTAAGTGAATGTGGAATGGTCTTATGTAGTCCATACTTATATGATCATAAGGAAATCTTCTACAGGACAAAGAATCAATATAAATTAACCAAAGCAGGTCAAGATTATGTGGTTCATGCTCATCGTGTTAAGGCAAATAAAACACTTCAAACAATGGAACAATTAGAGAAGGCAGTGCAAGCAAGAAACAAACCAATAATTGTTTCAAATGAAGTAATCAATCTTAAGCAAGAACAAGAAATGATTGTTGAATGGAAAATCAATCATAAGTTGCTTCAAGATAAGATCATGTCGTGCAAATATTACAAGTATATCATCTCATTTACAGTCGTATTTTTTATGCTATCATTAGTAATGTTGTCTACGTGGATGATAGTGGCTTCAGTAAGATGTAACAGGATTCAAATGGCTAACAATATGCTGTCAGTTGTCATGATTGTGTTACATTTGATCTTGATGAGACAGGTGCACAGGACAGAGTTCAGAGATAGAGGACAATCCGGGTGGCCTATCCCAAGCTTGTTGACTGGAAAATAACCTTTTGGGGACCAAAAGGTCCTTAAGTGGGGAGGAATGATCTAGGATGCTCCCCAGGCTCAAAAAACACTCAAAAAAAAAAGTTCCCTGAATTGGATGAAACCAATTCCATTGTGACTGGATCATCATGCTGATTCTGGCAATATATTCACTTTCTCAAAACAGACTCCATATGCAAGAGTTATCGCATTCTGATCGTATTCTCAAATAGGCAAAAGTCAATGGTCAACTAGCAAATGAATAAGTGCCACATGGCCCAGACATGGGAAGCCACGTGGCACTTCACTATTGGTTGGCATGTAAAAATCATTTGGGGTTCCATGGGATTCGAACCTCTGACCCATGGCTAGCTCCAAGTCTTTGGAAAAGTTTAATTACCAACCTGCCAAAAGTCAAATTTATGAAAAAAACCCACTTTCCTATAGTTTTGGGGTCAAATATACAAAGGAGGGCACAAGGGGGATAGGGATAAGCCCCAGCATGTGGTTTCATTACAGGAGAATGTCCAAGGGATAATTTTGGCCGCACCCAAGGGTAGATTAGCCCAGATCCCATGGAAGGCGCCCCAAAACCAAGAGCTAACAGTTAAGGGGGCTGGCGCATAGCACTTGGAGCGCTGACACTTGGCCATGTGGCCCCATGTGACCATGTAAAGGGGGCGCGTGCATAGCCCAAGGGGAATACTTTGTGTATTTTGATTAAAAATGGGTTTTTAACTATACAGAAGTGATTTTTGCCTGATTTTATGCCCAGAAATTGGATTTTTTGGGGATTTTGGACCATTTGAAGGGGGATTTGAGCCCATATTTTTGGGAGGAAGTTGGGGATGGATAACCAACTTCAGATATATAAAACCCAGGCTTGTTTGAGGCCATGGAGGGAAGTCATATCAGATTTATGCTGAAGCAAAGCCAAACCAAAGCCATTTTTATGCAGGGAAGCTATTGAGGAGCAGACACTTGCAGACCATTTATGAGAGCTACACTCAGTCTTTTTCAGTGCCATCAGTTGTGTTGGATTTATGAGTTCAAGAAGAGAATAGTGATACCAGTATGAGATCCATTTGATTTACTTTTTATGTACTGTAGAAGCATTGAAGAATTAATAAATAAGCCTCCCCCACTGAGACAAAGGCCCAGAGACGTAGGCAATTTTGTGCCGAACTCCATTATCAATTCTCTTGTGATGGTTTTCTATTATTAATGCTTCATTTCAGATCTGTATATTTTATTTTGGATTCTATGTTTCCTCATTAAATTCATCCTCTTTCATTCAACTTCTTTAATGGTTAATTAACGCATGCAATTAATAACTCAACCACAGTCATTAAAAGATATTTTTTGGATTAGGGGGTGGTGGGGCCAACTTCTTTTCTAGTTGGTGTGTGGTTTTCTTTGAATGAGCTGAAGATGGATGTATTTTCTCAAATAAATTTTTCTTCTCTAAAGTGTGTGGATGCAAGATAGGAATCCTATTCCTTCTTGCATAAGTTAGGATCTCACTCTTTTTCAATTCTTTCTTTTGATCTTCAGTCAACTAATTAAGCACCCTGAATAGGCCTTATCTAGCTCCCTTTATTTGGGATTCATCAATATGTTCCTATGTAACACATGCGGTTCTATCATCATCATCATCCTGAAAGGAAAAGATTGTATCCATGAAATTAATATTTTCATGAGATTCTTCTTCTTGTCTTGGACACTCTTCCTCTGGATGAGGTTCTTGGCAAGGAGAGAACCATGGTAATTCCTCCAAGTTCACCATCCCAACATGGTTCATTGTGTTATTAGCCTTTTCCTCTTGTTGAGGATTTTCCTTCCAAACTGTGGGTTCTTTCCTGATGAATGGATGCTTGGGTCGAACTCTATTGGGCTCCACTTTTGCCATATTTTCCGCTATACAAATGTATTCATCTTTACACCTTTTCCTACATTTCTCCAATATTATACACGCGATAAACCATCATTATCTGTTTTCATTCATGATTATATGTATAGTGTGGTTAATACATAGTTTTCTGCATTTTTAGTGACTAAAAGATGATTATATCATGGTTTATTGACCACAATTTGTGAAGTGTGATTCTTGTACTAGCATGATCATTATTCCCCTACCATTACTTGGCATATTCACGTGTTTCTAGGGAAAATCAGGGACATGGATTTTCTCCATAGCAGCATCGGCATGTGAACACATGTGTTATAAATCATCGGCATGTGAAGACATGTGTTGTTTTCCACACATGAAATATGAATTCATAGAGTCCACCTGTTCATTTAATATTGTTGTAAGGGAAAAGGGGGAGGAGTGAATTGGTGAAGAACTCTGTTGTTTTAATTTTTGTACTGGAACATTTTCAAACATATTACAACTGCAGTGATTTTATATTAATGAAGATTTGACAATCTGTAAGTTGTTATATGTTTTTGCAACCTATGATATCTGTGGCATGTTTATATTGTTGTATCATCCATTTCCCACTATGTTATGTTTTAATATAAATATGTATACTCTCTTTTGTTAACACACCTTATTACTCATGTTCACAATTATTTGATTCACTCTTCAATTCATTCAAACCTAGATTGACAGTAGAACCATCTACTCCCAGATTTCCTTTAGTGAGCATTTATATTACAATGGTCTTTTGTCCCATATAATTTTATTATTCTAAACGTTTTGTTTTAAGTGTGAACGTTATGTCATCACATTAGTTCGATTTGTCATAGTCATGTAATGAGTTCTTTTGTTTGATATATGTATTTCATACTTTTGAATGTGTGTTTAATACTATATCAATTGATGTTGTGTGCTTTTGTTAATAAATGTTAAGTATTTTATCTCTAGGTCATATCATTAAAGTGATTTTAACCATGTTAAGATTAAAAGAAGCATTGGATTATATTAATTCACCTTTTAAATATATTTTTGTAAATACATGGTTTATGAATAAAAGGAAAATTTAAAGAATATTCAATGCATTTTATGGTGAGAATTATGTGTTATCAGTGTCTCGTAACTATTTGTATTTGATATATGCATCTGAAGGGTGGTTGGTTTCTTAGTTCAGAAGCATTTGATTTTGAATTTGTTTTAGTTTTCCTCAATTGTTCTATTGACAGTTTTTCTTTGATTTGGTTTTGTTTTCCCATAAGCCTAGCCAATCACTTCAAAAAAAAAAAAAGGAAGGTAGAGGTTGACTCATGAGATATGACCTTACAGTGATGTGTCTTAAGGTGTTAGATTTAAGTGAGATCATTTCCATTTTCTTTAAAAGTGTAAATTAGTTTGTCGGTGCTAATTAGGTTATGTTATGCTATGTGAATTTTCTTTTATTTTATGTCCTTAGTTTAAAATCATTCTATGCACCTTGATTTTTCTGATACTTAGAATTTTATATCTTGATTTAATTAGGTTGTTAGATTAAGATAGGATAGGTGTTCTAGTAATACATTTCCTATGCCAGTACCTCAAAGTTTACGACTCTGTGGTTGAAAATTTGATGTCAAATTATTTATGCATATATTTTACTTAACAAACTGATTCCTTTCCAAAGTTGTCAATCGACTCATAACTTGATTTTGAGTCTGAACAAATTGAGTATTCATCTGATCAATATTTTGAGCTATGAGAGAAATTGGATCTAGTGCATTGTTTGTAGTTGTTTTATATTTTGGTTATGTTTTGGCACTAGGATACTGAAAGGGAACGAACCTGGAGTAGAAAATATTATCCTCAATGTCTGCACTATAATCTTTGGCTTCTGCAAAAGTGTAGGGTTTCTTGTCCCTTAGGATGAAACCAAATTTCCCTTCAAATACATTGACATAAAGGAGACGATTAGTTGTTGTGGTAGGGCACAAATCCTGGGGGATTTGGCTATGCAACTTATCAAATATGGTATCAAAATCACTAACTATTTCATTCTCATTTTTATTTATCTAGTTGAACTTATTCATTGGCATATCGCTATGTTTCTTCAGTGACCACCTTCTTTTAAACAACTTAGGTAAATCTTCATATGTGGTGAGGTGATTATCCGGTAAGTCGTCAAACCACCTTTGGGCATAGTCAGAGAGAGATGTTTCTAGCAACTTCATTGCAACATTCTCATGTTTCACTCCTTCATTCTGCATGTCTTGATTGATGACATGTAGATGTTTTTCTACGGTGATAACATTGCTCCCAGAAAACTTTGGAAACCATTTGTAGATTTATTTTTCCAAGGACATGCCATTGGTGCAAGTGGGAGATTATTGTGAAAAAGTTGTGTGACAATGGGAGAATGGAGAAGAGGCCTTCTTTGGTAAGTTTTGGAAGGTTTGAATCTTCAAAGGGGGAAGATTTTATAGAATAAGGATTCTAGGATGGTGGAGTCTCCAAATGAGTCTTAGTGTTGGGCGCATGCCCAGTTTTGAGGAAAATCAACACGTGTAAGGCAGACGCACATGCAGGAAAAGAAACACATGTAAGGAAGACACACATGCATGAAAAGAAGCATGTGCAAGACAGACATGCATGTAGAAGAGGAAGGCATGTGAGGCACACATGCAAGAATACCTAGACATGATAGGGTTAGGGTTTTGGTAAGAAGATGCAATGGTTGGTAAGCCAAAAACATGTATAAGTAGGTGCCTAGGAGGTCTAGGTCGAGATTTGTTGTTGGTTGGTCATTGTTATTGTGTTGTTTGATGATAGAATGACTGTAAATATGATATGTTATGTAAGATGTTGATCTAAGGAGAGGAGATAGGTTATATATTGAGGGTTATATCACAAATTGAGGATCCTGGTGTGATCTAGTTAGCCTCATTGTAGATCTCGACCAGTTTGATGGTGTAATGTGTGTGACACTATAGTTTTGGAAACACCATAATAAAATAGTAGATGAGCCAAATATTTGTGGATGTATCTAAGGAGGGGTGAACCATGGTATACCATGTGTTATGTGATTGAATATTGTGTATTTTCTTACTGTAAATGATTAGATGTTAAACAATTGCTTGAATGACTAGTTAGATTTTCCATTTTACATGCATGAATAAGAATGACAGGGTATTCAATATAAGATGAATGTTAAAGTAATTAATGAAGATCACATAGTTTAATCCCATATCCCCACTCATTCCCAGGATGCAAGCACTTGAGTGTTGCAGACACCAATAGAACTATCTTGGGTGAGACTGTGCAATGCACTCTATGTATTGCATTTCCTTCTAGTTTACTAGAGGGACCGATAGTTTTAAAGGGGTTTTGTTGGAAAAAAAGATAGAACTGAACTTGGGTCATCTCAAGAAGGGTAGAACGAGAGAATAAAAACCAACAAATGGTTTTTTTGTTGGCAGGAACAAAATGAGATTGAGTGAATGAGATCTGCCAAAGAATCTAGAAAAGAATGTCATATCTGGTGAGGAAACGTTAAAAGAATGAGAATATAAAAGGGGATGTTCAGACCATTGAACCCAATGAAGGCAGAGATCGAGAGATAGTTGAAAACAAAGGAAATGGAATTTGCATAGAAAGATAATAGAAACTTGAAGTTAACACCATGCAAATATTTGGACAAGTACGCAACAGTAAGTACATATACACAGGGAGAAACAACTTGGGGAGCCAAATCAGGAAACATTAGTCAAGGATCTACACCATGTGAAGGTAGTAGTTCATCATTAAGGATGGTAGGACATGATCCCACCATCAGGTTACCAAAATTCAAGGGAGAGGCATCGGAGGACCTTGAGAAGCACTTGTTCATCTATGAAAATATCTGGGAAGCAAAGCAGATCATTGATGAGGAAACAAAACTTCTGTAGTTAGCTATCACACTAAGAGACTACGCATTGGATTAGTACATGATCTTAGCTACAAACAATCCACTAGGAACAACCAAAACGATTGTGGATATCAAGAAGTTATTGATAAATGAATTCCAAAATCATAGTTCAGAGGATCAGTACATGAATGAGATGATAGAGATCAGACAAAAACCAAAAGAATATGTCTTGGAGATTGACCATAGATTCAAACAATTGAAGGGAAATATGAAGTATGTCATGACATATATGAAACATAGAAATCTATTTGTGAATTCCCTACTACCACACTTGAAATACCCTTTGATACAATAGAAGTTTCAAACTCAGGCAGAGGCTTTGCAGGAAGCCTTACAACTGGAACAAAACCAATATTAGAAGACAGATCCAACAATAGAGGAGTTGAAGGAGGACCTAAACAATTTAACATTTCAATTGAACCAGAAAAGGAGTAAGGACAAAAGAGAAGTTGTTTTTTGTACCACATGTAGGACATAAGTGCATCACAAGAATGAGTGCCCAACATTCACAAAGTACATGGAAAAAGGACTACCAACCCCTTTGTCAACAAGATGAATATGGTGTGAGATATGTAAGACACGGGGGCATGATCTATATAATTGTCCAATGATGCAGAAATACCAGACAATGTCTAAGATTTCATATTGCAACTTTTGCAAGTTAGTAGGCCATGATGAAAAATATTGCAAGACAATGGAGTTGATGAGGGAAAGAACATCAGACACCTATAGGGTGCAGGAATAAATGATGAAAGGGAAATATGCACCATAGTTTAACCAAGTACCAACCCCATATAACATTATTCCACAACAATATAACATTGTGCAACCATAGAAAAATACCATGCAACCACAATATAATCACACACAGTATAATCAGGTGCCTCAATAAAACTCCCCATGAGGATATCGAGTTGGCTACATAGGTGGAGGATGAGGTAGAGGAGGCTTTGGAAGAGGAAGAGGACCGGTGGTACACAATAAATGTCAACAACCAGGACACTATTCAAGAGAATGTCCACTTCCACCTGCAACATGTATGTATTTTCGTGCATCATATCATGACACAAAAGATTGTCTGGCACTATTGGGGAAGATCCATAAAAATAGTAATCAAAACAATCATAATATTCAATGGATTTATTTCGATGCAAGGGATGATGGAAGAAATATCAACATAGTTATGCATGGAGGAGATAAAACGGGAGATGACACACTAAGACCAGATCCAACACAACATCAATGGGTGAAGAAAAATGTCGAACCACAGAAGTAGTTTGATACGTAGAACAAAAAAGAGATATTCAAGCAAGCCAAAAAAGAATTATTGAAGCCATACATTGCATCTACATCAACTACATAGCATAATCAGGATGTACCAATGTATGATATGCCTTCATCTCTGGATGACACTAATGAAGCACAACCCTTAGGACAAGTAAGTACCATAAATTATATTTTGAAATCCTATGTTAAATTAATAAATGATCCATCATCTGTCAAAGTATTACAAAATATGTTAGAAAGATGTAACATAGATGTAGAGGGAAATCTAGAGTAGAAAAAAGTTAATCACTTGCATACAAGGAGGAGGACAAGTAGAGAGTTCAAACTAAATGCCAACATTGGATATTTCAACATGGGGGATATTAAATTGGATTTAGGCTCCGAAGTAAATTTGTTACCCAAGAAGATATGAAACATTATGGGAGAGCCCAGTGCCCACATTAGCATATTCACATGTTCAACTGAAACTAGCAAATCAACACAGGGTTCTGCCAATTGGAAGTCTAAAAGGTGTGACAGTAGATCTACATGGAGTGCACACTAAAGCTGATTTTGAAGTGATAGAAATAGTGGATGGCACAACACCTTATCCATCATTTCTTGGCTTGGATTGGGTGTTTGAAAACTATACCATAATCAACTTGAAGACAAGTAAGATGACATTCGAGTCAGGAGAGTACATATTCGTTGAGCCACTAGACCCATAAGAAGGAGAAAGGTTTGTTGAACCCACTTTCTTAGACCTGGAGGAAATCAACCAGTTATACAGAACCACCACGTGAGAAGAATATTATGTAAATCCAACTGTAGATGGAGTACTTAGCTATAGAATCATCACATCATGTGCTTCAGACTCAGATATAGGGTTGGAGAATTGGCAACAAAGATTACATGAAGTATCCACAATAAGGTGTGCAAGAATAGACTGCACAGTAAGATGGGTAGGTACAGAGATAAGAGAACCTCCAATTTTTCATGGGGTGAACAACTTAGAATAATTCATAACAAGATACGAAGAGGAATTGTTATAAAATCAGAGGCTCTTAGCTCTGGACATAGCACTCAAGGCAACACTTGCAAGATGGTGGGGTGTGCACAAAGAGATAGTCAAGGACTTGTACCAATGTAAGCGATTACTGTGCATCAGATTTGGTGCAAAACAAGGAAGAAATCAACTGCAAAGATATGATGGATAGGGGACACTATAAAAACACTTGGAGAAGTGTATAACACTATGGAAAATGACACCACCAAAAGAATGGCCTCATCACTTTATTCACACATTGGAAGGAATTCCAACAAACCAGTATGTAGAAAAAGAACTATGCAAAGGCACTGCAAAATGGGCAGCATTACAACAAAATTTGATAGTCACTTTCTCATTTGAACATGAGAACCCCAACATTGATTCAATACTCAAAAAAATAATAAGGGTGATATTTATTAAGGAACCAGAGGTTGAACTAATAACAGAGTATCAATAGCATAATAGACATACAGTGAAAGAACTGTTGTCATGCTATCATGTGCAGGAAGAAGCACCAGATGAATATGACCCACACAACATTCAAATTACTGAAATTGAAGGAGAAAGAGAGGAGGAAGGTCCATCTCTAGCATAAGAGGTATTTTCTACACCAATCAAGGTGAATACAGTAAATATTGGGACCAATGATAATCCCAAAATGGCTAGTATTGGAGATTACTGGGATGAACAAATAATAGAAAGAATAACAGATTTGTTGCATCAGTACAGTGACATGTTCCCAACAACCTTTACAGAGATGAAAGGCATAGAAGGAGAGCTAGAAGAGATGAAGATACCTCTAAAAACTTAGGCTAGATCTGTCATACAACAACCATATAGACTGAACCCAATAGATAAGCAAAAAGTAAAAGAAGAAATTGACAGATTGTTGGACACTGGAATCATAGAACCAATAGAAGAATCAGAATGGATAAGCCCTATGGTATTCCAAGAGAAGAATAAAGGAAGCATAAGGATATGTATCGATCTGATAAAGTTGAATTATGCTTTACTACATGACCCTTTTCTCACCCCTTTCACAGATGAGGTAGTAGAGAATGTGGGAGGCCATGAAGCATACTCATACACATATGGATTCTCAGGATACCATCAGATCAAGATAGCTCCAGAAGACAGGTACAAGACCACTTTTTCTACACAATGGGGATCCTACCAGTACAAATTCATTCCTTTTGGGTTGAAGAACACATCAACAATATTATCAAGAGTAGTCATAGCTACGTTCAAATAATTCATCCATTAGTTTTTAGAAGTATATATGGATGATTGGATAGTCTATAGCATGTTGAAAGATCTTGTAGAGGTGTTAAGGCTAATGTTGGAAAGATGCAGGCAATTTTAGATATCATTAAATATCAAGAAGTGCATCTTTGGGACACCTTATGGAATACTATTGGGACATATAGTCTGTAAACAAGGGATATCAGTGGATCTTGCAAAGGTTGCATTCATTGTTAACTTACCACCAACCAAATTAGTACACCAATTGAGAGAAACAATGGGACACACAGACTACTACAGGAAATTCATAAAAGGGTATGCACAGATCACTGGGTTGATGGATAAATTGTTGAAGAAGGATAGTAAATTCCAGTGGAATGAGGACTGTCACCGATGCTTGGATACTCTAAAATAAAAATTGGTCACAACACCTATACTAGTATTCCCAGACTAGGAAAAGACATTTTATGTGCATGTAGATGCATCATCCATAGCACTTGGAGATATTCTGGTGCAACCAGGAGCAAGAGAGTTAAACCATCCTATAGAATTTTCAAGAAGAAAACAATCAGAGTTAGAGAAGAACTACAATACTACAAAGAGAGAATGCCTAGCAATGGTATATTCACTGCAAAAATTCAGACACTACCTACTTGGGAAACACTTTAAAATGTTCACATATCATTCTTCCCTCAAGTACCTAGTCAATAAGCCAGTGTTGGGGGGGGGAGAATATGTAGATGGCTATTTTTGTTTCAGGAATTTGACTTGGAAGTAATAGTCAAACCAGAAAAATTGAATTCAGGACTCAATCACCTGTCGAGGATCACCAATGGAGAGGAACCTATAAATTTAGAGGACATCTTCCTTGATGCACATTTATTTTTAGTCTGAGTAGTTGATGAATATTTTGTTGACGTCATTGAATACTTGAGTACAGGGTCTACGCCACATGAATTCAACATTGCACAGAAGAAAAATCTAGTAGTCAGAGCTGCAGGCTATCAATTTATTGCAGGACACTTATACAATATGGGCATAGATAGTATCTTGAGAAGATGTGTACTAGAACATGAAAGGAATAGGATTTTAGCAGAGGCTCGCGAGGGAATAACTGGAGGACATTTTGTAGGAAAATATACCATGTAGAAGTTATTGCACACAAGACTATGGTGGTCAACCATTCACAGATATGCAAAGGAATACTGCTAGAGATGTGATGTATGCCAGAGGGTTGGAAAACCTAATATATGGGATGAGATTCCCATACGACCACAAGTATCCTTTCAAGTATTCAAAAAATGGGAAATAGATTTTGTTGGACCAATTAACCCACCAGCAAAGAGGTCAGGAGAAAGGTATATCATTACTATGACAGAGTACATAACAAGATGGGCATAAGAAACACCAATAAAATAATGTAGCACAGAGACAACAACACACTTCATGTTTGAGCAAGTGATCACTAGATTTGAATGCCGAAGGATTTTGATGAGTGAGAAAGGAACACACTTCATCAATAGTACTATCAAGGATATGACTGAGGAGTTTGAAGTCCATCATCAAAAGAGTACACCATATCACCCTCAAGCAAATGGAATAGTGGAAGCCTTTAATAAGATCCTAGAGAATGAATTGACAAAGATCTGCAATGTCAATAGGGATGATTGGGATTTGTAGATACCTGCAGTATTATGGGCATACAGGACTACATGTAAAAATTTGACAGAACATACAACATTCAGGTTGGTGTATGGACAAGAAGCAGTGTTGCCATTAGAATTTTTGGTACCTAGTCTACGTATAGAAGCAATCACCAAAATGACAGAAAAAGGTGCAGTAAAAGAACAACTAAGTCAGCTGATGGAGATGGAAGAAGATAAGATTCTTGCAGGATTTCACCAAGAAGTACAGAAAGCAAGGGACAAAGCTTAGCATGACAAACATATTAAAAGGAAAATTTTCAAGGAGGGAGACCTAGTCTTGGTGTATGATAGTAAATTTCTTCACCACCTAGGAAAATTCAGAATGCATTGATTGGGTCCATTCGAAGTGAATATTTTCACAGAAGGGGGAGATGTACAGTTGCGAGATTTATGAGGTACAAAACTCAGAGGCATGATCAATGGGAGTCGATTGAAATTGTATAGGGACAATCGACCTCCTAGTACTTATAAAGTTGCCACGCAGTAAGAAGATATGTATATATTGTATTATAGTAGAAGTAAGGAAGAGAAAATGAGAAATACAAATAAAAATAAGGAAATCCATAAAAAGTAAAAAGTGAATAAAAATAAAAACAGATCAACGCACATGGAGGGTCTTGATAGAATATAACTGGTAGAATAGAACAGTGCACTTCAAGAAAACCAGGGTTCAAAAACATTACGTGCAGAAGAGAATTTAATGCATAGAAAGGTACAATGCACAGGAAACACCACGAAAAGTGAAAAAGTGACAATTGTCAGTGTGACACGGCTGTCACTTCTTCGTCCCACTATAAAATTGTAAAAAGGGAGGGAAGTTACCCATTGTGTTATTTTCTAAGGAGAAGAACAAATAGGCAAGTGGAAGAGAGATAGAGTGCAAATTTGTGCTACCATAGGTCAATTTGGAAGCCTATAGTTTGGATTTCCTCACCATGTCACCACCGAGAAGAACCAGATGAAACACATGGAGTAGCACTCAGGTGCCAAAAACTAGAACAAACAATATGAACAAAGTGGTGTATGTGGATGAAATACACACACCGAAGTATGATCAAACCAAATTTCATGTGGAAGAGGAGCCAGAACCTTCACAAGATCCCGAGTAGCCAGAAGAAGACGTTGAATGGATGGAATCTAACATGTCTAGGGGAAAAGGGTCACAACAAGAAGAACCAACCATAGGTTCCATGCAGCAGGGCCTAGATATGGATTCGAAGCATGAAACAAAGAAATAGGTTGTACCATAGGGTGGGGTATCATCCCCACAAGGGAAAAAGAAGGTGAGAGAAGAAAGCAATGCACAGGGCATACAAGGCACACAAGTAGAACTAGGTATAGTGATGTTGAAAATTACCAAGGGACTAAATACCTACGATAACATGGTAGGAGGATTTGATAGCCTTAAATACTCTGACCATGATGTATTTGTCTCCATAAAGTTCCCATATTTCACAACACATAGCTACCTAGAGAGAAGGGGAGAAGGCCCATCAGGAGCGCCATTGTTGGAGCCTGCGCAATCGATCCTGGGACTATACAACACCGACATCATGAACTTATTAGACATATTGTACTTTGGGCGTGGGAAACACATAAACAGATGTGTCAAACAAATACTAGTGAGGGTGCATGGAGGCATCTTGTGTATGGATAGTCTAGTGTCAATCAATGTTGACCTCATCACAATGATTACAGGGCCACCCACAAATGGGGAGAAGCCTAAATAATACCTAGAAGACAAAACTAAGGAAAAATATATCTCCAATGAGATAAAATAAAATTATGGCACATAAAGGGGTAACATAGGTATCAGGATCAATGAAATCAATGATCATGCAACACGATTTGCAAAAAAGTTGATCAATTGCAAATTACTGTGCAAGTGTCGAAAACAAGAAGTGCCTACAGGAGTAGTAGCAGTCGCAACGTAGTGCGCAAATGGGAGCTTGATGAGTTGGGGCCCTTACCTATTGTACTAGTTCCTTGAAGACTAGAAGGATGCACAAGACTGGGTCTCTGAGTTCAATTACTCATGATTACTCATACTCAATGCACTTATGGGATGGAAGGAACCAGCATACACTATGTTCCTGCCAAGGGTAGGAAAATGTGGCGCAATGCACTACACATTGCTACGAAGAACAATAGATCCCAATATAAGGAAATTAAACATTGACATGTTCTCTTAGTACTTAAAAGAGATCAAGAACAACTTGTTGGATACATGGAGGATCTCCCCAAAAATCATCTAGGAGTTTGGACAGATAGCGAATTTCTAGGCATCACACCATAGCATGTGGCTACAGGAAAAGAAGGATCCATCCAAGGAGTGGTTTTAGATGAAGTACTATATGAATACGCATGACATCCACATGGATATCCAAGAGTGGCTTGAGGAGTAGAAAGTGCCAAATATTACAAGAGCAACACCAACAGTAAAAATCCAGACATAGGGTAGCACAGTCCCTGCATAGCAAATAGGCAGGAATGGTGCTAGCCATAAAAAGAAGAAAACAATAGGTGCAGTGGGGGAAGCCATCTTAATTCAAAAGAAAAGAAGGACATAAAAGAAGTCACAGTGTGGTCCTACACAGGGTCCATCAGGCATAGAGAAGACACCAAGAGGACTGACAAAATAGGTGAGTGCAGAAGAAGTGCAGACGGAAGCACAAGAAGTAGCCATAGAAGAATAATTTGGGGAGGATACATGCATGGATACATAGATGCCATATTTATATGAACCATCATATGCCCAAAAGAAAAGGCCAAGGGAGAAATCAAGTGGTACCAGAAAGAAGGTAAAGGCCCACAGAAAACCAATGGAAACATCATTGACACAAGATGATGTGGAGATGATAGCCATGAAAGAAGAGGATCGACTGTCATATGTGTGGGAGAACGCCAATAACCAAAGAGATTCAATTTTGGATAAAATCCAAGAGGTGAAAATTGCGTTGGAACAGTTAAAGGTAAAAACATAGCAACATCAACAAAATACAGCAGTGCTAGCGAAACAAGGGTTATTGATGGTCGAGATAGTGAAAATCACAGCATAGGGGAGTGTAAACTTTAGGATTAATCATGAGATGTTGTTCATGGATGAGGAGACATCACATAGGTTGTTGGGAAAGATTGAGATGATGGACTTGGTGTTTCCCAAGATTCCAACTAAAGCGTTGTATAAATTACAAGTGAGTGTCATGCAAGAGATTCAGTCCAGAGCAAGGTCATATGTGTCAAACTTACAATTGTCGTAGGAATACAACACCTCATTGAAGGAGGCATTTAACCAGGAAGGGTAGGAGAGAAATATAGAACAACAAAAAGTGGAGGAGATGGACAAATAGATAAGTAGAGTTTTTCAAGCCATCCCTGACAACACAGAATTAGAAGAAGCATCTTCTGAAGAGAATATGAGGAAAATAGCACAGGCCCTAGCACAATATAAAAAGAAGATCAAGGAACTGGAGGAGAACATGGTACGTATGACTCCTCCAATATTCTGAGCGAAAAGAAAGAAAGATGCGACAACATTTGTAGAAAACATTGCACAGAACATCCTGTTGGAAAAGAGCGACCAACTATGGAAATAGATATTAGAGCATGAGATCCTACAAAAGATGAAAGGAGAGGAAGATAAATTGCATGCAGGAATGGAAGATGTCAATTATAAATAGAGGACAATGTCACTGCGAGAGAATATCAAGACTGTCACAGAAATGAAGAACCTTCATGCAAAAGAAAAGGCGGTGCAGGTATAGAAAATCGTACGGCAGGCTCAGTTGGAGCCCCTACAAGAAAACAAAGAACAATTGGTCATGGAAGTCGATGCAGTGAAAGTTCACCTCAAACATATAGGATTGGAGGGGGGAGATATCTTATGAACACGGATCATCGGATAGGTGGTTGAAGCCATGTCAACAAGGAGTAGGCAGGCTTAGGAGCAGTTCCAATGGATAACAGATATGTATGAAGAACTAGCACAAGAAGTGACAGACACTAGATTTAGGCAGTGACTTGACACGAGTCACAATGTTAGTTTTGGGGGCATGTTAGGCGTAGGCCCAGTTTGAGGAAAAGAAGCACGTGTAAGGCAGATGTGCATGTAGGAAAAGCAACGCGTGTAAGGAAGACATGCATGCAGTAAAAGAAGCATGTGCAAGATAGATGAACATGCAAAAGAGGAAGTCGTGTGAGGCACACATGCAAGAATACCTAGCCACGATAGGGTTAGTGTTTTGGTAAGAATATGTAATGGTTGTTAAGCCAAAAACATGTATAAGTAGGTACCTATGAGGTCTAGGTTAGGGATCATTGTTGGTTGGTTATTGTTACCATGTTGTTCGACGACAAAACAACTATAAATCTGATATGTTATGTAATATGTTGAGATGAGGAGAGGAGATAGGGTATATATTTAGGTTTATATCAGAAGATGAGGAGCTTGGTGTGATTTAGTTCACCTCAGTGTAGATGTCGACCCGTTTGATGGAGAATTTTAATGCACGTGGCACTGTAGTTTTGGAAACACCATGATAAAATAGCAGAGAAGACAAATATTTGTTGATGTAGCCTAGGAGGGGTGAAACATGACAGACCATGTGTTATTTGATTGAATATTGTGTATTTCCTTACTGTCAATGATTACATGTTAGACAAATGCGTGAATGACTAATTAGATCTGCCATTTTACATGCATGAATAAGAATGAAAGGTTATTCAATATAAATTGAATGTTAAAGTAACTAATGAAGATCACAGAGTTTAATCCCATATCCCCACTCATTCCTGATCTGCAAGCACTTGAGCGTTGCATCCACCAAAAGAACTATCTTGGGTGAGATTGCATAGTGCACTCTGTGTACTGCGTTGCCTTCTGGTTTACCGGAGGGGCAGATAGTTTTAAAGGGGTTTTGATGGAAACCAAGATAGACCTGAACATGGTTAAGCCCAAGAAGGGTATAAAGAGAGAATAAAAACCAACACTTAGCTTATCAAGGAAGGAAAGGGAAATCAAACTTCCCTCAAGTGGAGTCTCCAAGAAAGCTAGGGGTAAAGGCTCTAGGAACAAAGCGTTCTAAGATGTCGTTAGGGCACAAAAGATTATTCAAAATCCTCCCTGGAAACGATGCCAAAATGTTATCACAAAAATTTTAGGTTGGTCAAATCCCGATCCAATACACAATATGGTGAGAACTACAGGAATATATACCCACTATTACCTTAGGTAAGTACTCCCCTCGCTTTACTCATGAAGGAGAAAATACTACACAAGGGGTGTATCTCGGGTGACCCTAGAGGGAAATTTGATGGAAAGTGGAGTAATGGAATATGGTGCCCCTATAGGTCAAAATAAGAATTGTAACATGTATTGGCAACACATATTGGTGATGGTAACTAGTTTCCAAATGCTTGAGTACCTGCAGAATATAATTGTACTTGCCCGAGACAAGAGAAAAGCAATGTACACAAAGCCCAATATTCAAATGAACAAGAAAGTGAATATTTTTTTCCTATATAGCAACAGTAAACAATGATATAAATCAACAAGTAAATGATAATAGAAGATGATAGATATGTCACTGAAATTCATGTAAAGATGCAAGAGATTAAGCTATAAATGACTAGTATAACTCAAGTAATATAAAGCTAGACTTTAGTGACAAAGTAAGGATATTAAGAAATTTTAGTGAAGAGATATTATGACAGCCTTATGGTTGTAGAAAAATGTCTCTACAGAAGAAAAATTCAAAAACCAAAATTCATAAATAGACCACCCAAAAGATACACTAAGATTAGTAGATTATTATAGCAGCTTATTAGCAATTTATGACAGTTGAAACATGAATAAGAGAAACAAGTTTAGATTCATTTGTTGCATCCCTAATGGCTGTAGCATAAATTTTATAACACAAATAAGATGTACTTGACCAATCAAAACTCCCTAGTGGCTCAAGCAAGCTATTAAGGAAAATAATTGATTCCACTTTAGACAATTTGAATATCTCGTAAAATCACGTATTTTAACGCAAAAATTTATTTCTCCAATGCAACTTTTAGATTATTTTTTTATATCTAATTGGTAAATGTATTCTTTTATATAAGAGTTATATCCACAACATCACTGGGGGTGTAGGTTCTTCTACTCCCTGGAGCATGCAAAACCAACTAACGTAAGTCTAGGAGGGTCTAATCCATTTTACTCCTCCTAGTAACCTTGTAAAATAAATGGTTTATCAACTAGTAAATAACATGAACCTTGGTGGAGGGTGTATTACCTTATACTCCTCCAAGGGTTTGATACAATATTTATAAATGAAACTAGAAGAAAACACCAACAAAATGCATAAATTTCCATACCAATTCCAAAATAGCAAGATCAAACCCTAATTACCAATCAAGATCCATCCATAAGGAAGATAAAAAACCTCCAAGAGGTTTTCACCACCTTATCTCTACAATATGCCAAGATAAAATACCTTAAAATAGTTTCACAAGAGATATGATCCAAATTTCCCAAGCAGGGCGAAAAATTCAGCCAAGTAGTCTTTCTCACATGAGAGAGATATGTCCAAATGAAATGAAAATGATCCATATTTATAAAAAACTCCTAAAATGTGTTTGTCCAAATAAATTCAGGGTAAACCAAAAAGTAAGTAGGCAAACCCCCTTTACTTTTTCCATTTACAAAATTATTTTAATTTTCACATGAAGAAAACCCTAAAAATGTGATGTCTTGGTCACTTTGGAAAGATGTTGATCTTGAGGATGAAATATTTGGGCCTCCAAAGGCCTTCCCTTTAGGAATTTAGGTCTTCTCTCCAAGGTACAATGGATCTTCCTCATCAAAATTTCCAAGTGTCCATAAAAAATTACATCACCACAAAAATCCTATCCCTAGGGTGATGCCAATCCCACCAAGATGATGTTTTAGCCTCCAAAGGAAAATCGTTGGGCTTGCAAGGGCTAGGTTAGTCCCTACGAGGTCTCTTCCTTTTCCTCCAAAGGAAGAGTTCACCTCATGTATTTCCCCAAAGTTGGTTCCATGGCATCCAACTAGTGGGCTTCATGCCTGAATGAAGGCCGAAGATGGGATTGTTCCTCCAAATCATCAATCAATAAGGTCCTACAAAGATAGACAAGTACGCCCTCCAAGGATATTAAGTAAAATCATCATGGAAAGTAAAATAATTTTAATATAAGATCCACCTAAGCATGTACATAAAAAAATACATCATCAAATTAAACAAGTTCTCATAGATCCTATGCAATTTTCCAAGTTTAGGTATGGGAGGGTTGACAAAGTGACCTATTGGGTGAATCAGTCCTTAAGTCAAGGAGTGTTTCCTAGGTGGAAACCTCTCTAGGTCATGTGGATAAGATGAAGTGAATGGGGGGTAATACTTTTGGGTATGGAGTTTCTGACATACAAGGTTTTGTATTGTCTCATGTATGGGTGCCTTTGTAGAGGGTGTGTTGTACCTTCATTTTAATTGCATCCTTTTTCCAAGCCCATTTATTGCCATTAACTTTTTAATATGTTTCCAGGTTAAATCCAAGGTGGGACATATACCAAAGCATGAAAAAAATTTCCCACTTTGACTCTACCCTAGTCACACTATGCTTCCCCAAGTTGAAGACAATGCATGGGAATTCTACCTACGCATGATAAACATTGCCCAAACACGATCTACCTTGGTTGAAATTTTTATATTGTTAGTTTTCATGGGTCCAGTCAGTTTATTATGAGATACATTTCATTTTACTCGGGATACCTGGGTGAGCATGTAGAAGGTTTATGATTGGATTTTATTTTTTTCCAACTACAAACCTATAGGCCTCCACCCCTTCTTCCCATAAAATGAAGTACAATTTCTTCTTGGGTCAATACACTCAAAAATCCCAAAATATAAGGAGAAAAAAAAGGGGTGAAGTGTGAATAATGGTAAGTATGATCAGGAATGGAACAATGAATCGTCAAGGATACCTACCAATAGAAAACCCATCCATAAGGGTGACCAATTAATAGGTCACAATGTCAACCATCAAGGTGAAATAGGGTAAAGAGCATAATTTTGAAGGGAATTTTCTATAATCAAAATAATCTTTAAATGAAACATACTCAAATGCCTCAAATATTAAAGTGACACTTACCAAAATACCTGACTTGTATCTCATGGAGCAAGACCCATCATCTTCCAGAAGAAATTTGATGTGGTTGATACCATATTCATGAATCTAGGATGTGTGGTAGTGAATCGATTCTTTGTCTATTCATGTGGACATTACAATTCATTTGTCTCTTGGTACTCCATGTATGCAACCTGAGGGCCTTGAGCCATCATATCCTTAGTTATCTCTAGGAATTGGGGATAACAATCCTAATTTGGAAATTGGGGTTGATCTCCAAATTGGGACAAATATCAACAAAGAGAGGTAAAGTTAGGGCCCAATTTTGATGGTTTGGACTGATTGAAAAATTGGGGGAATGCAAGTTTGAAGACAAGAAGAATTTAAATCTGAGAATAAATTGTTATTCAAACAAAGAATAGAAGGGGATCATTGTTGAATTCCGGCAAGATTTTTAAATCAGGCAAGGATAACTCAAATAAAATGAAAAGAGAGCTTGATTTTCAATTGGAACTATCTTGAAAACTAGAGAAGAAAAGTTGGAATAGAGAAACAAATAATAAAAAAGGGAGAGAAATGAAAGAGTTTGAATA
Source organism: Picea glauca (assembly GCA_000966675.3). NCBI lineage: Eukaryota > Viridiplantae > Streptophyta > Pinopsida > Pinales > Pinaceae > Picea > Picea glauca. The sequence continues at coordinate 3,347,429 of JZKD02S2334068.1, forward strand.
GAAAGGCTTGGATTGAAAAACAAAATCAATAAAAAAAAAGAGAAATAAAACTAAAGAAAAAAAGAATGAGGAAAGGGGCCCAAAGATTGAAAAGTAATCAAGTTATACATATTAAAGGGAACATTATCTCAAATCAAAAGTATCAATTTGATCCATAAATAAGAGAGTGAATCAGGAAGCTCATCTAACTTATTCATTTCAAAAGAATTGACAAAAAAAAATAGGTTGCAAGGCAATGAACAAATAAGATTAATATAAATATCAAAAAGAAGAAAGAGGGGGGTCCAATTTTTTATTAAAACTTAGTGGGGTTGTTGAGGGAAAAATAAATGGGGATAGTATAGGTTAATCCAAGAATATATGAATTACCATGTATAAAACCATTTCTTTTAATATAAAGCCATAAATGTAAGAAATATCATATCTTGGAATTAAAAAAAATTGATTATTTAAGTCCTCCTTTTGCAACATGAACTCAAAGTATCCCAATCATATAATTTCAGTCATCTAGCAGTTTTCCTTGAAGATAGAAAATATGGGGTTGATTTCATTTAAATAATAGTCTAATTTTTGAGGTAGTTGTCACTATTAGAGTGTTTTATTTTTTCAAAATGGTGTTGAATATTTTAAATAGACAGGTTGTTTCTCTTTCCTCTCATGTTGTTCCATTGCTTGTGAGCATCGATAGTCTTGGTGGATTCACCCTAGTATCATATAGCTTTTTACACTACTAACGAGCATCCATATCCCAAATGAAGATATTTGCATTCCCCCACATATGACTTAATTTCATCTTACAATCCTTTTACCAAATTAGGTGCATAGTTATAACAATGGTGGRTGGGGAAAACAATCGATATTTAAAACTYAGTTGGACTGATAYRTGTTTTTAGGAAAGGATTGACTATGACTAAATAATAAATATATTCCCCAAAKATTRCATATATCACTGAGGGTTAGCTCAAGTGGTCATGAGCCAAATGTGATACCTATTATTTCTCACCCAAAGTTGGGGAGGTCATGGGTTTGACTCTCTTGATCCCCTAAGGGGTGGGRWATATAATTAGGTATGAAAATTTACCCATTTTACCATCCATGGTTCATGGGGAATAACTTAGTGTTACACACCAAAATGTCACACTTAAGCATCACACCTATTTACACCTAAGTGTCGTAAAGTTTCGTATGCACCTTACTAAGTGTCGCATGCACTTCGTCAAGTTTGGTATGCACCTTACTAAGTGTTCCATGCACTTTACTAATTTTTGCAACCACTTGACACCATGAAATAACATTTTTCATAATCCGTAAGCCATTTTGAAGGAAGAAACCTGTCATTTGAAACTCGGAAACATGCCTTTTACTTGGGAATTTGACCATTTTCGGGGGGTTTTGAAGATCAATGCTCCCTTGGCCATGTGTAGGGAGCATTTAACCCTTACCAACACTCTCATTCCCATTCTTAGGGAGCATTTACAATGCTCTGTTTTCAATTCTAAGGGAGCATTGATGTGGTCAAAGTAGGTTGTAACTATCCCAATTTTTTCTAAGGTACAAATCTGAGGAGATTCAAGTTTTTTTGGGTCAAGAATTTGAGTCACCCTACTTGGATTCATCCTAGGAAACCTCAAGAAGACAAATCCCAACTTATGGAGTAAAATCCTCAACCATTTCCCAAAATATCTGGTGGTGGTTAAACCTTCCAATCCTATATATTGAGGGCATTTCTATGGTGAAAGGAGGAGGAATACATGGAAGCATCATCATTTTGATCTCAAGACATTCATGCAAGGGTTAGACTGGAGAGCTTAGAGAATTTGTTGCAACGTCAAAGGTGATTTGTAAGTGATTTCTTTATTGTCTTTCCATTAATATAAACTTGGTGTATTCCCTTAAAGCTCATGTGTTAAAACGTATGCTTGTATATTGTTGTTTCAGTCATCTTAGATAGATCTATTTTGTATAACCACATAGAGTAGAAGAAGGATATTCTTTTTTGTCCATTGCAGATCATGTCTTTCACCTAGGAGCTTGGAGATCAAGGTCAGAGGTTGGAGCAGTGAACATGACCATCGTAAAAAGGTACGCCACATTTTCTTCCTTATCATTTATGTTAGTCAAGATAGGTCTAAAGGGGCGTTAGTGTCCATTTTTTTGCTTCTGTATTTGGACAAAAGAATGGGTCTTGGTCCAAAGGGGAGTTCAACCTATCCATAGGGTGAAATTTCTCATAACAGAAAATGGTGACTCCACTAGGGAAGAACTTTGAATAGTCTTCCCTTGGTTCATCCAGTCCTTGTTGAGTCTTTTTTTATGCTTGATTTTGAATCATTCATCTTCCCTCTTCTTCATTGATAAGTTTACAGAGTCATTGGACTAATCTATTCTGAGTCTGGGCAATATTTTATGTTTTTCCAACACTTCCAAGCATCATCACTCCCCCACAATGGCTCACGGAGCATTGATTAACATTATCGATGATCCATACTAGTGTTATGAGGAGATCTGACCCTTTTTCAATGACCTATCTCCCTTTTTATAGGAGCGTTGATCTCCTCTTTTGCTTGATTTCAATAATTTTGTCATGTTTTTATCAATCCTCATAATGGAGGCTTTCTCCTAAAGTCCTATATGTTTGGTTTTGACTTTGTTTATCTAAGAGATTGAAATTTATCACTTCTTTTACCTCCCTTGAGTTTGAAAATTTTTTAAGTTAACAATATCCCTTGGTGTCTTCCTTCTAGTAGATTGATGTTCATCCCAAAAGTCTTTAGATTTATGATAACTTAATTATTTTTTAATTTTTTTGTTAACTTGGAATTGCAAAGGTTTCTTTGTATTGAGTTTCTTTGTTGCCTTTTAGAAATTTTTTGCCTTTTGAATGCTTAAGACTCTATTGTTTGTTGCAACCCAACATTAATATTTGATTTCTTCTACTCATTTTTTAGGATTCCAAAGAGTGATATTCTTCTTTCTCTTTTGCATAATTTGAGTCCTTGATTGAACAAGTTATATCACGCTTGATTTCTTTCAATTATTATCAAACTTTTGAGTGCACTTTGTTTGGTTTATTTTTTCTTCCTGTTCCTTTGTTTAAAACATTGATTTATTTCATTCTCATTGAAAGATAGGAAGCATAAAAGTTTCACATTTGAAGAGATTTCATTGCATATACAATCAAACAAAGGAAATTTTTACATTCTTAGGAAATTTTTTTTGGTAGAGCTAGTATTGTATTTTATTAGGATTTAGTATTTTTTTGATAGTTTGGAATCATTCTTGAACATTTGAAAATTTGCATGATATTGAGTGCTTGTTAACAAGAAAAGGACTCTTCTCCTTCTCATAAATAGAATTCATCAATTTTTTTTTATTGCATTTCATTCTTTTTTCATTCTATTGGAGTCAAGTCTCACACATAATTAGTTTCATCTCCATGGAACTTGTTGAGTAACAAAGCCATTAAAATCAACCAGCGTGATAATAGAATAAAGTAGACATTTTTTGGTTTATAGTACACCAAAAGTAGCATAAGGTTAGAATCTTTGGACTAGGAAAAGTGAGTAAATTGTCCAATATTACTAAACCAGACTGTACAACACTAAAGAGTGGTCAAATACAACTATTTTATAGGCACATATGGAAACCCCCTCTAACATAGGGGTTAAACACAAGGTCGTGTGCGGAATAGAAGTGAATATTACCCCTCCAAATCTTGACAAATTGTAGCAAAAAGAGCATATATTAGGGGTTTTTCTTAAGAAACTACTGGTTTCATTTTGTCTCAATCCTTCATGAATACTAAATCCATTCGAGGTCCTCAGGAGTCATACTGGTCCACTTGTCTTCAGTTCTATATAATAATTTTTGACTTTGATATCCTACCCATACGTTTGGTCCCAACTGTCAAATGTACACCCCAAAGGCTAGCTGTGAGTTGGTAAACATAGTGGTCTATCCTAGGTATCTGTAAAGTTTATTGGTATCTGTAAAGTTTACTGTGGAGGAATTCCCATGATACCTGGGGAAGAATTTGCATCACACTTTTAGTACCCTCAGAGGGTGACCCCACGAAGTGAGGGTTACTTGCATAGAGAAGGGATTTTGTGTGGATATCAGGGTAATTTCTTCACATATCTTCATTTATGGCTTGATATCTTATCTTCGGAAGATCCTTCTATTATTTATTAGTTGATTTCTTGTAGATTCTTTTTAGGGGTGTGTACTTTTGAAGTTCGTAATTGGACTTAAGGAATGTCATTTTACTTTCACCATGGTCGATCAAGGTCTTTGAAGATCTTTCAGAATGCAAGGTTTGGATCTTGAAGTTCAAGAACCTATACATGGCCCTTCTTATGAAGGAATGGTCTAAGAACAAAATTCTAAAACTGGGAGTGTAGCTCCTGGAAGTGGCCAACACATAGAAGAATCGGTCACAACCTTCATGGAAGGCCTTGTATATTACAAAAATACCCCTTTAACTGATCCACTTGGTCCATTACTCGCTGAAAAACCATCCACAATATTTATTTATGCTTATTCTTCTTAATATTTACCAGCCACTAGCCAATATTTTGGCATGAACCCAATGACATTTGGTTTTTTATAGGGATTGGTAGCTTTACCTCCTCTATCCATAGCTCCTGTAGTTAAATCTTATACTGCTAGTGCTTATTGTGTACTAGGAACACTCCTGACCTGGGTTACTCCGACACAAACACTTGCGAGTACATCTACCTCTGCACATGAACGGGTAATTTTTCTTCATTAATACAACATATGAAGACACCTAGTGATTTACTTGGTCATCCCATTGGTCATATGGCCAGCAGTCAATTCATTCAAACAAACAAATTTACACAAGCTACTCAACCCACATATCCAACTTCACAAATGGTGAGTTCTCCTATACCCTTCATTGGAGTTCAATCTTCAGCTGGGGGGAAACCCTCAACTATGAGGAAAAATCCTATGTGGGGGCCACAACAAAAAACCAAGGGGAAAGTAACTCCTTCAAGTTATTCCATTCCTATTACCATTTTCTTGTATCCTAGAAAACCATATATAGGAGTTTCAAATCCTTTATGGTGTCAACCTAATCCAGTGGTCATTCCTCAGCAAGGAAATTTTCCTAATCAATCTATGAACCCCATGATTCTAACACAACATCCCCCTCAAACAAAATATATGGGAGGTCCATTGGGCCAACCTCCATACATGGGGGGACCTTCAGGTCAACCTAAGTACATGGGGGGACCCTCAGGTCAACCACAATACATGGGGGGTCAACCACAATACATGGGAGGACCATCTGGTTTTTCTATCCCATCACAACCTATATATGGTCCTGCTATTGTTCCTATCTCACATGGTTACTACCAGTATCCACAGGATAAATTACATCTTCCATTCTTAGATACATTAGATCTTCTTGATTTGTTGCGTTTGACCAATGATCCCATACTACTTGCCTCGTTTTTTCCTCCAATCCTTGCCAAACTACCATATGATATCTCAAAATTCAACGGGAGAACTAGAGAAGACCTTAAAACCATGTAATAACATTCCATTTCTATTGTTCTTCAAACTACTCGATGGATGATTCCATTCATTTATGACTTTTACAAAGAATCCTTACTGGCGCAGAAGCCAAATGGTATATTGAACTACCATGACACTCCTTTGGTTACTTTAATACTTTAGATATGGATTTGTTGACACATTTCGAGTTGTTGATTTGATATGAAATCGGTACATAGATTTTGACTTTTCTTATGCAATCCACTTCCACTCACATTTCTAATCATATTCATGAGTGGAGGAGGAGGCGATGGTTACTTAAAGCTACCATTCTGGATCAATTCCTCAAAGATTGGTTTACCAAGTCACTTTTTCCACCCATCGCTAAAGATGTCACCATAGGATTTGTTGTCATTGAGGAGTAAACAATTAGTCGTGATAAATATTTGGACTTGGTATATTCCCTGTCTAACATGCTTTACGATCTGATCCCTCATGTTCCTCACTCATCGACTGATCCATCAAGACCTTCTTTGGAATCCCATGTCAATGGCCTTGTGGGTTTTGTGACGAAAACCAAAATTGCTCCCTCTCCTACACAAACCTCTGAGGTGAATGCGGTCCATTCCACTTCATATCATCAACCTCGAGGTGAGAAGAAAAAAAAGGGTAAATCCAAGAATTATTCTAACCAATGGGAGAGTACAAAAACTGCTGATAACCAACCGAAAACGAAATATAAGTTCCCGTGCATGATTTTTTTAGAGGACCACTACACGAAATATTTCCCTCATCATGAGGAAGTTGCTAAATTTATGAAAGGTACCTCCCAATCTGCAATGTTAACTAACCCTTTTCGGATTCAGCAACAACAAATGGTTGTGTACAATTGTGCCCCTCTGCAAGGGGGAAATGCATGTCATCCTCACTGTTAAGAACCAAACATCAATATAGCATAGAAAAACCTCAGGAAAAGTACTCAACGCCTTGAAAAAGAGATAATTTCAGATAATAAGCCTCTTCGAGGGGGAAACCTCCTT
>JZKD02S2334068.1:3360011-3382291 GCA_000966675.3 Picea glauca
ATAACATTACTAATCTAAATTACAACTAATGGCCTAAATCCAACATAAATAAAATAGCATTACTAATCTAATATGCCCCAATTAAGGGGTAATGAGCCAATATTAGGGATTAACACTCACCATGAGGATGCTTCCTCAAGCATGCAAGTCGTTGTGTGCAATGGAAAATTTAGTTTAACAACCAGAGCTAAGACTTATGAAAATCCTCCATATAATCATGCCAATGGAGGTGATACCAACAAGCCCTCCACTTCTACTCCTCCTACATCCTCCAACTCTCTTCAGATCTAGAGGCATGTTGCTAATTCAATGTTGTTCCCTCCCAAGGGAACAATTTGAAAGTCAATTTTCAATCCAATTTCTCATGGTTCTCAACACTACAACATTTTTGAAGAGATGGTGCAAGAACCTTGTGTTATGTCGACCCTAGAAGTTCTACAAAAATTTCCAAGTCAACGTAGAACCATGTTATCATTCATTGGAGTTTTGGATATAGAGGCATCAAATATGATTATGTTTAATATGGACTATATTAAATCGAAGCTCTCCCACCACCTAACATTCCAAATTCAAGCTATGGTTGGTGGGAAGAACATTCATCACATTGTTTTGGATGAAGGAGCTTCTACATGTGTCGTGTATTTTTCCTCCTCGAGAGCCATTGGTTCTCTTGAACTTAACCAGTCTCCTACCACCCTTAATACATTTGATGGATTTGGTTTCCAACCTTATGAACTCTTGAAATATTTTTCTATGGAATTAAAGGGAAAAGTCATTTCTATTGACATTGAAGTGGTTGACGCAGACCTGGATTATAATTTATGGCTTGGTCACAGTTGGTTATATGTGATGACTATCGTCACTTATTTAGTTTTTTTCATTTTACAATTTACCCATTAAGGGAAAATTGTGACTTTTGACCAACTTTATTATTTCACTCCAGATCTCCATAATTATCCAATGAATAATATACTTTTCCTAGGATAGTCTGATCTTAAGTACAATAGTTTTGGGGTAGGTATCCTCAAGTATTCCTCACTCATGTGATTTTTTCCCTTACCTCACCCTAATCCCCCACATGAGGTTTCCATGTTAAATATGATTACAACTATGTTGTGATGATCCTATGAATCATTCAATCCTAGGGTACTATTGAGCCTCTAAATTGACATCCCCACTACCCTATTATACTCCTCATCTATACCTTTTTGGCTTACCTAAGCTTGGAGAAATGACAAAGAACACTACAATTAGCCATTCATGGGGTCATAAGGTAAAGTATAATTAATTCATGAATTTTTGTCATTTATTGAGCTAGGAGACTAAATGTTTCATGTACTAATGTTTTAATTGTCCATGTGTAACCTTTGACCTCTAGATGAGTCCATCCTTTCTGTACCATCTTAGCCATCTGGTATCTATGCGCCAGATTTCCATTGTCTGAATTCGGTACCAAGCGCACCTTCCATTCAGTTCTGGTACCAAACCATTCACTGTCACGATCTAGTACCAACCACTTGTGCATTGTTCTCATCCGGTACCATTTACCGAATCTCACCTGTCACAATCTGGTACCAATATACGAAGCAAAATATACCAAGTTTAGCTCCAGATCGTACCAAAGATAATTGTTGGATGTTTGTTGAATCATTAAAGCTCTAGCAAGGTTATGATAATCTTGCTTGTTTATTGCTTCATCCTCATACACTTTGTGTGATGAGGATGAAGATTAAAATATGTAATTGAATATATAAATTTGACAATTGATTGTTTTGTTAAAGATTTCACCTCCTTGTGTTTCACGAATAAGACTATTTAAATAGTCATGAAAAGGATGGTGGAGGTAGTAGAGAGTTAGCATAACACAGTATGTGAAGCAGTGTTACATATTGCAGAATAGATTTTGAGTTGAATTTTAATAGAAGGATGTCATTTATTTCTAGGTCTTGATCATTTATGAATGAATGTGAGTTGAGTTGTTAGCATAGTTTAATTCTATGTTTTGAAATTTGAGTAAGAGGAATGCATGGATTGAAATAAATCTCACTGTAGACTCAAGTCGCTGACCTATTGAAGTGACAAGGGCCCCCTCCCAACAAAGGTCAGCATCCTTATAGATTAGTGTTAGTAGTTGATTTCAATAGTATAGATGTTAGACTAGCTAAAGCTTTGACTCTTTCAGAGGATAGTAGTATAGTTCAGTTTAGGTTTCGATTGTTTAGAGAACTTTACTTACTATGTTTTGCATATGCTCTATTTCTGTTTTTATGAATTTGATTTTGTTTCATGGACATGAATGTTGGCAGCAGTAGTCAGACATAATTGATAGATAACTATTGAAATTTACAACAACACATTGTGAACCACAACATACTCAGTATATTGACTATTGAAATACCCATACTATGTCTAGATGATTGATGAGTGATGATTGATGTGTGATTTCCCTTTCAGAAGTGTGATTGCATAGTTATCTTTCTAGGTCAGATAGCAGAGTTGATATGTCAAAATAACTCCATCTCATATTTTCGTGTGCCATAATGGAGTAGATAGCCTCTCTATGAAAGACAACCAACGTGTGTTTTGATTTTCTAGTTTGTTTTGTTTCCAACATGCATAATCTAGAATAATTCTATACTCATGACAATAGAATTACCTTCCTTAATGGTGTCTTGTTACTCTGTTGATTACGAATCTTGGATTGATAATTAATGAGTGCATTATATTACACATATAAGTAGCATCAACATTTTGGCGCCGTTGTTGGGGAGTTGCAAATGGTAGGAAGTGACTTTTAGCTTAGATTGTTTGCATAGTTTTTGAATGATTTTAAAGGCTTCTTGAGGGAGGAGGATAAAATGTTTAAGACGTGGGTGAAGAGTCATGTGGCCACTAGAGTGGTGTTCTCCGAAGTTAGGTTGCCTTCTTACCTTCTATATAGAATTAGGATTTCAATTCAGTTAAGAATCAAATTTCCATTTTATGCATAGATATAGAGATAATAAGGGTAGATTTGTAAGCTCTAAAGATTCAAAAACAACCCCCCCCACTAATCCAACTAACACTGGTGCAGGAAAAATTCCACCAGGAGAAAGTGCAAGGGGAGCCAGCAAGGCTCCATAAGAAGAGCCTAAAATAGAAGAATCAACATTGAGGTGGGCAAAACATAAATCTGCTAAATTTTCAGGAGACACACAAAATCCAGTTTCTGAACCATCTATCAGTGGAATGGAAGAAGAAGAAGGAAATGCAACCACTGACACTGAGACCTTTGGGTTTCCAATCTTGGATATTTACAGAAACATCAACATGAAAAACATCCTGCTATCATCATTACCCACTTTTAGAGGTATGTCAACTAAATATCCAGACTTATTCTTATTCGAGTTTGACATATTATGTAGAAGCTATAACTACTCAGACGATGCTAAAAAACTTAATCTCTTTCCTGCTACAATGAAGGATTCATCCTTAAGATGGTTCATGAGCTTAGGAGAAAATACAATCCTCTCTGGGGATCAGATGAAAGACACATTCCAAGAATATTGTATTGTACGGATAATGCTAAAAATGACATTTTTAAAATGAAGCAAATAGAAGATGAAATTCCTTAAGACTACTTAGAAAGGTTCTTATACAACTACCATAAATCAAAATTATTCACCACAGACCTAGTTGTAGTAAGAACCGTATTTTTGAAGGGTATTAGAGATGACTGTATAGAAGTTTTAAATTTGTTAAGTTTAGGAGATGTGCACCAAAATCCTTTTGCAAAGTTTGCAGATTACTGTAGAAGATACTCAAGAGGACAAGCTAAAACAGGCAAAGCACCAAGAGATTATTTTAGCAGAAATACAAGACAAAGATCGGGAACTGTCACCAGAATTCAATTAGGAAATTATTAGAGAACTTTAAAACAGACATCTTGAGCACAATTAGTAACCAGTTAGATACCCTAAAACTAAAAAAGAAACAAGAATAATAGATTGTTTTAGCAATCATCTATCCTAGATGCCGAAAGAAGCATGGTGAGAAAGAATGTCCATTAAATGTCATAGAAATCTGTGGCCTGTGTACACTAGATCACCCCACATCTGAGTGTCCAACTTTTCTTGAACTATAAGCCATGTATAGGGGAGGAGGAGTCTCACAAGAACAATCATACCCTTCCAGAAGACCTTGGAGAGCAAAAACCCCCAATGCATTTTATGACCCTAATGCACAGTATAAACAACAACAATGGGGTCCTCCCCCAATGATCTATCCACAATGGAAACCTCGACAACCTCAAACTCAACCTTGGAAAAAATGTTGGAGGGGGAATATGTATGGGAATCCCTCTTACCCTACATATCCGCAGTATCCTGCAAACATTTCCCAATTACTACCTAGATTTAACTCACCACATATGCAAGCTTTACTCCCACCTCCTATACAACAACAATTTACAACCCCCTTGATGTTAGAATATAGAATATGGTGTGCTTGTTTTACCATTGACGATACCCTCATCACCCAACCATAGGCTGAAGCCACCCTCCGAGCACCTTAACCTTGACTGAGAATTCCTCCAGAAGCAAACCCTAGGCCAAATAGCCAAACAAAGGGTAGCGCACCTTTCCCCAAGGATAGTGCATCACAAAGAGCTAATCAGATAGTCCAAACCCTAGCCAAGAGATAGTCAAGCCAATACTGAAAACTTGTTGTTGTTGTAGTTGCACCTACAGCTCTCCTCCACACATGTGCACCAAATTGGGAACTGCAATTTTGAGATGTTGTCAAATGAGAACTGGCACCCTGTATTTATATTGGTTCTGCCAAATTTGTTGGGGCTGACTTATCCTTTTGGATATGTGTTTGTTCAGTATATTAATATTATTTCTGGCCAACGTCTTCTCTTGGAGGCTAATAACCTAATATAAATTATCTTCTTGAGCCGACAAGACTTCTAGGGTTATTAGCCAACCCATTAGGGTTTTCTCTTGCTTTCCAGAGTCTTATGTTCTTGTCAGGTTCACACATGGAGGTAAATACCTCCCGCAGCTACCATAATATTAACACTCCCTCCTAGCTAGGGAGGTATTACAGGTAATGGAATTGAGCACAAAACATACCATTTACCCGGTAGCATCAATATAGTTATCTAGACTATTTCATGACTAGATCATGAGCATCACCATCAGTTGCATCATCAATTGAAACCATACTTCATTTGAGTAATTATACATGATGTTGGATAAGTCACTCTCACCATAGAGTGATACAAGAGCCACTCTTATAATCTAGAGGAGTAACTGCTCTGAACCAATTTCCGTCTGGAAAGTCTATGTTCATCATTCGTCTGGATGGTGATTATTTCCAATAAACTGTTGATAGTCTTCAAGGTAGTTAGAACAAAAATAGAACACAACCGTGTCTATCCATAGTAGTACATAACTACAATCCAGTGGTTCACTACCACACCAAGTAACACACAAGTACTTGATCAACAACATGTAGTTGCGAAAAGTGGAACATATCCACCACAATATTCTTCATCTACTGTCATACAGTATTTATAAAAAACATCTGATAGAAACCTGCATAGAAACAATGTTACGATATATACTAAATTATTTGGGCCAATCTTTCACTCATATCTGTGATCTCTGAAAGAATATCTGCCTCACGAACAGTGGAACATATCCACCACAGTAGTCTATATCTCTAATGTCTGGAGATAGGTAGTCTCCATAACAATCATCTGATGCCATCCTGCACAAAAAATATTGTTAAAAATAAAATGAATCATCTGGGACAATATTTCACTCATGTTTGTGAGATTTGAAAGAATATTTTCCCTCATCAGCGATGGGCAATCTTCCTTATTCTTCTCAAACAAGAAAGAAGGATTGTTTCTAATTTCTTAGCATGGACCATTCCTCACCCTAGGAAATTCTTCCTACACTAATCAAAGTGCACTCTGGACAGAATGTATAAACCCTAAGGAATGTCTGAGTCTGGACCATTCCTCACCCTGGGCCATTCCTATTGAACAACTGAGAGGGGAGTGGGGGCTGAATCAGTTGTTTACCGAGCTTGAACAATTATAATTATTTTTAATTATTTACAAAGCACTCAATGAAAATCACAATGATGCAGGGCAATAAGCAATAGCATATTCAACATCAGTCACACATATGAGATACACAGAGACAGATTTTCTTGAGGAAACCCATACAAGGTAAAAACCTCTTCTTCTTTATATGATAAGTAATAATTACATTCTTTACATTATCATACATATGAGCACCTACTCATTGTGAGGCTACAACCTCTTTTTTTGCAAGATGCAACTTGCTGGGAGCACCAACTCTTTGTTTTCTCTAGCACCAACTAGAAGGAAGCACCAACTCTCTGGTTTCTCTAGCACCAACTAGAAGGAAGCACCAACTCCCTAGTTTCTCTAGCACCAACTAGAAAGAAGCATCAACTCCCCGTGTTCAAGCACCCACTTGAATCTCTGAGGACACCAGTCATTCCTAACACCTCCCAACCACCCTGAAATATAAATTCTTTGTTACTAACACTTATTACAGTGAGATAAAGTTCTTCAATGGCTTACCAGCCTTGTCGTTGTCCTGTTACACTACTATGCTCTGTCTGCATCAGTGTCTTCTGCACACCCCTTGCACTTTCTTTTCTTCTTCCTTTCACGTTCTCTGCGCCATGTCCCTTCAATGCAACATTCCTCTTATGTGCATTTCTACTGCTGCGCTCTACCTCCTTCCTCACACCTCAATCGCACCCAACAGCAACAACACGCATCTCTTATTTTTTCTCCATTCTTATAGTCTCTATCACTTATACATGCGCTATGCGCAATGCTTCTGCATATCTTCACAGTGAGTGCTCTGTTTGATCATCATTACGACTTCTCAGCTTCTCTGGTGGTTTCACTCACGCATTCATCATCACTGGGTGTTCTGTCTAGATTTCTCAGCTTCTCTAGCAGTTGAGACTCATCGTCTTCTCTGTCTTAGACGAGCTTATCCTTTATATTTTTGGCTACAGACTTCATTCCACTTCCATCTGTCAATCAATTTTATCAATAGTCCTCATTTCACTGGAAGATTCCTTGAGACTCTTCATCTTCTCTAGCAATCACACTGAGGCATCTTCAAGTCCTCTGGTAGAGACCATCATTTGTTTCTAGTTGTTACACTAAGAAGCGCAACAGTAGCCCTGCGATCTTATTCAACTTTACCTGCACCGTTGGATTGAATTCATAGAATCTTGCGTTTATTTTTCCATTTCGCACTTCAGCATTTAAGGATCCCCGTGGTGGAGGAATTTAGTACTCTCCATTTCCCAACCCTCGAAACTTCGAAAAGGAGCTTAACTCCTTCCCCCAGCTTCTGTCGATGTGACCAAGCTCTGTGACCTCTTGCTGAGCCTAACTATGTTTTTCATTTCGTCTTTTCGGCAATTCGACATTCCTATGATGAAGGGTCTTGAGTCTTGACCCCTCCATCTCCCAGTAACTGAAACTATGAAAGGGAGTCAGATCAATGGTCTACAATCTCCCTTTGATCAACGATTCATATTATATCGTGGTTTCGCATTTCACGATTTCAGAGTTTTTCCCTTTCGAGTCATCGTGACTCCAACATTACAAAAATCATGATCACAAAATCTTTGAAGTGATCAGATGGTTCACATAACCCACTGATATGGATGGTTGATGGGATTTCAGTGTTTTCCCTTCGAGTTTTCGAGACTCACAATGGTCCCTTTCAGCATTTCAGAGTTCAGGACATCGTGATGGTGGAGTTTTTGCTTGCTATGTAGAACCCCGAAATATAAAGTTTCGATGTGATGTGGACCTGCTGACGTCACACGTGGATTGACATGTGTCAAATAGCTACCACATGTCACTCTAATTTGTGACTTACATGTGCCTGAAATGTTGAATCATCTTGACACTTTTCATTGCCTTATTGTGCCACGTGTCCTTAGCTGACGTGGTTTGTTGACGTGTATGTTTCAGGATTTCACATTTCGGCACTTCGGGACTCCTTATGATGAGAGTATATGACTTCTCCATCTCCCGGTAACCGAAATCCCAATATGATGTGCTTTCTTCTGGAATTTCGGCGTTTTTCTTTTCGGCACTTCGGGACTCCTGATGTTGAGATTCTCTAACTTCTCCATCTCCCGGTATCTGAAATCCCGGTATCCATTACTTTGAGTGACACGCTTGTTTCAAGTTTTTAGGATTTCTCATTTCAGCACTTCGGGACTCCTGATGTTGAGAGTTCTTGACCTCTCCATCTCTCGATATTTGAAATCCCGGTAGCGAGTCTTTTTCACTTCGCGATTTCTCATTTCAGTTTTTCGTGACTACGGGTTTCCTGATGATGAAGAGTCTTGACTCTTCCAACTCCTGGTACCTGAAACTCTTCGTTTAAGGGCCCTTTTCGGGATTTCAGGATTCCATATTTTGGGATTCTAGAACTCCTGTGTTGAAGGGTCTCACCACTCAATTTATTGGTATCCAAAACTCCGAAGTGAAGTCGGACCAACACTTCTAATCTTGCCTGTTTCAGGATTTTGAAGGCCTGCTTCTCCTAGCACTTTAACGAATGTGTAGGTTCTCCTGGATCCGACGATCACTATTGCTTCTCCGCCCACGCTCATGTATCCTCCTTACTTAGAAGAATTTCAAAGTGTCAAAGGCCTCGACCTTTGATCCTCCTGAAATCCTGAGTACGCCATCTCTCTTAAGCTTACTTTGTTCCTGTTTTTCCATCGATGCACACTCTAATATTGCCATCAATGACAATAATACTCTACCTATAAAACATGCCAACAATATCCCCCTTTGTCATTGATGGCAACCCTAAGTGTCTTCGCTAATCCGTTTGGACCTCCAACTGTAGCATCTGGCCCAAACCACTCCTTCTTTGCTAATCCATTTGGACCTCCAACCATAGCATCTGGCCTGGACACTCCTTTTCGGACCACGCCTTTTCTCCCCCTTTGACATCAATGTCAAAGAAAACATGTTCCCCCTGAGCTATTGCAGTAATTTTAGGAGGCATTAGATATTCAAACAATACAAAACTTCCCCTAACAAGATGGACTCTTTTAGGTGTGAGACGAAATGACACCCAGCTTCTGTCGAAGATATTCAAAAGGTGTCTTATCTAGAGGTTTAGTAAAGATGTCTACAATTTGTTATGTGGTTGGAATATACTGGACCTGGACAACCTAATTAGTGACCCGATCTCTTAGAAAATGGTATTTTATGGGAATATGCTTGGTCTTGGAGTGGAATACAAGATTCTTAGACACACTGATGGCACTAGTGTTATCACAATGAATTGGGCTCGGTGCAACATATTTTACATCCAAGTCTACAAGTGTCTGAATTATCCATAATACCTTAGTGCAATAGGTAGCAGCAACAATGTACTCTGCCTCTATGGTTGATAAAGAAATGGAACCTTGCTTTTTACTAAGCCATGCTACTAATGATTCACCCAGGAAGAATGCTCCTCCACTAGTGCTTTTTCCCTCATCAACACAGTTTGCCCAATCTGCATCTGAATAAGCAGTTAACTAAAAATTCTAATTTCTGGGATACCACAGACAATAAGTCATTGTTTCTTTCAAATACCTGAATATTCTTTTGACAACTTGCAAATGACTCTGTTTAGGTGTAGACTAAAATATTCCTACCATTCCTATAGCATGCATTATGTTTGGGCAAGTTGTTGTGATGTACAACAGGTTGCCTATCATTGATCTATATAAACTTTGATCAATATCAGGTGAGTCATCATCCTTTCTTAATTTGCATCCAGTAACCATAGGTGTACCCACAGGTTTGGAGTCTTCCAGTTGAAATGTTTTCAACATTTCTCTTAGATATTTTTCTTGAGAAATGAACATCCCTTCATACCTTTGAGTAATTTGCAGACCAAGAAAAAATGACAGTTCTCCTATCATGGACATTTCAAAATCAGATTCCATGGAAAAGGCAAACCATTGTACCAATGGATCCTAATTACATCCGAAGATGATGTCATATACATAGACCAACATGATGAGCAAATTATTATCCTCTGTTTTAATATACAAATTGTTGTCAATTGTTCCTCTCTTGAACCCTTTGTCTTTGAGATACGTATCCATTCTGTGATACCAGGCTCGAGGGGCTTGTTCTAACCCATGTAAGGATTTCTTCATCTTGCATACTAAGTCAGGGTTATCAGATAGTTTGAAACCCTCTGGTTTTTCCATATAGACTTCTTCACTTAAATATCCATTTAGAAAAGATGACTTGACATCCATTTGATAGACTTTAAACCTTTTATGACAAGCATAAGCAAGAAACATTCTAATAGCTTCTAATCTTGTTGCGGGTGGAAATGTTTCATCATAATCCAGTCCTTCTATCCTGAGCATATCCTTTACAAACTAACCTTGCTTTGTTCCTAACAACTTGTCCTTGCTCATTCAACTTATTTTTAAAGATCCATATGGAGCCAATGACGTTTTTACCTTCAGGTTTATGAACCATCTCCCACATATTGTTTTTCTCAATCTGATCAAGTTCATCATTCATTGCTTTAACCCAGTGGTCATCTTTGCTAGCTTCATTGAAATTATTGGGTTCCAGCATGGATATGAAATCTATATGAGATTGTTCAGTGGTTTTGATTATATTTCTCCTGGTTTGTACACCTTTGTCTTTTTCTCCAATTATCTGACTTGCAGGATGATTCTTTTGAATGATTCTGGAGGAGGAATTTGAAGTTAACTGCTGATTTGAGTCTGTCTGAGTGTCTGATTATTCATTTGATTCAGAGTCTTCATTTTCTGATTCTTGGACCTGTTCATCTTCAGCTTTAGGTGTGTCTTCTGTAGAAGACTCATTATTGTACATCTCTCTTGTTGGGATTCCTTCATCAACTTTTACATCAATATAGTCAACCATTTTATGCAGCCTATTATTATAGAATCTATATCCTTTACTATTTGTAGCATACCCCAAGAAGATACCTTCATCGTCCCTTTCATCATATTTACCAAGGTTCTCATCATTATTCTTTATGTAGCATTTACTCCCAGAGACTTTGAAGTGTTTAATTGAAGCAGGTCTCCAAAACCACAATTCATAAGGTGTCTTGTCACTTTGAGTTCTAAGGTGGGATTTGTTAAGAACATGGAATGCTATGTGTATTGCTTCTACCCAATAGGTTTGACCAATCTTCTTCTCATTCATCATTGATCTGGCCATTTCCTGCACTGGTCTATTTTGCCTCTCAACTACTCCATTTTGTTGTGGAGTTCTTGGGATTGTGTATTCTCTCTTGATCCCATGCTCATCGCAGAATTCCTTGAAGTATCTTGACATAAACTCTCCTCCCTGGTTTTATCTTACTTCCTTTAACCTCTTCCCTGTTTGAGTCTCAGTTAAAGCCTTAAATATTTTAAACTTCTCAAATGCTTCAGCCTTTTCCTTGAGAAAGGCAACCCAAGTAAGTCTGGAGTAATCATCTATAATCAACATGAAGTAGTTTTCTTTCCCTATGCCTTAATGTCTTGATGGTCCACATAAATCCATATGAACTAGTTGGAGTGGTTTATCTATTAAAGTAAATCTCTTGGACTTAAATTGTGTCTTGTTTTGCTTACCTACTTGACAGGGTTTACACATTGAATCTTGGCGCTTTGATATTCTTGGAAGATCCTTTACTGACTCGAGTTTTTTGAGTTTTATTAAGTGGTCAAAGTTTATATGTCCAAGTCTCCTATGCCATAACCATCTTTCATCATGTCTTCTTAGATGACATTCTTCTCTATTTTCTTTCAGCACATATACATTATTTTTTGTCCTTATGCCTTTGGCCACCACTTGTCCTGAGGTTACAGATTTTATCATGTAGTCCTTGGACATGAACACCACTTCACATCCTCTATCACACATTTGACTTACACTAAGCAGATTATGTTTCAGCCCATCTACAAGTAGAACATCTTGGGCTTTTCCTTTTCCATTACTTAAGCTCACCATCCCTTTACCTTTTATTTTCCCTGGAGCATCATTTCCAAAGGTTACGTTTACTGATTTGATTTCACTTAGAGACAAAAACTTTCCTTTTTCTCCTGTCATGTGTTTGGAGAATCCACTTTCTATATACCAAGGGTTCGTTTTTCTTTGAGCGGACAATACTAATCTACACTTGTCACTTTCCTTCTTCTTCCAAAACTTGACATTTTCAGCAGGGGATTTCGAATCTGGTTCATAGTTCCTTAACCGGCAGTCAATAGATTTATGTCCAAAGTTATGAAAGGTGTAGCATTCAATATCATTATTCAATAGGTCAAACTTATTCTTACAACATTGTCTACTCATTGACTGTTGATTATTTATTGGCCTCCTTAGTTGCATGTCCCTAGACTTAATTTGGCAATTTGCAGTCTGTGAAGGTTTGTTACTTGGTTGTATCATTCTTTGTTGTGGGAAGTATTTATCCCTTCGAAATCTTAATTTCTCATGTCTAAGTCTGAAGGAACAATTTACAGCTTTGTGACCAAATTTAGAACAGTAGAAACAATAACCATAGAAAAATTCTTTGTACCTGGAAAGTGGTGGTCTTCTATGAGAAAATTGATTTCTTCCATGCTGATGACGTCTTTCAGCAGGGAGCGTATTATTTCTTTGTTCTACAGATTCAGTCCTGGCACATTATACTTTACTCATCCTGGGTAGCTTATTGTCTTCCTTTGTTTCTGCAGGTTTGTTGTGGTTATTGGTTGTATAGTTTACAAACTTGATGGGTTCTTCGTTTCTTGGCTTACCACTACTTGATCCTTCTTCATAACCCAAACCAGTTTTCAGCTTTGGATTCCTTTGCTGATTCAGAATGGTGGCCAATCCTTCTGAGGCTTTGATGCTTGACAAATTCTGATTATATAAGGCTTGAAACTTCTCCATTTCTTTCCTTGTTTTCACTACTTCTTGTTCTAATACTTTACATCTTGCATTTTTTTTTGATAGTTGTTGTTTCAGAATCTCTTTTATTTTCTTTGCCTCCTCTAATTCCACTTTTAATAAGACAAGGTCTTCATCAGATCCTTTACTGTCTTTCTCTAACTGTATCAGCAATTGTCTTTTCTTTCTGTTCTTAATTCTTAGTCTGTCAATCTCTTCCACTGCACTGATCAGTTCTCCTTCCATGTCAACCACAACTTATTCTTCATCAACATCACTCCCTGTGTTGTTATTATCATAATCTTGTTTGGACATAAGTATGAAGTCATTTAGTTTATCTTCAATAGAGGAGTCATTGTCTTCATCATCTGAAGTATCATCATCATTGTTTACGCATAGACTTTTCTTCTTAAAGTTATTCTCTTTAAATAAATTTATGTGTTTTTACTTCTCCTCATCATCACATATCTAATCCTTTCCTTTGTGGGGACATTTATTTGCAAAATGACCTATCCTACCATAGTTGAAACCTTTGAAAGGAAGTTTACCTTTGTATTTTTCTGATCCCTTCTTCAGTCTCTTCAAAAAAAATTCTTCAATTTCATCGGGCTCAAAATCCTCATTCTTGTATTCTTTAAATGATGCTTCTCTGGAGGTGGGTTTATCTTTAACTATTCTCATTCCATATGCAGTCAATGTTCCTAGAATTTGATCAAACTCCAAGGTTTTTAGATCATTAAGTTATTCTATAGCAAAGACCTGCAGGTTGAACCTATCTGGGAGAGATCTCAAGATTTTATTAACTAAATAAGGTTCCTCAATTGTTTCACGAAGTTCCTTCATTGCATTTACCATTTCTTCTACTCTCAGAAAGTGTTTTCCAACATTTTCATCTTCCTTCATCTTCATCTTTTCAAACTATATTCTATATGTTTGAAGCTTGGCATTCTTTACCTTTTCATTACCTTAATAACTGCTAATGATTTTATCACACATTTCTTTGGAAGTTCCTAGATGCATAGCTTTTATGAATTCTGCTTCTACAAGCCCACTCAAGATAGCATTCATATCCTTAGCGTTGAAGCTAAATTCTAGCTTTCCATCCTTATTAGCTAGTACAACTTGCTTTACATAACTAGTGTCTACCACATCCCAGACATCTGCACCTAAAGCCATTATGTAGGTTCTCATTCTAAGTTTCCAGAAGGAAAAGTTTGTTCCATTGAATAGAGGGGCCTTATTGTTTGAATTTCCTTCATGGTTTGACATGTTTAAGCTCTAGGATCAATCCTTAGACAAAAGTGGCCAGCTCTGATACCAATTGTTGAACAACTGAGAGGGGGGGGGGGTGAATCAGTTGTTTACCAAGCTTGAACAATTATACTTATTTTTAATTCTTTACAAAGCACTCAATGACAATCACAATGATGCAGGGCAATAAGCAATAGCATATTTAGCATCAGTCAAACATAAGAGATACACAGAGACAGATTTTCTTGAGGAAACCCATACAGGGTAAAAACCTCTTCTTCTTTATATGATAAGTAATATTTACATTCTTTACATTATATTACATATGAGCACCTACTCATTGTGAGGCTACAACCTCTGTTTTTGCAAGATGGAACTTGCTGAGAGCACCAAATCTTTGTTTTCTCTAGCACCAACTAGAAGGAAGCACCAACTCCCTGGTTTCTCTAGCACCAACTAGAAGGAAGCACCAACTCCATGGTTTATCTAGAACCAACTCGAAGGAAGCATCAACTTCCTGTGTTCAAGCACCCACTTGAACCTCTGAGGACACCAGTCCTCCCTAGCACCTCCCAACCACCCTGAAATATAAATTCTTTGTTACTAACACTTATTACAGTGAGATAAAGTTCTTCAATGGCTTACCAGCCTTGTCGTTGTTCTGTTACACTACTCTACTCTGTCTACATCAGTGTCTTCTACGCACCCCTCACACTTTTTTTTCTTCTACCTTTTATGCTCTCTGCATCATGTCCCTTCAATGCACCATTCCTTTTCTGTGCATTTCTACTGCTGCGCTCTGCCTCCTTCCTCGCACCTCAATCATACCCAACAAAAACAACACCCATCTCTTCTTTTTTCTCCATTCTTATAGTCTCTATCACTTCTACATGCGCTATACGCAATGCTTTTTTATATCTTCACAGTGAGTGCTCTGTCTGATCATCATTACGACTTCTCAGCTTCTCTGGCGGTTTCACTCACGCATTCATCATCACTGGGTGTTTTGTCTAGATTTTTCAGCTTCTCTGGCAGTTGAGACTCATCGTCTTCTCTGTTTTAGATGAGCTTATCCTTTCTATTTTCAGCTACATACTTCATTCCACTTCCATCTGTCAATCGCATGTATCAATAGTCCTCATTCCATTGGAATATGCCTTGAGACTCTTCATCTTCTCTGGCGATAACATTGATGCCTCTTCGAGTCCTCTGGAAGAGACCATCATTTGTTTCTATCTGTTACACTAAGAAGTGCAACAGTAGCCCTAAGATCTTATTCAACTTCACCTGCACCATTGGATTGAATTCACAGAATCTTGTGTTTATTTTTCCATTTCGCACTTTAGCATTCTGGGATCCCCGTGGTGGAGGAATTTTGGTACTCTCCATTTCCCGACCCCCGAAACTCCGAAAAGGAGCTTAACTCCTTCCCCCAACTTCTGTCGATGTAACAAAGGGTTGTGACCTCTTGCTGAGCCTAACCGTGTTTCGCATTTCAACTTTTCAACCATTCGACATTCCTATGATGAAGGGTCTTGAGCCTTGACCCCTCCATCTCCCTGTAACCGAAACTCTGAAAGGGAGTTGGATCAACGATTCATATTAGATTGTGGTTTCACATTTCTCGATTTTGGCGTTTTTCCCTTTCGATTCATCGTGACTCCAACATTACAAAAATCATGATCACAAAATCTCTGAAGCGATCGGACAATTCACATAACCCACTAAGATGGATGGTTGATAGGATTTTGGCATTTTCCCTTCGAGTTTTTGAGACTCACAATGGTCCCTTTCGGCATTTCGAAGTTTGGGACATCGTGATGGTGGAAATTTTTCTTGCTATGTAGAACCCCAAAATAGAAAGTTTCGATGTGATGTGGACCTGCTGATGTTACACGTAGATTGACACGTGTTGAATAGCTCCCATGTGTCACTTTGATTCGTGACTTACATGTGCCTGAAATGTTGAATCATCTTGACACTTGTCATTGCCTGATTGTGCCATGTGTCCTTAGCTGACATGGTTTGTTGACGTGTCTATTTTGGGATTTCTCATTTCGGCACTTCGGAACTCCTTATGATGAGAGTATATGACTTCTCCATCTCCTGGTAACCGAAATCCCAATATGATGTGCCTGCTTCTGGAATTTCGACATTTTGCTTTTCAGCACTTCGGGAATCCTGATGTTGAGAGTCTCTGACTTCTCCATCTCCCGTTATCCGAAATCCCGATATCCATTACTTCGAGTGATGTGCTTGTTTTGGGTTTTCGGGATTTCACATTTTGACACTTCGGGACTCCTGGTATTGAGAGTTCTTGACCTCTCCATATCTTGGTATCCGAAATCCCGATAGCGAGTCTTTGTCACTTCGCGACTCCGGGTTTCCTGACGATGAAGAGTCTTGAATATTCCAACTTCCGGTACCTGAAACTCTTTGTTTAAGTGCCTATTTCAGGATTTGGGGATTCCGGAACTCCTGTGTTGAAGGGTCTCACCACTCAATTTCCCAGTATCCGAAACTCTGAAGTGAAGTCGGATCAACACTTCTGATTTTTCCTGTTTCAGGATTTTGAAGGCTCGCTTCTCCTAGCACTTTAATGAATGTGCAGGTTCTCCTAGATCCAACAATCTCTGTTGCTTCTCCGCCCATGCTCACGCATCCTCCTTACTTAGAAAAAATTAAAAGTGTCAAAGGCCTCGACCTTTGATCCTCCTGAGATCCTGAGTACGCCATATCTCTTGAGCTTACTTTGTTTATGTTTTTCCATCGATGCACACTCTGATCTTGCCATCAATGACAAGAATACTCTGCCTGTAAAACATGCCAACAATTCCTCCCACACTAATCAAAGTACGCCCTGGAGAGAATGTATAAACCCTAAGGAATGTTTGTCCTGGACCATTCCCCACCATGGGCCATTCCTCCTACACTAATCAAAGTTCTCCTGGGAGAGAATGTATAACCCTAAGGAATGTTTGTCCCTGATTGTTGAGCCTAGACCATTCCCCACCCTAGGCCATTCCTCCTACACTAATCAAAGTGCACCCTGGAGAGAATGTATAAACCCTAAGGAATGACTGTCTAGACCATTTCCTCCATTAACCACAAGAGGAAAAGACTATCCTACATCAACCTCCAAAATAGACCATTCCTCATGTTAACCACAACGAGAAATAGTTGTCTGGCAAGGCGGGCCAGTATTCTTGAGTAACCCTCAAGAAGAGAGACTGCCCTAGACCACTCCCCATGTTAACTACAATGGGAAGTCGTTGTCTATGATACATTAGCAATCAAACTACCTCCTATGTTGACCACAATAGGAAGTGACTGTCTGTCTGAAGTCTCAATCCACTTTCCGAACAGGAAAGCATATGTCCAAGATGGACTATTTTTCAAATTTAAAGATGAATGTTTTTAATAATGTTTTCAGTGCTCCCTCCTAACTTGGAGAGTCATTTCTTCCTTTTCCAATAAGAAGGAAGTTGTTTCCATGAGCTGTAGCTTGAGTACACAAACTCTTTCATCATGGATAGAATTTTTACCAAAATGTTTGCTTATCTACTCATCTGTGGAGATATGTATTGGAGAATCATTTTCTCCTTTCTAGACTTCATCATGGATAATGTAATGCTTGATTTCAAATGTACTTTAGTCTGGAACATTGTCAAGGCTTCATGTAGATATGAATAATAGAGTATATCATAGTTGGAGAACTGGAACATATCTATGTGGCACTTCTTATGTCATCATGAGCTCTGATTTATTGAGTAGTCATCTTTATAGGAAATCTTCACCACACTTATGTTTTGCACTGGAGATTCTCCGCCAAGTTATATTCTTCTATCTGCATACAAGAGTCTCTTTCTGGTATGCCTCAAAGTCTTGAGATTTCTCTTCATACGCTCTTTATTCAATTTCTCTAGAGAACATTTTTTTCATTCATCTGATGTAGAATTCCGACTCATGGATGTTGCAGATGATATAATGACTGGTTGTTTTGGTTCCTCTTTCTTTCTTGGAATCTTCATGTTTTTCTTTAGCTCTTGGGTCCATGGAGTTTCTTATAAATTCCATGCCCTATAGATTCCACTTCTTCCTTTCATCATAGGATCACGAATCTAGATGGACAACCAGGAATACTTTAAGGCTTCTCTTCAAAGAAGTCTTCTTCTACGGTTGAACTGAACACGTACTGACTTTCATGGCTACTACCAAGGATATATATATTTCATCATATTCAATGGATCATAGGATTAGCTCCCTCCTAACCCTTGCTTCATGTAAGAGTGCATATAATCGGCTCCCTCCATCTAACAAAGTCCATGCTTCCATCAACATCCTTATTGTCTTCTGCAATGTATAATAGAGTCCACGCTTCCAACTGCATCTTTATAGAGTCCACGCTTTCGTCTTGTTGTCTTCTATAAAACATCATAAGTTTTTTTCCAATTTCTTCTCGATTGTTGACTTCTTTCTGTCTTTGCTTCTTCTAAGTCTCTTCAAGATTGAGTCTGATTTCAGCTTATCTTGTAATAGATATATTTCATCTTTTCTTGTATAGTAATCCTTATTTTGTTGTTCTTCCATGGACATAGTTCTTCTTGGAAAATTTTATCTTTCTAAGAGATAGATATACAAGATATGTACAGAGACGATGCAAACAAGATATGTACAAGAAATAAGAAGAGTGTTGTTACCTTTTAGAAGAAGAAGTCTCTTCCATCCTGCTTAGTCTTCTTTGTAGGTTCCTTTTCTTCAGCAATTTATGTTTCGTGTTTCTCCTTCCTTTTATTTAGCTCGGGACACTGATTCTTTTAGTGACCATACTTTTGACAGTTGAAGCATTGCACTTCTGAAATGTCTTTCTCTTGATTTGGCTTCCTCCTTGAACCAACCTTCCTTTTGTTCCTGAAGTTATTGAATCTTGCTGTGAAGGCTTGATCATCGTACTTCTTCTGGGGTTTCTCTTTTGCATTGATCCTTGATTCTTCTTGAGCACAGCAAGTCCAAAGTTCTTCAAATTTCGGATACTCCTTCCTTGTGTTCATGCTTGCAGAAAATGCATCCCATGTCTTGGGAAGACCATTGAGTACTATGTTCGCCAATTCCTTTTCTGAAGTGATCTCTTCAATAGCTTTTAGTTGGTCTCTTAACTAGGAGATCCTTAAAAAGTATGATTTTATGTTGTCATCCTCATTCATCTTCATGTCACGGAGCTCATTCTTCAGACTCATAACTTGTTCGATGTTTCTGATTGAGAAGAGATTTGTTAGGGCATCGTACATATTCTTCGATCAGTCAAGATGGGAGATGTAGGGTATCAAGTGGTATTTTATATAATCCACTATGATACTCATGGAATTGATGTCAACATCCTTGAACTTCTCCATAGATGCAACATTCTGTGGTTCCTTCTCTTCTCCTTCTTCAAACTCTAGCTTCACGATATTTCCTTTCATGATATCCAGCACTTTATTCTTGGCAAGGATGAGGTCAATCCTTGTATTCCATGCTATGAATTTAGAGGCTCCTTATAACTTGTTCTATGACTTCATAGAGTTCATCATGGCTTTCTTGACTTGGTCAAACCCTAGATTTGACCAGAAATTCAAATTTCATGTCTTGGCTTTCTGAGAGCACCAGGAGATGCATTGGGCTAGGGCACACTGATCTATCTGGAAATTAGGTCAATCCATTCACTTAAGGTGCCTCAACAAGAGGTTTATGGTTTCTGCAACTACATCTGCTAGTAACCCTAGCTGCAGTGTCTTGGAAGCTTCTTCTGCTAGTAACCCTAGCGGTAGTTCCTCAACGAGCTCAATATCCTAGAGGCTATGTTTCCTTCCAGTGTTTAGAATGAATGAAGGAGGTGTGGGCCCATAACCTGTTAGAATATAGAAGATGGTGTGCCCATTTTACCATTGACGATAGCCTCGTCACCCAACCATAGGCCGAAGCCACCCTCCGAGCACCTTAACCTTGACTGAGAATTCCTCTGAAAGCAAACCCTAGGCCAGATAGCCAAACAAAGGGTAGTGCACCTTTCCCCAAGGATAGTGCATCAAAAAGAGTTGATTAGATAGTCCAAACCCTAGCCAAGAGATAGTCAAGCCAATACTGAAAACTTGGTGTTGTTGCAGTTGCACCTACAGCTCTCCTCCACACATGCGCACCAAACTGGGAAATGCAGTGCTCACCAAACTGGGAACTGCAATTCTAATATGTTGTCAAATGAGAATTGGTGCCCTTTATTTATACTGGTTCTGCCAGATTTGTTAGGGCCGACTTCTCCTTCTGGATATGTGTCTTTTCAGTATACTAATATTATTTCTAGCCGTCTTCTTCTCTTGGAGGCTAATAACCTAATATAAATTATCTTCTTGAGACAACAAGACTTCTAGGGTTATTAGCCAACTCATTAGGGTTTTCTCTTTCTTTCTAGAGTCTTCTATTCTCGTCAGGTTCACACGTGGAGGTAAATACCTCCCGTAGCTACCATAATATTAACACTTGAACCCTAACAAGTAGCAACAAGTACTTATAAATGTCAATCAACAACCACAAAACCAAGCTGCCCACAACCCTCCAAGACCAACAAAAATCCTTGCCCGGCCAATCCCTAACCCCAATAATCAACCCACCCACCCTGTGCAAAATACAAAAGTTCAGACCTTTCCCACCTATGAAATTCAACTACGATCAGGGAAAACTATAAATCAATCAAATCCTGGAGTAATAATTCAGGAAGAAAATGATAATCATTCTAAGGAAAAAAACACTCAAACCGCCCATGTAGAAGAAGATACTTTCCCTCCTATTCCAATCACTTCTTAGTCTGTACAAGTATCGCAACAAGTTAATCTCCCACCCTACCCCGAAAGACTATTAGTGAAGAAACTTGACCCACCCTTGCACAAAGATATAGAGGATGAATTACGAAATGTATGTATGAAAATACCTCTGCTGCAAGCCATTAAGGATATCCCCATATATGCCAAAATCATAAGGGATCTTTGCCTTAAGAAACCAGGAAGGAAGAAGAAGGAACCTCCTCATGTTTAGGTGGTGGGGAAATTATCTGAATTTATTTATGAAATGCCATACAAATATAATGACCCTGGGAACTCAGTAGTCACTGTTGAAATTAATGGTATTTCTTTACCAAACACACTCATTGATTTGGGTGAAACAATTAATGTAATTCTTTTTGACACTATGCAAAATCTCCAAATCAACCAGTTAAGACCAACCCAAACCATGATAGAGTTGGTAGATAAGTCAGTCATTAGCCCTGCAGGAAGTCTAGATGATGTCACAATCACTCTAGCTTCTTGGGAATATCCAGTACACTTTCTAGTCATCTATTCTAAATCATCCTCTAAACCAGGACACCCTGTGTTCCTTGGTCATCCTTGGCTAGCCACAGCAGATGCCTTTATCAGTTGTTAGTCTAGTGAGATGACTATATCCAATGGCACACATAGCCAAAAGCGTGTCCTCTTTCCTCCTTCCCAACCGACACAGCAGATACCTGTTTGGTTAGAAAACCCTTATGGAGAAGAAGATTGCATCAGACCCATGTTAACACTTGAACACGTAAAAGGAATGAAAGAACAATCATATGAACAAGTCTTAAGTTTATTTTTGGCTGATACAAATTGTACTGAATATCCGAGGTCTTTTGCAGAGTTGTCACACATTTTCAGTTCCTAATTTCAACAAACTTGGCACCCTAATATCACTCAATTATATACTTTATCACCAACTCCCTCAGAGAATGAAGAAATTACTGAACTTGTTTAGATTATCCCAAGAAAACCTTTTTATATCAACTCTAGTTTGGAACCAGAACAAAAGACACAAGTAATTGAAATGCTCCAAAGACAATTTGATGTATTTGCATGGGATTATGTAGACATGAAAGGAATTCACCCTGACACATGAACACATCATATCTACACTAATAACCAAATCAAACCAGTTAGACAGCCTCAGCAAAGGATGAATCCAACCCTTAAAGATATTGTAAAAGAGGAATTGC
>JZKD02S2334068.1:3389646-3421798 GCA_000966675.3 Picea glauca
GAATGATACATATATATTGTTTGATGGTTGTTTTCATCTTATGCTAGGTTCTCCTACTTCAAAACCCTTGCATCGATATTTTTTTAAAGTGTTTAGCCATCAATTTATATTCTGACCACACACATTAGGGGGAATATGTTACACACCAAAATGTCACACTTAAGTGTCGCACCTGTTTACACCTAAGTGTCGCAAGTGTCGTAAAGTGTTGTATGAACCTTACTAAGTGTCACATGCACTTTACTAAGTGTCGAAACCCATTGACACCATGAAAGAACATTTTTCATAATCCCTAATCCATTTTGGAGGAATAAACCCAACATTTGAAAGCCAAAAACATGCCTTTTACTTGGAATTTTAACCATTTTTTTAGGTTTTTGAAGGTCAATGCTCCCTTGCCCATGTATACGGAGCATTGACCCCTTACCAACACTCCCCTTCCCATGCTTAGGGAACATTTCCAATGCTTTGTTTTCAGTTCTAAGGGAGCATTGATGTGGTCAAATGAGGTTATAACTATCCCACCTTTTTCTAAGGTACAGATACAAGGATATTCAAGTTTTTTTAGGTCAAGTATTCGATTCACCCTACTGGGATCCATCCTAGGAAACCTAAAGAATACAAATCCCAACTTATGGAGTAAAATCCTCAATCTTTTCCCAAAATATCTCATGGTGGTTAAACCTCCCAGTCCTATATATTGAGGTCATATCCATGGTGAAAGGGGGAGGAATCCATGGAAGCATCATCATTCTGATCTCAAAACATTCATGAAAGGGATGGACTGGATAGCTTGGAGAATTTTTTGCAACTTCAAAGGTGATTTGTAAGTGATTTCTTTATTTTCCTTCCATGAATATAAACTTGGCCTATTCCCTTCAAGTTCATGTGTTCAAACATATATTTATCTATTGTGGTTACAGTCATTGTAGATAGATCTATTTTGTCTAACCACATATAATATAATAAGGAGATTCCTTTTTATCCATTGCAAGTCTTGTATTGTGCCTAAGAGCTTGGAGATCAAGGTGAGAGGTTGGAGCAGCGAGGACAACCATCATAAAAAGGTACACCACATTATCTTCCTTCTCGTTTTTGTTAGTCAAGATAGGTCCAAAGGGACATTAGTGTCCATTTGTTTGCTTCTTTCTTTGGAACAAAGAAGCGGTCTTGGTCCAAAGGGGAGTTCAACCTGTCCGTAGGGTGAAATTTCTCACAACACTTAGAGGTTCTTTTATGAGGGTTTCCTTGGAATACACACACATTGGAGATCTAACTGCAAACCTTTCACATAGTGTTATTATTTAATGTGAATGGAAAACACCTTTAGGATGGTTGAATAACCACTTAACTAAAGTTTTTGTATTTTTTGGGACTTAGTTGTTTGAGGAGACCCCAAATCCACTATTGTTTTAACTTAAGTAGGTAGTGTGGGATATTTATCCACATCTTCTTGTTTAACTCATGAATAAAGAATAAGATGGGAGATTACAAGGATTAGCAAGTGTGCCATTTTTCTCAACACACTGCAATTAACCTTTTTGGGAGACTACAAATTGGTCAACAGGTGTACAAGCATGTGGAGAAAAAAAATTGCAAAAAGAAAGAA
This sequence comes from Picea glauca, assembly GCA_000966675.3. NCBI lineage: Eukaryota > Viridiplantae > Streptophyta > Pinopsida > Pinales > Pinaceae > Picea > Picea glauca. The sequence continues at coordinate 3,391,256 of JZKD02S2334068.1, forward strand.
ATGAAAATTCAAATTTTCAAAGAAAAAATAATTTTATTAAAGAAAACTTAAAATAAAGAGAAATAGTAAAATAACTCTAAATACTTAAAACTCAAGTTAGTAAAAAACCAGAAAACAAGACTAATGGAATGAAACATATTATGTACATATCAACCACCTTGAGGTATTTAACAAAAGTATCTCTTCAAAATTTGGCCATTGATAGAGAGAAGTTACACCTCCCACTCAATGTTTGGCAGTTTACAAGTGCTAAGGCCAAGTTTTTTAGCCACTTAAAATGGACCAAGCCACAGGTATTGAAATTTTGTGTGCTTTTCTTTAGGATTGTTTTGTTTATCCCACTTCAAAATAAGGCCTCCTACCTCAAATATTTTTCATGTTGTTGAATTTTTGTAAAACCATATTTTCATTGTCAATGAATGAACACCAAATTTTTTGTGTATTTCTCCCCTTCTTCTTCTAGGTTATTAATATATTATTTCACCTTTGGATAGTTATGCAATTATGCCCCATAGAATCTTGTGTATCTTGGGTAAGTTGGAGAGAGGGTAATAAAACATTAGGAGGTAAGTTGGTTTCTTTTTATTATACTAGAAAGAAAGGGGAGGTTCCTAAAGTAGCCATGTGCGTAACTCTATCTGTCTATAGGAGATTTGAAAACGCATTATGCAAATTCTTTTGATGATCAACTACAATTTTATTTATAATATTTATTATGTTTTTTTCAATGGATTCATCTATACCATTTCCCTAAGGGTATTAATTGACATAATATATTAAAATGATTCTCTTTTCTAAAGTAAATTAAAGAAAATTTCAAAGAGGATTAATATGTGGCATTAACAAAAATAAGAATAGAAGGAACCCCAAACTTGGTAATCAATAATTGTTGAATCAACTTGATTATAGTCATTTCATTTACTTTGATTAGTGGGGCTCCTTTTTCCATCTTGTAAAATACTCAATATCTATTAATATGTACATGTGTTGTTTTGAAGAGTTTAGGATTATCCCCCTTATAATGTCCATACCCCATTAATGAAATGGTTCATCAATTGTCATAAGTTTCAATGGAATAGTAGGTTTATTTTCTCATCTAGCACTAGTTTGGAAGAGATTACACCTTTAGGCATATGAATGAGTGTGCTTGAAAAATGTTGGCCAATAAACAATTCTCAAGATCTTGTGAGTTGTTGTTTTATTAGAAAAAATCCTCCAACTAGTCCATCATGAAATTTCTTGAGAACATGGTCAATATCTTGTTTTTTGATGCATCTCAATAATGCCCCGTTGTAACTTTTTCGAAATAAAACACCATTTACAAATTGGTACTAGGAATATTTTAAGTCTCAATGTTCTCCTTTTCTGTTTATTCAGATTTGTTGGAATCTCGCTAGTTTTTAAGAAATGTTTCAAATCAATTTACCAAGAGTCCAATATAGTTGGAATGGACAAGACTTATTGTGCACAAAGCGACACTTCATTTTCCTAGACTTCCTCAAGAAAGTCAACGAGATCTAGTGCTTTTGTTGCCAGTTTACATAAATATTGATCTTTAAATATTTTTTTATGTTTAATTTATCAGTTGTATTCCTATATGGTAACCAACCAATCCCCTTTCCTCTCACCCAATTCTAATTGAATACATAAATATATAACACCTAGGTGAGACACAATTACTTTGGTATGATTTTTTTATTTTTTTTTGTAAATAAAAGGTTGGATCCTATTATATTAAAATTGGCAAAAAACATATATGTAGGTGATGCCAGCTGTCCTGCCTAAGCAGGAAACCGGGACAGATGGGCACCCATGTCCAAGTGTCTCCCTGTTTGCAGAGTAAACAAAAGTTGCCCAAGATGTCTCTGCTACGTCCCGCCCGAAGGAAACCGGGACGAGCAGGCAAAGTCCTAAAACTGGTGCTATTGTCTAGAGCTAAGAGACAATTATAATTAGCTAGCTTAAGGTGTAAACTGAAATAACTGAACCATAAACAAAGTCTAGGACTACATATCAGATAACCTCTGAACCCGAGTGTGTGTCGTCGACCGTTGCTGAGTGCTTCCATCGTGCAGCAAAGGCGTAGACTCTGGCGCAAGTCGAGCACTGCTTCTTTGGTGTGGCTCTTGAGTGCGCGGCAAAGAACATGTCAAGGCGTTGTTCAAGTCTTGCCAAGCGGAATACCTAGTCCTCAAGCAACTTCCTCATCTCAAAGAGGAGATTGAGATAGTCCCAGTCCGTTGAAGTTTGCTGCTCTGGGCGATTGTTGTCCACGCGTTCCTCTATGGTGGCCGCTTTTCCGCACTGCTCATTGGGTGCCTCTTCATCCTTGGTGGGCTCGGGGGGAGTTTCTTCCACCACATAGTAGGCAGTGTAAGGCCGTTCATCTCCTGGGATGTATTCTTCCAGTTGTGAGGGACCAGCCAAGCCAGAGGACGTGCCCGGGTGCCAATTTGCAGGCGCAGCGAACAGGGTGTGCTCTAGTTGAATTTTTGAGCCTCCTGCCAGAATCCGTTCTTCTCCAAACGCTCTTGGAGGCCTCCTGAGTTGTTGTCTGCGTCTTCTGGTGGCCATTGTTATGGCCCTTTCAAAGGTTTCCTTTCGTTTACGGCGCGACTGCGCAGCGTACCAAGCCGCCCCCCATCGCGACTTGCCTCTGAGTCTTGGCATGTTGTAGTCTCTTTGAAGGCTCCCAGGGCTCTCAATTGGAGTCCGAATATGAGAAAATCGACCGGGGTGCTGGTGCGCCTGGGTGCTCGAGGGCAGTCGGCTGCCAGGACTATCAACTTGTATAATAAGCGTTGAAATGGTGGCTAAGGCTATGACCGCCTCCATCATGTCTACCATTAAAACCCATTGGTAAATGATGGTACTCATCACTTGCGCGAGGGGTCTCGGCCCTTGAATGCTCCTGCATGTGTGCATGGCTTGTTAATGGGCGAGTTGACGGGAGCCGGTGGATATATTAATTTCCCGTCTCGACTCCCCTCCACGTGGCTGCATTGTCCTCCCTGTCACCCCATCCGGGGGGTGGAGATCCCTGTTGGCCAGAGCTTGACACGAGGTGAGGATCTCTGGAGCTGGTGAACCCAGGTCGTCCCAGCATAGGCGTTCCTCGCCCGTCTCAACTTCCTCATTTTCTAATCTGTCGGCCACTTTGTTCGCGTCTCATTTCACATGGGAGGTGATGATGCTGAGATGCAGGTGGAGGTGATGGTTGAAGTCCGCTAGCAAGCTGTGGAGTCTCCAGCTTGGTGAGATCCTTTCTGGATTGCACCCATGCAGTATTTTCGTGGCTAGCCTTATAATGATTTGTGAGTCGCCTTCCAGTATTAGCCGGTGATGGCCTTTGCCAAGGGCCGTTTGGAGTCCTCGCAGGAGTCCTGTTAGCTCAGCTACATTATTGGTCGTTTCTCCAAGGAAGCCAGCTTTCAGGCCCAGGATTGCCCCATCTGCATTCCTGAGCACTACTCCATAACCGGCCGGTCCTGGGTTGCCTTTGGAGGCTCCATCAAAATTCACTTTGATGAAGTGTGCTGGAGGGGGGGTCCAGCTTGATGGGCTGGAAGGTGGGCTCAAGTTGACTTTTTGCTTTGGTAGGTTGCTTGCTATGGGAAGCCAATTTTGAAGAATGCTAAGCTCCTTTGGTCTGCATTTCTGATCCTCATTTGTCCAGGGCTTGCTTCTAGTTGTTTCTTTTATTGAAGATTTGACTTTCTCCCACGTGGCTTCAGGTGAGGAGGGCTGAGAGTGAAATATTCTCTTGTTGCGCTCCTTCCAGATTTTCCAAAGAGTGAATCCTGGCATTAGCGTCCAAATGTGGTTTAAGATGGGGTTGTTGAAGGAAATGTTGTTCCAGTACTCAATTGTGTCGTTGGTGCTTCCCCGACTCCTGCTGGACTTGCGCATTAGTTGCACCCCATAGTCCCAAACCTTTTGGCTATAGTGACACCCGTTGAAAAGGTGCTCTTTGGTTTCCTCGTGTTGTAAACAAAGCACGCAACAGGAAGGTCCGATAAAGCCTTTTTTTTGGAGGTTGTCCCAAGTCAGGGTTCGGTTGTGCACTACTAGCCACAAGAATGTGGAGATCTTAGGCCAGAGAGCAGGGTTCCAAACTTGGCTCCATATGTGTTCTCTCCTCTGTTCCTGTTGGTTTCCCTGCAGCGAGTAAGCTTCTTTGACGGTGAAGGTGCCGATCGGGGTGTATCCCCATCTCAATATGTCTGATCCTTCTCTGTAAAGTATTTTCCGGTTGGTGGCTTGAGTTTGCCAGCTCTGGAGGTTGATATTTTCAGGGATTCCAAGCTCCTGATGTGAGATTTTACATTGAGGCCATCGTTGCTGCTGTATTTGTCCCGTCCAAAGGTCCTTGACCATTAAAGGGGAGTTCTGATGGAGCTCCCTCTTGAAGTCGCCTAATTCTTCCATTGAGTCTAGTGATTTCAGCTGCTGCCATGATTCCTGCCAGAAGAGCGCACTTCCTCCATTCCTCAGTTCCTAGAAGGCCTGGTTCTGCACCAAAGTGTGGTTTTGCCAGGCGGTGTTCCAGATATTGGAGTCGTGTATGCAAGTATTGTGGCAGATTAGCTGATCTTCTGGGGTGTGGGGTGCATATTTGCGTTGCCACAGTTGAGCCCAGGCTGCTGAGGGATTTTTCATCCACCTCCACCAGAGCTTAGCCCCCATCACTTGATTTAGTTTTCCAGGGTTCTGGAGCCCTAGCCCTCCTCGACTCTTTGGCATGCATAGCCTGTACCAGTTGACTAGAGCCCACTTTTTGTTGGGTTGAAGGCCTTGCCAAAGAAAATTTCTCTGCAGGGTTCGGATTGCCTTGATGACTTTCTTGGGAGCCGCCAGGGTGGTGAAAAGGTAAGTTGGTAAGGCTTGCAGGACGGACTTGAGGAGTACTAGTCTGGAGGCTAGATTCAAAGGTCGAAAGGTCCAGTTGCGCAGTTTATTGGAAATGGAGAGGAGGAGGTTGTCCCAAGAGATGGAAGAAGCCACGACTCCTGTGAGTGGCACGCCGAGGTAGTTGGACGGAAGGGAGCTCTTGGGTATCCCCAGAAGTCTAGAAATATGCCTCTGGACAGGGACCGGAGTGTTGAAGAAGTATAATTTAGATTTGTCTAGATTAAGCAACATGCCGGAGGCTTCAGAGAAATCCGAGAGAATAGAGTTTAGCTTAGTAGCTTCTTGGACAGAAGGTGAGTTCAAGAGGAGGGTGTCATCCACAAATTGGCTGTGCAAAGGTGCAGGTTGAATGTTGTGAAGGGGGAGGCCTTTGAGGGTTCCCTCGTTGATTTCAGCTTTGATGTAACGACCCAGCCCTTCCGCTAGAAGCACAAAGAGAAAAGGGGAAAGGGGATCCCCTTGTCAGATTCCTCTAGACGGCGAGAAGGGTGCGGAGGGCACACCATTGACGAGAATGGAGAAGAAGGTAGAAGAAATGAAGTTTAAGATCCAACTTACCCATCCTTGATCAAAGCCAAAGGAGGTGAGGACTGCCTGGATATAATGCCAGCTTACTCGATCGAAAGCTTTTGAAAGGTCAAGTTTAATGAGCATACCTGGCGTTCTGGAGGTCTTGAGGGAATGAATGATCTCATGAGCCAAGATGACACTGTCCATGATTTGGCGTCCTTCAACGTAGCCTGACTGCTCCTTGGAGATGACAAAGGGAAAGATGGGCTTGAGTCTGGTAGCGATGACCTTCGTTATGATCTTATAGATGACGTTGCAGAGGGCTATAGGCCTAAAATTCTTGGGGTTGGTGACCCTCTCTTCTTTCGGTATAAGCGTGAGGAAGGTGGCATTAAGCGTAGGCAGAACCAGACCTGAAGTTCTGGATTCCTCCACTACTGCCCATACTTCCTTTCTGATCAGATCCCAGCAATGATGGAAGAAATCCGTTGTGAAGCCGTCTGGGCCTGGGGCCTTACCTGCGGGCATCTCTTTGACAGCTTGGTCGACCTCTTCCTGTGTAATGGGTCTAGTTAGAACCGAATTCTGTTCCGGAGTGACCAGAGCTGGTATGTGTGCAGTTACCCTTCTGATCGCCTCTGTTCGGTCTATGTCAGGTTCTCTGAGAAGGTCTTGGTAGTATCGTAACAGCTCCTCCTCAATTTTCTGATGCTCCCTGATGTGATTGCCTTGGTCGTCCTCTAGATGGGTGATTCTGTTGATGTGCCTCCTGTGCATCACAGCTCTGTGGAAAAACTTGGTGTTTCTTTCTCCTTCTCTAAGCCACTGCACTCTGGACTTTTGCTTCCATAGTATTTCCTCCTGCCTCTTTCGCTCCTCTAATTGTGCCTGGAGCTGCTCCTCTTCCTTCATAAGCTCTGTCGTTCTAGATCTTGAGATGAAGATCTCTTGAATCTCCTCCAGCCTGCTTTCTATGAGTCGTATGCTTTGATAGATGTTGCCAAAGCTATTTTTATTCCAGTTCTTTAGGTGCTTCTTGAAGTTTTTTAATCGCTGCTGGAACTTGTACATGAAGGAGCCCTGTTTTACTTCCGCTTGTTCCCACCAGGATTTGGCGAGTCTTGTGAAGTCCGGGTGTGATAACCAAAAATTTTCAAAGCGGAAAGGCTTGTACTTGGGAGGCTCTCCTAAGGCTAGTTGCAGTGCTAGGGGCCAGTGATCCGAGCCTGCTTTAGGTAGAATCAGACTTTCCAATTGTGAGCCCGTTTCCATGAGCTCTTCCTTTACCAGAAAGCGGTCTAGTCGATAGGCAATGTGTTGAAGGCCTGATCTGCGGTTGGACCAAGTGAAGATACCGTTGTTGTTTTCTATATCAATTAATTTTAGATGATCAATAAGAGCTTTGAACTTACCACTGTCTTGTTCAAGTCTTTTGATGCCGCCAGTTTTTTCCTCCAATGTCAAGATCATGTTGAAGTCACCTCCTATGATCCAGTTTGGGGTGGTTGTCAGGGACTTGATCAACTCGAGCCGCTCCATGAATTTGTCTTTGTCCTGGCTCCCTTGAGGGCCATATACATTTGTGATGACGCCTTCCTGGTTCATGCCCATGACTATGAAATGAGAAGTTATTGTGCCTGTAGTGGTGAAGGGGTTGCTGAGTGTCACTTTGGATGGATTCCATAGGATAGCGAGGCCCCCCGAGGCCCCTATGGAGTCTGTTGTTATGGAAGTGCATTCCCGCCATATGCACTGGAAGATTGTGTCTGCCTCTGCTCCCTTACATTTGGTTTCTTGGAGCAGCAGTATGTCTGGTTTCTCTGCCATGATGCAGTCTCGGAGGATCTGGTGCTTGGATCTGTCGTTTATTCCTCTTATGTTCCAAGTCATAATCTTCATCATTAAGAAGGGGGTGATGAGTGGAGGTATCCCTCCGAGAGCTTGTGTATCTGCCCCGAGTTTATCATGAGGTTTCCTGCTTCCTTGACCAATTGGTGCGTTGTCTTCCATCCTCTTCTCTTGTTTTCACAGAGGACTTTCTTGGAGCCAGAATTCTGATCCATTGCTATGCCTAGACAGGTTGTGGACCCTGCTGAGGAGTTGATAAAGACTTTGTATACCTTGCGAATTTGATCTTCCAGAAGGGCCTGCAGGTTCTTCTGTTTGAGGGCCTCCTCCAACTATTCCAGATCTATGCCAGCCAGCTCTCGCTCATCCAGCTGCATCGGTGTTTCCCCATCGCCCTCACCCTTTTCCTCCAAGTGTGCTTCATCATTATGAGGGGGAGGGATGGTCTGTGTACGTTGCCCTTGCGACTGTTGGGGGATTTTGTGCGGATCCTGCACGTCCTCCTCTTCTGGTAGCTGCTCTAAGATCTCGTAGGAGTTTCGAGTGGTTATATTTTGCTTGGGATCTGGGGCCGGCTTCTTTGATGGGTTTTTCCTTTTCGATGTGACTGTGACGAAGCCATCCTTCTGCATTGTGTCATTTGATTTTGTGACTTGTTTGATTAGAGGGCAGTCCTGATAGAGGTGTCCATGCTCATGGCATCTTCGGCATCTGAATGGTATATGCTCATAGTCCAGAGTTTGTTGCCAGTCCTCATCTTGGTATTCAAGGGTAACCGTACCTGGGAGTGCTTTGGATATATTCATGTACACGCAGATCCTGGCATAGGAGGTGTATTTTCACTGCCTTGTTGCTTCTGATGCCTTTACATACTGCCCTAGGGTATTGCCTATTCCCATTAAGATCTCTTCCAGCCAGAACTCATGTGGTAGTGAGTATAGACGTATCCAGACCGGAGCCATGGTGAAATCCTCCTTGTCCGGGCTGAATCTTTCGGTCCAGAAGCAGAGAAATAATCCTGCCGAGTTGAAGAAATAAGGGCCATTTTCTAAAACTCTGTCTTTGTCTTCCAGGTTGTAAAAGATTACTGTGAAGAAACCCTTGGAGCTGAGTTGGAGCTCATAGTCCCCTTTGGGGTTCCACCAGTTCTTTATCCATTTGATAAGGTCTTTTTCTGTCGGCCAAAGCCCTAAAAACTTTCCTATCAGCGCGTGCTCCCTCATGAACTGCATGTGCTCGCCTACCCTGGCTGAGCTGATAAGATATCTTGGTGGCTTCTCCATTTGTGGGATGCACTTGCCAGGCTCCCAGGTTCGAGGTTTCTTCGACTGAGAAGTCCCGGCATCTGTCTCCATGTCTGCTTTGAGTCCTTTCTCCCGAGCGAGGATCTGTTCTCGGATTTGTGGTGGTGGCTCGAAGGTGGGACGTATTACCCTGGTTCCTGACCGTTCGTTGGCTGCGACATTGCGGTATGAGGGGGGTTGCCCCCCCCCCTCTACGCCCATACTCCCGTAGCAGTGGGGGATGAAGGTTGAAGGCGAACTCTGGTGTGTGTTCTTGTTGGTGCTACTTGGGTGATGCTCGGCCTCCGGAATCGTGCCACTTTGGTATGATTTTTTAAAATATAGAGTCTGAACTATTTAATATCCTTAAATATTACAAAGGCTTGTGTATCAATGAATATATAATTTATTTTAATCCCCTATAAAGAAGTGCTTATAAACAAGATTGGGTGCTCATCCCCTTGCTTATTCTTTTGTGTGAGCATTGTTGCAAGGGAATTTTCAAACACAAATGTATATAGAAAAAAGTATACAAAGCCTATCATGAATATTCTAACAATGTTTATTTTGTCAAATAAATATTGTACTTCCTTCTTGTTAATGGACATGGGAATTTCCCCGGATGGGGTGACATCTAGACAACTTCGGAGGATAGATGGAATGGGGCGACAATGGGAGTTATTAACCCTGGTCACTAGCCCCCCACCCATTATTGTCGAATGACCCACACCCAACGGAGAGTAATGGTAATGTGTCTGGACATCCTTGTAGGTTTAATGGCACCCTACGTAAGCCGGACTAGGCATACAATGCTAGGCACCAGGCCTAGGGAAGTCGTTACCTAGGCTCTCATGGCTATCCTATCTGTCAATTCAAGTTGCACTAAGAGGGAAATATCCCTGATGATTTCATTCATTCCCCCTCTGCATTTTCTCTTGTTCCTTGGCTCTTTCGGGTGAATTCCCTCTCTTCCCCTATGAAATTGTGTTTTCTCCCTAGCTCTCTCAGGTGATTTCTCTCTTTTCCCCTCTCCAATTATGCTCCTTCCCCTCGGCTCTCTCACGAGAATTATCTGCATTTTCTTCGGCTCTTTGGCTCTTTCGGGCTCTCTTGGGCTCTTTCCACCAGTCCCTCCACCCTCCACCTTCATTCCACTGTATACCAACATCTTCATTCTCCCCACCATTCCAAGAGAAATATGGAAGTCCAGGATAGGATCGTTGTATTATAGTTCCCTCTCTAGGCATGGCAGACTCACCCCCTCCCAATTGGCTCTCATTGTAATCTGCACCTCATGCCCCAGGAATAATAGCCAGGGGGCATTGTATATTCCATCGTCACCCCCTTACTCCATCCATGGAAAGAGACCATTCAAAGAGGAATTTCCACCTTCGATAGAGATCACACCTCTGCTCATTGATCCTCTTTCCCCCCCGAAAATCCTTCCACATGACCCGATGTTTGGCATAGGAAGTTGCATGGTGGAGGAGGAAATTCCCCCAAGTTGGCAGATGAAGGAGCATATGATGAGTGCTAGAGAGGAAAAGGAGGCAGATCCACCTCTTCTCTATGAAAATCGACTCTTGGAGGAGCAGCTCCAACTCATTTTCGAAATTCGGGAGAAGCAAGACGACCAGTTGCACTTAGAGTGTATCCTCGACCAAAGAATGGAAATTTTGTTCGATGCATTGGCGGATGCTCCTGCATGGAATCGATGCCCAACGTGTGGCCAGAAGTACAACCCTATCTACAGCATCCATGGCCACATGGGCTCGCCCAAGGAGTAGTGCCTCCAAGTTTTTGTTTTTTGTTTGCTCTCTTCGTAGGCTAGATGGTCATGGTGACCAGTTTCATTTTGTTCATACATTTTGGTCAGGGCGATCAAGTTATTTTGTTCATACAATTTTGTTTATGTGGTGAAGTGTCAAACTCTAAGTTTTTAATGGAAGCCACCTGTTCGGGCTTCCCTTTTTTGGTAGGATAGGGGGCTAACATATGGCATTGTACAAAAATTAGAAGAAATTAATACAAGGCTCTTACTTTATTGACAAAAAAAAAATGGACATGGAAATTTCTGTGAAACATTTTGTTATTTTCACATCAATCAAAATTTCTTCTTTTGAAATAATGCAACTAAGAACTTTTCCTTTTGAAACTTTGAAGACATTTTTTTTGGATTGAGAGAAATGATATACTTTTGACATCTTTAAAAAAAAATGTTTCAAGTGGTGTATGTGGTTTTCCCTATTTTTTGAATAATGTGTTACATCATCAAGGTAAACCACTACACTATGGTTTATAAGACCCTTGAAGGCTATGTCCATGGCTCTAAAAAAACTAGCTCTGGAATTAAACAATCCAAAAGGCATCTGATGATAGGAGAGCATTCCCCATTTTGTATGAAGTGTGGTTTTAAGCCTATCTGTTTCTATCACCAATACTAGATGATAACCACATAAAACATCTAGGAGTGAAAAAATTTATGAACCTGATATGAACTATAAGATTTGCTCCCTAGGATGAACATGTTAGTTTTCTTTGTTTAGATTCCAAAAGTCTACACATAATACAATTTCTCCTATTTTTTCCGAAATGAAACTAGATTTTCTACCCATTTGAAATGTCTAATTTTAAAAATAATCTTAGCATCTAGTAGTTTTTTTATTCCTTCTTGATCAATGGCTCTAACGTTGGACCCATTTTCCTCATATTTTGTTGGAATAGTTTGATACCTTCCTTAATGACATTGTTGGCACAGAGGCAGACCCAAGGTTCAATGCTACAACAACGCACCAACAAAACCCTAACTACTAGTCCTTTCAACAACACCTGCGAAGAATATGAGGTCTCACCCAAGGTAGAGGTAGGGGTGGTTGCAGGAATAAGGTGTCTGCAACCTTAGCTGGGACACAAATATGTGATTATGACACATAATAGAGCACTTAGCACCGTTAGTTCATCATATTTACCTAATATCTACTTCGAAAATAAAACAGAGCATCGCAACATTCACCCTAACCTAATGTATTTAAGCACTTAGCACATGGGATTAGATCAGATCTAGCAAACTTAAGCACTAAGCAAGTTCACAGATGTCAGATCTAGCATCTAGATTCATCAAAAGCATAAATCACAAACATATCTATCTATCTACACCAAAGCACTTAACAAATAACACATAAACACATGAGAACATCACACAGAGCATAATAACACAGTATTTACGTCGTTCACCCCCACCTTGGGGCTACGTTTTCTTTATTATCTTCGATCAATCATCTACATGCACAGATCCACAAAACAATTACTCTGCATAGGACAGGAGATTTGTGCAGCTCACTAGATCCTCCTTCCTTGCATTATAGCACAAAGCCTTCAAAGTCTCTTACAATGACTTGCACTTCGCTCTGCAAGTCTCATACAGTATGCACGAAGCCTTACAATTCTTGATCACACAGATCAACCTCTTAGCACTTAGCCAACTTGCACAACTCTTGCACATTTTTTCAAATAATTCTTACATTGCCTAGCCTTCTATTTATACATACAAAATAGGCCTAAACATGGGTAAACCCATGGACCAACATCCCATTCCCGTTTCATATTCCCAAATCTCCAAAAAGGGGTCGATATCCCGCGATATCTTCTTCAACTTGCGCTCTATATTTGGAAGGTTGTCGAAGTCCTAAAATAGGTCAAACTTGACCAAGGATCTCCTAAAACTTGGTCAAGGGCCAGCAGGCCCCCAACATTCACCTGTGACTCGTCCCAGGTCACTCTGGTCTGACTAGTTCTACTTTGAACGCCTCGATCTTGGCTCGAGATGATTCACCTTGTTGTTGTGCCACAACCTCCTATTCTGTGAACTCCTGGATGAATGCATCATTGATCGGTCCCTCTAGACATTGTTCAGTTGTAGTAAAAACCTGCTCTAGCTCTCCTCCTTGGCCTTCTACTTCTATAAACAATTGACAAGCCTTATCTTTCATAGGTTGGAGTTTCGGAGTTACCTCCATAACTCTACTTTGGATTTGTTGTTGTGCAGTGTGTTTCTCTTGGAGCACTTCATTCTTTCCATAGCTGGCAGGGACTTCAGTTGTGCCTGTATATTTTCATCTTGATACTTCACCTCTTGGAGTTGCAACTCCAGTGCATTCAATTTTGGATTCTTTGTGAGTTGTTCATAGGTATGGGCACTACGATCAATGAGTTTCTTACATTCCAAGATAAGATCCTTGAGCCTTTCAATTGTGCTCCTAGCGGTTGCTTCCCTTTGGTCTCTTACATCTTGTGGGGTCTTGGGTACTACGCGTAGTTCCAAGTCTGTGATGCATTTTTGTAGCTGTTGGATCACTTCTTCAAGTTGTGCTACTTTTTGTGGAACTTGATCTTTAGCCTTTACTTCTATGACTTTCACAGAGAGAAGTGATCTGTTTATCATTTCCTTTACTTCGAGTTGTTCCACGAGCAACTGTTCCTTTTCTTGTTGTAGTTGTGCTTTTTCTTCATCAAACTTTCCTTGGAGAGAAATATTTTCCCATTTTGCAATACTGTGTTTCTCTACTAGTACCCCTTGTACTTGTGTCAGAGCCTGGGTGTATTGCGTTGTTTCTTCCTATGTTCATTGAAGGTGAGCTTCGACTATATCGGCTAAGCAGTGCAGTTGAGCTAGATCATCTCCCAATTCTGGCTCTCCCGGCGCAGTGGAGATTACACGGCTAGACTGTAGGGCTTGATGTACCCCTCAGAGTTTAGTCTCAATTCAATCATACAACTCCTCTTTCTTTGCTTCTTGTTTCTATGATATTTCCAGCGAAGCATCTTGCAGGGCCACTATGAGGAAGTTGAAGTCATCGGAGGTGAGGACGGTCTGCATCTTGGTCATGGTGGCCTTCTCTTTCTTTCGGGAGGAAGGTTTCATAGGTGAACCTTTTCTCTTCTTCAGGGGATCAACCTCATCTCCTTGCTTCTGTTCGATTTCTTTATGATGCAGACCCCCGACCCTCAGGCCGAGATCTGTGTAGGATCTTCACTAAAACCATGCCAATGATTAATTAAACCCTTTGTTTAAGCCACAAAGGACTTCAGGTTTTGGGAGTTGGAGAGTCCCTATGTATTTTCACAGCTCTTGGCAAATGCCAAAATATGAAACCCTGAATGGGATCTAACGACTCCTTAACCCTTGGATTTCCAGTTGCCGAAATGTTGAAAATGGGTGATATTCCTCCTCAGACTGCTTTCGAGATTTTGCGATATCGCAAGTCAGGACTCCACATCTCCCGACTTCTGGCCTCTCAAACACCCGAGTCCCGAAATGCTGAAATGACAGTCCACGACAAAGTGCTACCGGATTTCATGATTCGGGAAATCGCGATGCAAGTGTTCCCCCTGTTCCCTATCTTTCGAATCCATGGTTCCCGAAATGCCGAAATCTACCCATGACCATGGTCCACTTTTAGGGATTTCAAAATTCGTGATTTCGCGATTCCGGCTGCAGACAGTTCTTGGTCCTTCAACTTCCCAGGTCCCAAAATGTTGAAATACTACCCCTTGAGAGAACCTTTCAGGGTTTTCCCTGAACCTTGACCACTCAAAACGTGTCCCCTTGATGAAAGGTCCTGATGCTTTCACAATTTCATGAGCTGGGACTTCTTATATCACGACTCCTTCTTCTCGAACTCCCAATGTCCGAAACGCCAAAAAGGGCTTGGATATTTGACACATGTCCTCCAAAATGGATAGCCCTAATGCTTTCAGGACTTGACGAGTCCTCTTCCCTCTACTGTTATGAGGATTAAACCTCTCGCACCTCCTTTCGGATCCAACGGCTATCGGTCCTTGGTGCTAGATCTGACGGCCCAAATCCTTTTTCCTGTGCACCTCTCAGGGATGCAACCCTGTGCACGTATCCTTGATCTAGTGGCTCTCAAGCCACTACGCTCCAGATCTGACGGCTAGCACGATTTCACGAACTGGGAGTTCGTGATGCAACGAATCCAAAATCCCTTGTCGCTCCAAACCCCGGACTCCGAATGTGTGGATATCCAAGGGTTTTAAACCACGTACACCTTCTCCAGATCCAACAATTGTTGGGTATTGATGCTAGATCTAAAGGTTCAGATATGTCCTCCTTGCGCACTCTCCTCCTGCTGCCTGGGCATAGATTCAATGGTCCAGATCCCTCCTCCTAGTGTCGATCCAACGACAGTTGTGCTCTTCCTCCTGAGATTTCTTGGATTTTTGACTTAGAAGATTTTATAAGTCTCGAAGGTCTCGACCTTCGACTCTTCCTCTTGCGAGCCTGGTTCCTTTGGGTCTCGTCTACGTTATAGAAACGCTTCCCCTCCTGAGCTTTGTCAACTTAGAAACCTCGAACGGTTTTCTCTGTGCGCGTTATACTTTTGATTTCCCTTCTAATCTTATGGACTTAGGACAAGTCCACTCTCACACACTCCCGGTGCTCCTGATATTTCAGATAACTCAGATTCGAGAAGTTTTCTGGAAAACAAAACTCCTTACGCACACCTGACGTTCTTCTGCTCGATGCACACCTTGTAGAGCCTACAGAGTATTCAACAACTCTGTAAGTGCCTTCTCTTCGACACTTCTCCTTCTTCTCAGAACCCGAAAGATTTCTCTTGTGCACTCTATGCACTGGCTCAATGCCCTCCTGGCAGAGCTTCTACAAAACCTTTAGACGTTCTGTCTTTCCTGAATTTCAAAACAGAGTTCCTCATGTGCACTCCTTGCACTCGCTAGATGCCCTCCTAGCAGAGCTCTACATAACCTCATATGTTTTGTCTTCCCTCTATGCCCTCCCCTGCACAGTTTCTCCTTCAGGGTGTTCAACAACCTTGAGGCTTCCTCCTTGAGTCAATGACTTCAGCTAGTGCACCCTCCTGGCACATCTTTGTATGAAATTCCGCAGAATTTAGAAGTGCACTCCTTGCACTGGCTTACAGAGACCGCAGTACTCTGTCATGCACTCTTGCATGAAGCCCCAAAGAACCCAAGCCTGAAAATAAAAGAACTCACAGATAGGAAAACCTATCTATCCCTGCAAATGCACACCTAACATACATCTACAACATATCATCAACACATAAAGACATTCATTCATGAACGCACAAACACATGAACAACAACATGCAATAAAAACTGCTATGATTGTATTAATCAAGAATGCCTGATTACAATGTGTTCGAGCTTGGACTGCAACAGAGTCTCGGCTCTCCTCTCTTCTCCCTATTCTTTGTTCTACTCTATCTTCTCTTCTTCTCTGCCTCTACCTAAATGAAAAAAGAAAGAAGATCTTTTTACAAAAGGGGACTCCTCGAGCGCTTCCCTCCATCCTCACCAACTCTCATTAATTTACATTCAATTACATTGAATAACTGTCTAGTCTGAATTGGATCTAGATCTTATCCTTACAACCATTTAAGGCAACCTTTATCTAAAGCATGCGTACATGCATGGATTTTGGCTCTACCAGCCTTACAATCCTTTAATACAATTTCAAAATTTGAAATTTGAAAGTGAGAGGGTTGCACCTCTCCTCTCCATTGAATGTGTGTTGGGTGTCTTGGTTGGCTAGTGCTTGATGACATGGAGCGATGCTCCTGCATCATACTCTTCAGCTACAAAAATCATGAGCTCCTACTCATGAGCTTCCCAGTACCGCTATTGAAATCCACCTGGATCCCAAACAGTTCTCTGGAGTTGTCCATCTCCTCCACTACTTCATTGCTACTGCCCTGCTCCTATGGCAGGTTCTCCTCTGCTCAGCTTCCCTTTGCTAACCACTTCTGCTGATCTAATCATCATCTTTATAATCTCCTCAATTATCTCATCCAGTTGCTCCCAGGGCTAGTTCTCCTTTTGCAGCCTACTCCACTGCACTTCTTCCATGCAAACGGGTAGATCAACTAGATTTTCCATGCCATATTCTTCCTATGTGGCCTGAACTTTCCACTCTGCTATAGATTCCAATTTTGCAGTCTCCTCACTGAGATATTGCTCAGCTTCTCCCTTTGACAAATTTACTTCTGCCATTTCTCCTGTTGGTGTATTTCTAGATTCCTCCAGTCACTCCTTGGGCTGGTATTCTCCCTCTGTCTCCAACCTGATCTGTTGGATGTGCATGCCCTACACCTTCACCCTTCTCTCTAAGGCTTCAATCTCTTCACACAGAACAACAAAATCTATGTTGTTTTCTTCCTCCTCTTCTGCTTCTGTAGTCTCCAGTACTACAGTTACCTTCTGTTTGAATCCCTGGCCGAAAATTTCAAGCCATTCCAGTGAATGTTCATCTTCTTCTACTGCAAGCTCCAATGTTGCAGTCATCTCCTTTTCATCTTCCTGGCTAAAAAATTTGAGCCATTCTTCTGAATGCTCATCTCCTTCGTCTCCTTGGGAAAACGTCAGTGTCTGCTCCACTTCTTCCTCCATGACAAGTTTGTCTGGTTGTCCTCCTGATCTTGTTGCATCTGCAACACCTTCGCTGGCCTCAAATGGACTATGTGGTAGGAATACCCAAATTCCCCCAATCATTAGAATGTTCTTATGATCCTCACCTGTCAACACTCCTTTTTGATCTGAACTCTCCTCTGAGTTCATGAGACTCTCAGACAATCTCATCTCCTTTCCCTTGCCCACCTGGCAATTTCAGAATTTTTTGTTGCCCACTTGGCAGTCCATGAGATCCAATGATCCCATCTCATTTCCCACCTGGAAATATGAAATTTTTCCACTGATCCCCTGGCAGTACATGAAACCTTCCACTGATCTCTTTCCATTGCCCACCTGACAACTTGAAAGTCCACTTCTGCCCACTTGGTAGTTTATGAGATCCTCTGTTAATCTCATATCATTGCCCTCCTGGAAATATGAATTTCCATGGTTGTCCTCCTGACAGTCTATGAGATCCTCCAATGATCTCATTTCATTGCCCACCTGGAAATTCGAAAATTCATCCCTGCCCTCCTGGCAGTTTATGAGATCTGAAACTGAACCCTCTTCCTCATCACTGAGGGTTTCTCCAACTTCTGGTTCACACACATGAACCATCTCCTCTTCATCTCGGAGGATTTTCACATACCTCAGCCATTCCTTCAATAGCCTTTGTTGTCGTCGGGCCAATAAATACTGAACTGGCCACTTTACCCTTCTCTTTATGGGCCATTCATATACCCAATGCGGCTTTGCATCCTGTTGCATCCGCAGTGCAAGCTCTTCCATTCTTGCCCTTATCTCAGTGAGCTCTTCATTCATCTCATATTTTCTCTATTGTTGGTGGTTATTCTTTCCACCGCATCCATGGCCTTTAGTAGCCATCTTCTTTTTCCTATCTTCCCTCCTGGAAAACTTGTTGCTGTCACTCTGCAACCGTGAGTGCTTCCAACATCTCCTACAGTCCTCTTGACTGTCTATTGACTACTGTGCACCTTGTAACAATCATCATAGAGATTCAACACTTTGTATTCCTCTTCCTCTGGCTCCCTCTACCTACAATATACAAACAAAATCAAGCTCTGATACCACAATTGATGCAGACCCCCGACCCTAAGGCCGAGATCCACGCAGGATATTCACTAAAACCACGCCAAGGATTAATTAAACCCTTTGTTTAAGCCACAAAGGACTTAGGGTTTCGGGAGTTGGAGAGTCCTAATGTATTTCCACAGCTCTTGGAAAATGTCGAAATACGAAACCTCGAATGGGATCTAACAACTCCTTCACCCTTGGATTTTCGGTTGCCAAAATGTCGAAAAGGGGTGCTATTCCTCCTCAAACTGCTTTCGGGATTTTGTGATATCATGAGTCGGGACTCCACGTCTCCCGACTCCTGGCCTCTCGAACACCCAGGTCCCGAAATGCTGAAATGACGGTCCACAACAAAGCGTTATCGGCTTTCATGATTCAGGAAATCGTAATGCAAGCATTCCCCCTGTTCTCTGTCTTTCGAATCCACGATTCCCAAAATGGAAAAATCTACCCATGACCATGGTCCACTTTTCGGGATTTCGGAATTCGCGATTTCCTGATTCCGACTGTAGACAGTTCTTGGTCCTTCAACCTCTCGGGTTCTGAAATGCCAAAATACTACCCCTTGAGAGAACCTTTCGAGGTTTTCCCTGAACCTTGACCACTCACCACATGTCCCTTGATGAACGGTCCTGATGCTTTCGCAATTTCGTGAGCTGGGACTTCTTGTCTCATGACTCCTTCTCCTCGAACTCCCAGTGTCCGAAACACCGAAAAGGGATTGGATATTTGACACCTATCCTCCAAAATGGACGGCCCCGATGCTTTCGGGACTTGACGAGTCCTCTTCCCTCTACTGTTACGAGGATTAAACCTCTCGCACCTCCTTCCGGATTCGACGGTTATCGGTCCTTGGTGTTAGATATGACGACCCAGATCCTTTTTCCTATGCACCTCCCAGGGACGCAACCCTGTGCATGTATCCTTGATCCAACGACTCTCAGGCCACTTTGCTCCCGATCTGAGGTCTAGTGTGATTTCACGAACTGGGAGTTCGCGATGCAGTGACTCCAAAATCCCTTGCCGCTCCAAACCCCAAACTCCGAATGTGTGGATATCCTAGGGTTTTAAACCTTGTACACCTTTGCCTAATCCAACAGTTGTCTGGTATTGATGCTATATCTGACGGTTCAGATCTATCCTCCTTGCGCACTCTCCTCCTGTTGCCTGGGCGTAGATTCAATAGTCCAGATCCTTCCTCTCAGTTCTGATCCAATAGCGGTTGTGCTCTTCCTCCTGAGCTTTCTTAGATTTTTGACTTAGAATATTTTCTAAGTCTCGAAGGTCTCGACCTTTAACTCTTCCTCTTGCGAGCCCAGTTCCTTTGGGTCTCATCTACATTATAGAAAATATTTCCCTCTTGAGCTTTGTCAACTCAGAAACCTTGAAAGGTTTTCTCTGTGCGCATTCTTCTTGTGCTTTCCCTTCTAAGCTTATGGACTTAGGACAAGTCCACTCTCGCACACTCCTGGTGCTCCTGAGATTTCGGATAACTCAAATTCAAGAAGTTTTCTGGAAAAGAAAACTCCTTATGCCTACTTGGCATTCTTCTACTCGATGCACACCTTCCAGAGCCAACAGAGTATTCAACAACTCTGTGAGTGCCTTCTCTTCGACACTTCTCCTTCTTCTCAAAACCCGAAAGAGTTCTCTGGTGCACTCTATGCACTCGCTCAATGCCCTCCTGACAGAGCTTCTATAGAACCTTCAGACATTCTGTCTTCCCTAAACTTTGAAACAGAGTTCCTCTTGTGCACTCCTTGCACTCACTCGATGCCCTCCTGGAAGAGATCTACATAACTTCAAATGTTTTGTCTTCCCTCTGTGCCCTCCCCTGCATAGTTTCTCCTTCAAGGTGTTCAACAACCTTGAGGCTTCCTCCTTGAGTCAATGACTTCAGATGGTGCACCCTCCTGGCACGTCTTTGTCTGAAATTCTGTAGAATTCAGAAGTGCACTCCTTGCAGTAGCTTACAGAGACTGCAGTACTCTGTCATGCACTCTTGCATGAAGCCCCAAAGAACCCAAACCTGAAAATCAAAGAACTCATAGATAGGAAAACCTATCTATCCCTACAAATGCACACCTAACATACATCTACAACATATCATCAACACATAAAGACATTCATTCATGAACTCACAAACACATAAACAACAACATGCAGGAAAAATTGTTATGATTGTATTAATCAAGAATGCCTGATTACAATGTGTTCGAGCTTGGACTACAATAGAGTCTCATCTCTCCTCTCTTCTCCCTATTCTTTGTTCTACTCTATTCTTCTCTTCTTCTCTGCCTCTGCCTAACTGAAAAACAAAAGAAGATCTTTTTACAAAAGGGGGCTCCTCGAGCGCTTCCCTCCATCCTCACCAACTCTCATTAATTTACATTCAATTACATTGAATGGATGTATAGTCTGAATCAGATCTAGATATCAGCCTTACAACCATTTAAGGAAACCTTTATCTAAAGCGTGCGTACATGCATGGATTTTGTCTCTACCATCCTTACAATCATTTAATACAATTTCAAAATTTGAAATTTGAAAGTGAAAGGGTTGTGCCTCTCCTCTCCATTGAACATGTGTTGGGTTTGCTGGTTGGTTGGTGCTTGATGACATGGAGCGATTCTCCTGCATCACTTTGTCACCTAACTCTTCGCCGTCACCTCCTTTCTCTGGTGATATGGAGGCAGTCTTCACGGATGCACTGTCTAATTCTTGGACCTCTTCAGTTTTCTTTTCCCTGCTAGGTCTGGGTGTATCCTGCGTAGTTTATGGGCTATCAATGTTGGATATCTCCGTAGGGTTTCTGGAACAAGGAGGTTCGTTGACTATTCCTTGGTGATCTCCTCCAAGTCCTCCTTCATCAGCTTATAGTAGGACTGAATATGTTGTTTATGTTTATCAGTACATGCTATAATGTAAGTAAAATATCGATCTGCATTGAACTTCATCAGAGGCCTGAACTGGTGTAGAGTGTTCGGAGTCATGCGAGGCTTGGACTATATGGCTACCTTGAGATAATTGTAGTAGGTATGAAAAAAATCATTTGACTGCCACTATTTTTTCATGTCGCTTGAGTACCATAGTGTACTGAACTTCATGGCCAATGGTTCAAAAACTTAATGTCCGGGACGGTCGTACCTTCCGACATCTCCTAGGTAATAAAATCTATCAGTATCAAAAGACTGTTGAAATAAGATTCATATCCTTGATATTATGCTTCTCTGCAGTCAAGTTCCAAATGGTTCACCAAGTATTTTTCCTAGTTCATCTGAAGGCCTTCTGCACACTTCCCTACGAGGTTGACTACAAAACCGGTGACTTGGGTGGGTCGGTTCTTTCGCACTAGCTTCCCTGCAATCAATTGGCAAGCAAGGCACACTGTGCCACTCTATATAGAATCTACTTTGTAACCTCGCATTCCCTTCTTGACATCGCCATAAGTGTCCTTGATTCGTTGTGCTAGAGCATGATACATGGCTTTTCCAGGGTAAAACTCCTGTTGATTGGGTCCTTGCATACTCAACCCTGTGATCCAATTGATCAGAGTCAAATCAACTGTTATACAGAGGTTTAGCCACAAATAACCGCCATGGTAACAAGACAACAACAACTTGACACATGCATTTACCTCCTGGTGTCATTTGAAGTGAGGAATCTTCATGACATTGAGCAGGGTGGACTTCACAAGGTTCATAGTCCATGACTGGTGGATTATCTTTGAATTCTCCCCTTAGTCTGGGTCAGGTACTTATTTGGGACGAGCATGTTGTAAACTTTGTGATCTCTGAGGTTGAAGTCGCTAAACTTTAATGACGCAATCTTATCTTGGTATGCTCGAACTACGTGTATCCCCTTCGAGAGGTATGTAGTGACCAAGGTGTATTCAAAATATCTGGGCATGTTGTCTCGATTTACTGCATCGGTCAGGGGTGGAATATAGGTGGGTAATATCTTCAGGATCAATTTAGCATTCGCTAGATCATCCCTATGCTTGGTTCGATTTTCATCAGATGGTCAGGATGGTCCGGCTCCGCGAGCAATGGATGGAGAAGTTGGAAGTCCTCTCGTCGACGATGCTTATACACCTGTAGACAACGACATGACTCTTTCAGTCATGAGGTCGATCAAAATTTCTTCAACAACTTTCTCTACAATGCTCAATTCGTCCGACATACACACTCGGGGTTGACAATCTCGGGTTAGAGGAATAACTTAGACATTGTAATAGGATAGACAACAAGAGTGCGATGATCACTGTATAAAATCAACTTAGTCTACGAGCTCAAACTCTCAGTTGGCAAAAGTGTTCTTGATGCATGGCGCGACGGGATAAATAGGTAACTTGACAATGGGTCACTTGCAATGGGTATGAAGCCTTCATTACTTTTGTTCTGTCTATTATGGTGCGGTCCCAACAGTCAGATGGGAAGATGTTTGTCCATAAATTTATTTCTGCCCATTTGGAGTGTTGGTATAATGGCTATAATATCCCCAACGGCTATATTGCATCACCATGGCGAAGTGCCATGTGTTATTGTTATGATATCCCGACGAAGCTCCAATTTTGCAATTTTTTCTTCTGCGAGGTTTCCTCTAGGACCTTCTGCAACTTGTTGATATTAGCTCGCTTCTTGCTTAGCCTTCTACCCTTCTTCCTAGTGAGTTTCATCTCGGTATGCCTTTTTCCATTCTGATTCTTATCTTCTTTTGACATAGTGACTTCGCGTTGTTGAGATCCTTTCCTAAGATTCACGGGTGATCCTTTTTCTTTATCTAGAATAGGTACTTCAACCTTCAGTGGTTCTTCTAGTTTTCTTACAACTTCAACATTCAGGTCTCTAGTGTTAAATTACTTTGATCTATTCTTTTGTTCTTCAATCAAGTGTCTGGTCCTTCTAGTCATGAACTCTTTTAACTCTTGTTTCTTCTATTCTAAAAATTTCTCTTCTTCTTTCCTTCTGGCCTAATCTCTTTCAATCCAAGGTTTTCCTAGTAACATGGTAAATGGGGCATTGTTCTCAATAAACTTAATAATCTCAAAATCTTCCTCTGTCGAAATTCCAATGGCATTCATAGGTATTTGGGTGATCTTTCCACATAGGTTTATCAACTTTCCTTTGAATATTCCTATTCCTTCTAGTGAAGGAATCATAGCAGGCTTCTCTATATCTTCCCACGTTCTCTCTGTCATGATATCCACCTGTGTTTCCTCATCTAGAACATAGTCAATGTCGAAGTCTCATATTCTTGATTCAAGGAATTCTTTTTCTTTGAATATCTCTGATAAGTTGACATGTCAGTGATCATTCAGGGTTTCTCTTATCTGTAACAATACTTTATATGATTCTTCCTGGGATTCTATCATAATCTTAGTTTTTGGATCTTCCTTAGGGTTTTCTTGTCTCATGTTCATTCCTTCAAGTTTAACAATCATTCTAGGACAATACAATACGTCATGGTCCATAGATTTACAACAAAGACAACTGGGTCTTCTCCCAGAGCATTCCTTAGCAAGATGTCTCAGTTTTTTGCAACTTTAATGGAGGGTTAATCCTCTCTTTCTTTTAAATGATCCCCATCATTTCTTGTATTGTGCACTAGGATCATGGTAGCTAACCTGCAAAGAATTCTTTCTAGGATCTTGCATACACTTATTAGTCCAAACATTCTTTCTATGCATAGGTATAACATATTTTTCACTATTCTTATCAGATCTATTCATATGAAACCTTCTTTTATCTATGAATACCCTAGTTTTCAAGCTAGGACAGAATCTATCAAATATACTTAGATCCATGCTTTAGAAACAAAAATTTCCACTTATCTTATTTCTACAGAGCACAAAGATTTTAGATCTAAAAATTTTCAATATTCTTACCTTTATCAGAGCACAGAGCTTTCATATCTTACCTCTTTTAATCAATAATTCTCACTTTTACCTTTCTTAGAGCACAAAGCTTCCAGATCTTACCTATTTTCTTCAGATCAGACTTCTTTTCCTTATCATAGAGCTTGCCAAACTAGTAGAGTACTACATAATAGAGAAATAGATATATGCACAGAGCTTTCACAATTTCAGGTCGAAGATCTACACAGAGCTTCTTCTTGCTCAGTTCCCAGCGATCATAGTTTCAATTCCTGGCAACAGAACCATTTGTTGGCACAAGGGCAGACCCAGGGCTCAACGCTACAACAACACATCAACAAAACCCTAACTACCGACCCTTTCAACAACACCCGCGAAGCAAAAGAAGTCTCACCCGAGGTAGAGGCAGGGGTGGTTGCAGGACTCAGGTGTCTGCAACCTTATTTGGGACACGGATCTGTGATTATGACACTTAATAGAGAACTTAGCACCGTTAATTCATCGTTATTTACCTAATATCTACTTCGAAGATAAAACAGAGAATCCCAACATTCACATTGACCTAATGTATATAAGAAGCACACGGGATTAGATCAGATATAGCATACTCAAGCACTACGCAAGTTCACAGATGTCAGATCTAGCATCTAGATTCATCATAAGCACAAAGCATAAACAAATCTATCCATCTACACCAAAACACTTAACAAATAACACATAAACACATAAGAACATTGCACAGAGCAGAATAAAACAATATTTACATGGTTCACCCCCACCATGGGGCTACATCCACCAACTCTTCTTCTTTATTAGCTTCAATCAATCATCTATATGCACAGAGCCACAAAACCCTTAGTCAGCATAGGACAAGAGATCTGCGCATCTCGCTAGATCCGCCTTCCTTGCGTTACAACACAAAGCCTTCACAGTCTCTTACAATGACTTGCACTTAGCTCTGCAAGTCTCATACAATATGAATTATGTTTTACCCTTCATATCTAACTCAAATGGGAGAACAAGTTACAATGTTGGAAAGATTATTTCGGGACTTTTCCAATGGTATATGGAAGTATCTCTAACTCCCTAGGAATGATGAGATATGAATTTTACCGTCTAACAACCCAACTCGGAAATTGAGGTCGTCTCAACCAGTCTTTTGGGGACATAATTACTATAAATACAGGATAGAATTTCGCATTTTTAATGTAACTAAGAAAGATATCAAGTCTTAGATGAACTAAAGGTGTTGGGGTTTCTTTGTGGTGTGCAAGAGAAGTCTAAGGGATTCTCTTAAGGTCTTTCTTATTCTCAAGGCATTTCTTAAGGTTGTGTTGTAGCAAACAACAACCTCCCAAATTTGCTTCTTATAGACCATTTGAAATTTGGGACCACCTTTTCCTAATTGAAATTTCTTGTTCAATATTGGTTAGTTAATTTTCTTTTGTAATTATGTTTTATGTTTTCATTGAGAATTAATGTGCATAATATTTTTGGAATCGAAAGATCTTTTATTCTTATCCATGTTTATATTAATTGTAATTTTGTCTTCTTTGAATTTCAAGATTTCGGACATGGAATTCAAAGTTTTGATTTCACAATTTCTCTTATTTTATATCATTTTCAGGTCATATGTATCGCCTCCTTTAAATTGTTACTTTGATCATGAAATGAAATTTATGAATAATTTGCCTCAACAGCTCGAAATTGGATATATGGCGTTTGCTATTTGAATCTAACTGCTTCATGTAATGAAAAAGTACGCCCACTTCTTTCATACCATAAACGCTAGTCATTTCGCACCTAAGATTAACACATTTATGCGATTTGGGATTTTTTTTGAGTTAGGAGATTTCCATTCCAATTCAGAGTGAGGGGTTGAAGTCTGTCTTTGTGTACACCTTTTCTCCTTTGAGTATTTCCCTGTAACCTGTTCCAAGTTTTATTCCTATTTTTGCGATGGGTTTTATCTCCAGACATGAACCCCCAAGTCCTGAGTTCGTCGAGGAAAATGAAGATGTCATTCTTATGCTTCACAAGGCTGGCTGATTTGAATTTATGATTCTAGTTCGGAAGCTTCCTTCTGGAAGAAGAAATACGTTGCAGTAGTTTTGGATTTGTAGAATAGTTTAATTGATCTTGAATTGGAGAATCAATTGCTTAGGAATGAAAATAAAACCTTGGTCGAAGATCACAAAACATAGGTTTCAAAGCTCAAGCATAATAAAAAGGAAGATTTATTGACGATTAATTCTACAGGGTTAATATTTTTTTCAATTCAGAGTTTAAAAACTCTACCTCTTAATGCCCAGGTGTAAATGTCAGAATTTGTTAGACGGGTATGGATTTGTTTTGTTTCTTATGTTTTATTTTTAGAAAGAGCAGCTGCAGAATTAGAAATTCTGTAGTTGCTCTAATTTCTTGGTTTTTTTATTTGTTTTGACAGGTGTTAAACAAGTGAAATGGGTCGCGAGTCAATAACAGAATATCTTTTCAAGCTTCAAGGATGGGCTATGAATAAAATCAGTTATTTTATTATAGAAATCTTATCTTTATTTTTGTTTATATGGTTGTAATTTTGATTTGGTGTGGGATTCATAGACTATTCTTGGAGGAATCGATTTTTCTTTTATTAATAATTATTAGTTGAACATTGTTGGAACTCTTTTTCTATAAAAGAGAAAAAGTAAACTAAGTTTTGGGGTTCATAATTTTTGGAGATTAGGAAAAATTATACTATTGTTGACTTTCCTTTTTGGATATCAAGACTCGATCAATATATTTCGATTTGCAAATAAAAACATCAATATCTAGTATTGTTACTAATATCTGACTATTTTATCTTTTATCAAAATTTTATTGTTAAATTTTGTGTTGCAATATGGTTGTTGATGCAATTACTTACTGTTAAATAATTGTATTCATTTCTTAATCGTTTCACATGATTGATGGTCATTGAATGTATGTGAATATTGTCTATTTAAAAGATATTGTCTTGTTGAGTTGGTGTTCAGCTAAGGTGATTGGTGTCTCCAGTAGGTTGGTGCCCACAATATTTGTAATAGTAGGTTGGTTCCCACAATATTTGTAACAATAGGTTGGTGCCTACATACATTTATAAAGATAAGTTTTTTAGTTTTCTCCCGTAAGGGTTTTCACGTTAAACTCTATACATTGTGATTTGAGTTTATATGTGATTATTGTTTCTCATCTAATGATAAAATGATAAATGGTTAAATAAAGTAAAAATTATCTTATACTTATTCACCCCCCTTCTCAATATAATCATAATTTCAACAATTGGTATCAGAGTGGGTTCCTTCATAAATAGTTTAACCACTGGAAAGTAGATCTTGAGCACATATCGATTGTAAGGAAGGTCTCCCTACAAATAAAGATCATTTTTTCAATGGAACAAACTGTGAAACATGGAGTATAAGAATGAGGATATATTTGCAGGCCCTTGGGTTTGATATTTTGAAATTAGTCACAACATGTTATACAGATAAAGTTGGGAAGACATCAAGTGAAAACAATGAAAAATCAATAGACGTCCTCTTGAGTGGCCTACTAGGTTCTAAGATTGTCAAGGTAATGAAGTGTACAACAGATAAACATATTTGGGACAAACTACGAAACATTTATGAAGAGAGATCCAGTGAAGAGAAATATGATGATTGTTCCTATTGCGAGTCAGTGATAGAAGAAGCACAAGTTGTGAGAAAGGTAAAAGGAGGATCTGGAATATTCAAATAAAGGGAAGATAGTGATGATAAAGAAGAATATTTATCCATAACCATGGAAACAAAACCCGTTGATGAAGAAAATGAAGATTCAGAATAAGAATAAATTGATGGGGAAGTGAATCTTGAAGAAGAACTCTTTAGTGCCTTAGAAGAAATAGGCAGACTCGGGGAAGAGAATATAAAACAAAAGAAGCAATTGCGGAAACATGAAAAAAAGGATCACGATTTTTAAGAAACAAAGAATACAATTATTACCTTGAAAACTCAACTAGAAGAGGAAAATAGGATATAAAAAGTGGTGAGAAGTTAGTTGAAAGAAAAGGAAGAAAATTGTGAGAAGCTAGAAGCTGAAATAGTTTCCTTAAGAAAGGAACTAGAGAAAACAATTGATTAGTTGAATAGACACTTGAAGTTTGGAAAGTGCATTAAAATATATCTCTCGTCTCATCAGTAAAGAGAAGCACAATCTCAGGGGGAGCAACCCTTTGCCATTGATTTCAAAGGGGGAGAATTCGCAAACAGAGGAATAATTGCAGACATGAAGAAAGTTGCAGATAGGGGGAGTATTAGAATTGACTAAGAGTTGACATCAATGACAAAGGGGGAGATTTTTTATAATATTGTTTTCATTGATTTCAAAGATAGTGGGAGCCTACAATATGTCCAAGATAAATATCACAATCCTATAGATTTCCAAGATAAATATTGCAAGATGGATATTGTTGAAAGTATTATTTTTGGTCAATTTGGATACCCTATATTTGAAGGATTTTTTACCCTACATACCTAACTCAAATGGAAGAAAAAATTGCATGGTTGGTAATATTATTCCAAGACCTTTACAATGGTATATGGAAGTCTCTATAACTCTTTATGAATGAGAAGATATAAATTTATTCGTCTGAAAACCCAACCAGAAAATTGAGGTCGTCTCAGCCAGTCTTTTAAGGACAAAATTACCATAAATACATGATAGAATTTTTCATTTTTACTGTAACCAAGAAAGATATCAAGTATGAGGTGCACTAAAGGTGTTGGGGTGTCTTTATTGTGTGAAAAAGAAGTCTAAGGGATTCTCTTAAGGTTTTTCTTATTATCAAGGTATGTCATAAGGTTGTGATTCTCCCATGTGCACTGCTATGCGTTATGATGTTGTCGTGAGTGTATTTTTCCATGAGTGGATGTTTTCATGGGTGAATGTTGTCATCAATGGATGTTGTTTTCAGTGATTACATTCTAGGAATGATGCCATGAGGATTGCTATGGTTTTAAGGATTGTTTGTGGAATAAAGCATGCAGGTGAAGTCAGAAGTATTTTGTGTATGAAGATCATGGATCGGTATCTACACATATATTATTGAGTTGGTGCTCAGTTGAGTATATTGGTGTATTTAGTAGGTTGGTGCCTACATCTTGCTGATTTGGTGCTTAGCTAAGGAGATTGGTGTCTCCAGTAGGTTGGTTCCTACAATATTTGTAATAGTAGGTTGGTACCTAAAATGTTTGTAACAATAGGTTGGTGCCTACAGACATTTATAAAGACAAGTTTATGTGGTTTTCTCCCGTAAGGGTTTCCACGTTAATCTCTGTACATTGTGACTTGATTTATATGTGATTTTTTTTTCTCGGCTAATGATAGATTGATGAATGGTTAAATAAAGTGAAATGTATCTTATACTAATTCACCCTCCCCCCACCCCTCTCAATATAAGCATAATTTCAACAACATCATCAAGGTAAACCACTAGACTGTGATTTATAAGACCCTTGAAGGCTATGTCCATGGCTCGCAAAAAAATAGCTCTTGCATTAAACAATTCAAAAACCATATGATGATAGGTGAACATTCCCCATTTTGTATGAAGTGTGGTTTTAAGACTATCTTCTTCTATAATTGATACTTGATGATAACCGCAAAAACCATCTAGGATTGAATTTTTTTTTTACCAACTCTAAGATTTGTTCCCTATGAGGAACATGTTAGTTTTCTTTGTTTAGGTTCTAGAAGTCTACACATAATCTGATTTCTCCTAATTTTTTCCAAATTGAAACTAGATTTCATACCCATTTGAAATGTCTAACTTCAAAAATAATATTAGCATATAGTAGTTTTTTAATTCCTTTTGGATCGACAACTCTAACATTGAATGCATTTTCCTCATCTTTTGTTGGAATAGTTTGATACCTTCCTTAATGACATGTTCTAATTTTGGTGTCATAGGCTTTCAAATCATCATAATACCAAGTGAAAAAATCCATATACTATTCGAATAAGTGAATGTAAACCCTTCTTTAAGAAGGTGAAAGACACGTTATAAGATTAATATTTTTTGGGTTTTCAACAATACCCAAATTAATAAATTAATAATTCATGGAATAGTTGTTGGTGTTGACATTTACAGATTCTTGAAATATACTCTATATATCATACAACTTCTCCAATGTTCAAACATTTTTTGGAATGAAACTACCCTTCATATCTTTCATTCCATATTGGCACTTTTGTAATACTTATGATTGTTCTTCATCATTAGTTATTGCATTTTTGAAAATATATTCATTGGTTATAAATTGAATAATCTGTTGATCATAATTAAACATTCTCAAGTGAGTAACATTATCGGGAACTAATCCAAAGGAATAACATCAAGCTCTACCTAGAGCTAGGGTTAGGGTTCGGTGAAAAAAATATGATGCAGAAGCTCAACAGACACCACCGCGGGCCGGTTACGGTAGCGGCAGGCTTCCCTTCTCGTCCATGCAAACTGTATTTCGATGGAGCCTGCAGAGGAAACCCTGGCACTGCTGGCATTGGCTTTCTGCTGAA
>JZKD02S2334068.1:3424207-3474836 GCA_000966675.3 Picea glauca
CTCCAACTACCGCAACTAAATCCTTGCACCCACCTCACGAAAAGGGGGAAACAAATGACACAATCATGATCTCAGCGTCGCTCCCAGGGACTCAAAAGCGACCTCATGAATCAGACAACTCAGACAGCGACAAAGAAGCACCACGGAACTTAGCAGCACAAGATTTTGGCACTTCCTCAGACCATTTGGCTTTGGTGGTAAAGGCCGCTGAGCCTACCAGCTCCTCTGGTTGGATTGATGTTCGCAAAAAAAAAGGTAGAAAGGATCCTCATTGGAAAACACAATGATCCAGTCCTTCTCCTTATATTGTATTATTTCATCTGGCTCTCTTTTAGCATAGGCTAGTTTCAAATGATCCCCTGTTCTCTTTCTGGGGGGTCTTTTCCCATCCGCAACTCAATGTATCACTTTATACTTTTTTCATGGATTGAATAGAAGGATTCTCCCCTCTCTTACTTACAAAAAAAAAAAAAACATTATCGGGAACTAATGGGATAAATAGTAATTCCAGAAATATCACTCTCCCTCTCTTAAGATATTCCAGAAATATTATAAGGGTCGAAGAAAAGAAAAATATTTCTCCTCTTATCAATGTTATCATTGTGATAAGATGGGACACATTGATAAGAATTGACCTGCTGGAAGGGAAGAATTCAAGAAGAGAAATAACAAAAGACATCATGCCCATGCAGCTGAAGATGATGAGCGAATCAAGAAGTTGACTAAATAAGAGATTGAATATTATGTCTTGTTTTCATCTCTCTCGGGATCTATGACACCTAGAGAGAATACTTGGATCATAGATAGAGGTGACTCTAAGCACATGACAGGTTAGAAAGGCATTCTCTCTATCCTTACAGAAAAATACTTCCCCCAGAAAGTCTCACTTGGAGATGATTATCGGTACCCTATCAAATGAATGGGAGAATCCACCTACAAACTTGATTCAGGAACTTCAATGAGAATGAAGGATATACTTTATGTACCAGTTTTGACAAAGAACGTACTTTCTATATCCTCTGTAGATAAGAAAGCTTTCAAGGTTTCATTCATATATGGTGAAGTTCTTATGTGTCCTAAAGGAAAAACCATAGAAGATGCAGTTGTTATTGGAACATAATAAGGTGGTTTGTACAAGTTAAAAGGTCACTCAAATGTAGCCTTGAATCACTCTACTAAAAGTCCTTGTGAACTTTGGCATAGAAGACTAGCTCACATTAACTACAAAGACTTACCATATGTAAGCAAGGTAGTTACAGGTTTACCAGAATTAAAGTTTGATCATGAAGGTGTATGCAAGGGATGTGCACAAGGAAAGAACATAAATAATCCTTTCCAAAAGAGTGACAGTAAAGCATAAACAATCTTGGAGTTTGTCCACTCAGATGTATGCAGTCCAATGCCATCGACCTCTCTAAGCGGGTATTTATACTATGTATCATTTATTGATGATTACTCTCGCAAGACATGGGTTTATTTCTTGAACTCAAAATATGAATTACTCAAAAAGTTAAAGGAATTCAAATCCTTGGTAGAAAACCTCTTCGAAAGAAAAATGAAGATACTTAGGTCAGATAATGGAGGAGAATACACCTCAAATGAATTTGGAATATTTTGTAGAAATGTCAGGATTAAGAGGGAGATCACCACTCCCTATAATCCTCAACAAAATGGTGTAGCAGAAAGAAAGAGTAGAACAATTATGGAAGCAGTAAAGACTATGATTCATGATCAAGATCTTCCAATGCACTTATGGGATGAAGCAGCAAGAACAACATTTTATGTCCAAAATAGATTATCCCATAGTTCACTTGGATTCAAAACTCCCGAAGAAATTTTCACTAGAAAGAAACCTGAAGTAAGCCATCTCAAAATGTTTGGTTGTCCAGTATTTGTACACATTCCAAAAGAAAAGAGAACTAAGTTGGATCCTTCAAGAAAGAAAGGAATATTTGTTGGATATTGTGACGTCTCTATGGCCTTCAGAATTTACATACCAGGTTACCATCATATTGATATTAGTAGAGATGTAACCTTTGATGAAGATGAATCACTCAAAAGATCAAGGAAATTCCATCTTGAATAATTATATGAAGAAGAATCTGTAGCTCCTAGAGTTGCAGAACCTGTGAAGGAAGTTACAATTACCCCTAATGATGAGATTCCACAAGATCATGATATGATAGAATCTCAAGAACCTCCCCAGATGACGATCTTCACAAGAGAAAGCCATCTTGGGAAACAAAAATTATTCAATATGTAGAGAAGTATGGTGCCCCAGAAGGAACCATGATACAAAGCAAGAAACCTAAGTTATTCTCCAGCTATATGGCCTCGATGTGTGATCTCATAGAAAATAAAACTACTTTATTTGAAGAACCCATTCAGAAGAAAGAATGGATGGATGCCATGAAAAAATAATACCAGTCCATTATAAAGAATGATGGATGAGAAGTAGTTCCAAAACCAAAGAATAAAGATGTGGTATCTTCCAAGTGGATATACAAGATAAAACATGCAGCAGACGGAAGTATCAATAAACATAAGGCAATATTTGTGGCTCGTGTTTTTTCTCCAAATGAAGATATTCATTATGAAGAGACATTTGCTCCTATATCCAGACACACTTCTATCAGAACCATCATATCTCTTGCAACCAAAATGAAGTGGAAGTTACACCAGATGAATATGAAAACAACCTTCATAAATGGTGTTACTGAAGAAGAAGTGTATATAGAAAAACCATAAGGGTTTGAAGTTGAAGATAGAAAGACTCGTGTCTACAAGTTGAAGAAATATCTGTACGGGTTGAAGCAAGCTCCTAGATCTTGGTATGGAAAAATTGTTAATTTTCTAACAAGCTTGGGCTTTACCAAGAGTAAAGTTGATTCTAACCTTTACTTCAAGGTTATGAATGATGAGTCAGTTATATTTCTACTATATGTGGATGATTTATTTTTTACTAGAGAAGAAAATCTAATCACAGATTGCAATAAGAAGCTCACTATAGAGTTTGAGATGAAAGACCTAGGGATAATGCATTATTTATTAGGTCTTGAAGTTTGGCAAAGCCCAGAGAAGATCTTCCTTAACCAAGGGAACTATGCAATTGAAATACTGAAGATATTTGACATGTTGTAATGTAAATCCACGAACACACCCATGGAAACAAACTTGAAGCTCCTGGTTGATACTTCATCTGAGTTGGTTGATACTACTATGTACAGAAAGATTATTGGTTCGTTGATGTATCTAACGAATAGCAAGACAGATATATTCTTTGCTATGAAAACCTTGAGTAAGTATCTAGTGGAGCCCATACATGTTCACCTTGTAGCTACAAAGCATGTGATGAGATACCTTAAGGGTACATTGGATTATGGTCTTTGTTATACTAGAGATTATGACTTCAGAATGTGCAGTTATACTGATTCCGATTGGGATGGAAGTGTCTTAGATATAAAGAGAACTTCAGGATGTTGTTTTATTTTGGGGTCAGCCATGAGTTCATGGAAAAGAAGGAAGCAATATAGTATTTCTCTCAGCACGGCAGAAGAAGAATACATTGCAGCATGTTCCGCCAATTGTGAAGCCATATGGATTCAGAATTTGTTGACAAGTTTGTTCGATCTGGATATGGAATCCACCGTGATTCTATGTGATAACTAGAGTTGTATAAAGATAACGAAGAACCCATTGTTCCATGATAAGTCAAAGAACATAGAGATCTGATATCACTACATTTGGGATATGGTGCAAAGGGGAGTTGTAAATCTCCAATATGTTGGCACAGATGAGCATGTTGCAGATGTGTTGACCAAGCCTTTGTCTCGTGTGAAGTTTGAGTACTTATGAGACAAACTTGGTGTTTTCCGAAAATACCTCCCTCAAAAGGAGGAGTGATGTTGATGATACTATGGTATCCTGACCAACATCGGGTAGCTCCGTTGGGATTTTATATCCTAGGGGATTGATCATCCTTGGGAAGATCCCAAAGGTATGATAAGGACGGTCTGTCAAAGTAACTGTTCATGTATATTCTAGTTGTGGTCAGTAGTGGTAGCTTGGTTAGGATTTTATATCCTAGGGAATCTTTTGATTCCTGGGAATATCCCAAAGTTCTGGTAAGGATAGTCTGTCAGAGTACCACATGGTAGCTTATTAAGATTTTATATCCTAGGGAATATTGTGATTCCTAGGCATATCTTGAAGGTCTGGTAAGGACAATCTTTCAAAGTATCACAAAATGTTGTTGTTGCACCTACCTCATTCTCTTTCCATATGCTAATGATGTTATTGTTTCAGCCTCAAGTTGATGATGTTGTTGTTTTAGCCTCGTTTTGATGATGTGGTTGTTTCAGCCTCGTGTTGATGATGTTGTTTTTTTAGCCTCATGTTGATGACGATGTTGATTCATCCTCATGATGTTGATGATGTTGTACCAGCCTCATGTTGTTGGTGATGATATACCAGCCTCATGTTGGTGATATTGTTGTTCTAGCTTCATGTTATTGATGATGATGTTTCGACTTCATGTTGATGATATTGATTATGTTGATGATGATGATGATGATGATGATGATGATGATGCCACTCCAGCTCCATGTTGTGAACGATGATGATATTGATGATGCGAAAAAAATCTGATGACTTATAGTTGTGCCAGTCAGTGTTTGAGATGTTGACGATGATGCTTCCCTCTCTCTCTCATGATGATGTTGTATTGGGTTATGTCAGTAGAATACCCTTCTCATTAAGGGGGGGGTGTTGAAATATTGTAACTTCAAAGATTATTCTAATTGTATTTGAGGTATTATCTTATAGATCAAATCTTCTTTTGTGGATTGATCATGTCAGGTCTTGTATAAGACCAAATCCATTTTTGTGGATTGGTCAAACCATATTTATATGGTGGTATTTGTAAAGTCGTCCCCTAGGGTTTATAAAGTGGTTTTAACCACTCTTGGAAGAAGTCGACCCTACTAAGTGAAGAGAAATAACCCTAGAACCTCCTCAACTAGTATTTATAAGTGAGGATGGAGCCTCACTTGTTCACTCATTTACTCACTCATCTAGTGCGCATATCTTGAAGACAGTTGTAGTTGCAAGAGAAAGGAGAATAGAGGCGCATCCTCAGTCTTGGTTTATTCTTGTTTTTTTTGTCTTAGTCTTGGCATTGTATTGGCAATCTATTATTGAGGAAGTTTTAATGGTTTTTCTCACCCATGAGGGTTTCCTGGGATAAAATGTTGTGTACCTTGTGATTTTGTTTCTTTCACTATTATTATTTATGTTGTTGTTTTAGAAATGCATTGAATGATCATGTAATTTGGAAATAACCTAATAAAAACATTTAAAACTTAACATCTCTCACCATCGAGTTGATCTCTAGGGTTTGTTTAGTCAAAACCCCCAAGTGCATGGGATATCTAGCAAGAAGCCATGAATCAAAATGATAAACAACATAATGAGAGAATAGAGGCCCCTATCAATATTTGATCCCCCCTGTTCACCTTTTCCCTCCAAGTGAATTTTACTTTATTTTTATTATTCTTTAATTAAATCACTTTATTAATTAATTTTCCTTTTTTCTGTTAAAAAGTGATTTATTTGTCCCTACGGCTTCTCCGACCACTGAAAGTCACTTCTCATCATCTAATCATGTAGTACTCTTCCTCCAAATTACGATGAGATATTACACTAAGAGGTTTCTCCAAGTATTATGCCCAAAATGACCTTCTTAGTAAAATTAATTAAAATATGACTCATAATAACTCAAAATTATGGAAATCGTCAGAATGCAATGGAACCAAAGCGAAGATGTGTGAAATGGATCCTAATGATGAAATATGATGAACGATGCAAGTTAGTCCCAATAAAACCCCTAAATATCTCTTGAACTTGTTGTCACCCCCATCTGGCAACTATCGTAGGCATATCACTTTGGTAATATAATAATGTCCAAAAATGGGGACATTACATAGCCATCCTCTCTCTCTCTTGTGAATTTTGTACTGTAGCACCCCATTGGGTTTTTTTTGTACCTTCAAGCTTATTCATTAATAAAGAGGAAGATATTTTATGGGGGTTCTCTCCCTTATTGGGTTTCCCAGGGTAAATCTTTGTGTCCTCGTATGATCTTTATCTTTTATGTTGCTCTTATTCAGTTTATTCAGTATTGTGGATTGAAATTTCAAAAGTGTTGAAAAATAAGCGAAAAGTTCATCTACATATAAATCAAGCTCAAAATTTAACAAGACGAAGTATGTCACAACCAGTGTCGTGAGTCATGAAGTGGTGCAACTTCATAAGCTTCTTGCAGGACTTCATCTAAGACATGGTACAGAAGGGAGCAGTGAATATCTAGTACTTATCCACAGATGAGAAGATTGCATATATCCTCCCAGAGTGGCCACGTTGACTTGGTTGAGGAGGATGATACATAGGATTAGCCATGTTGATTTGGCTAGTGATGAGCATTGATGTTTCAACACTGGGAAAACATTCCCCCAGATTGGTCATGCACGGGGCTATGTTAGTGCCGATATGACCAAGGGAAGAATGACGCATTCACTCACGGGGCTCTACTAGTGGTGAATGGACCAAGTATGTTGATGTTCTCCAAGTTAGGACAAACATTCTTCCTAGATTGGTCATGCACAAGTCTATGCTAGTGTTGATATGACAAAATAAGAATGATTCACTCATCCATGGGGATTTTCTAGTGGTGAGTGGCCCATATAAGCATCATGCAGACATTATCCTAGATTGGTCATGAATAGGGCTATGACAGTGCTGATATGACCAAGGGTAATCATTCATTCACTCACGGGGCTCTGTTAGTGGTGAATGGCCTAGGTGTACTCCTCCTCCTCTCAAAGAGTGGATGAACTCAAGATGTTATCACATGCATATTCTGGGATGGAATGCATGTGCAGAGATGCACCTTAACATGTCTCATGAAGACAACATTTCTATGAAAGAAGAAATCCAAGTATGGAGAATGCCTCCCTCATTGAGAGGGATTGTTGGAGATTTGCAATTTCAAGCAGTCATTCTCTGCAAGAAACTACAAGAATATCTACACCATTATAAAAGCCCCAGGAAGAGAAGTCGGCCCCATAGGAAAAATAATAATAAAATTGAAAACACATAAATAAGAAGTCAACCCCATAATAGCACCCAGATAAGTATAAATATAGGATTGGCTCATTTCATTTTGACAGTCAGACGACTTCTTCTACAGTGCACACGAGGCAGTTTCAACTACAGTTTTGTAAGTCTCACTATTTCAGGGTTACTGGTTATCCTAGAGAGTGTGCCACACTCGAAGAAGCTCTTTCTTGGTTACTCTTGGTCATATTATTGAGGAGCTAGGTCTTGGTGATGCTAGCCTTAGGGAGGATATTTCATGTATGGTATTTTGGCTATTGATGGTGATGTACTGGTAATATCTTGGACTGAATTCTTCTATAAAAAGGTTGTTGGGTTTTCTCCCAAGGTTGGGTTTCCCAATACAAACTATTCTATTCTTGTGTCTATTGTGCATGGTTAATATTTCTAGATCTTGTTATTTCCACTACATTGTTATAGTTGATATTTTCAGTGTACAGTTATTCTATAATAATTGTTGCATGAAATTGAATCTTGTTATTAATCATAAGTAAATAACTATAAGATCTAAGAATCATATAAAACACCAATAGAAAAGATGATGGCTATGGTTGTCACAATTGATAACTAAAGTATGGAGTACGAGCTAAAGGTGGAAAAGATGCAAAACAACCTAATAAAGAAACACTCCAAAGTGGCAAGCTCCAAGAGACTACGAAACAATCCATTACATGGAGACAAATGCATGGTTACACTCCTAAAACTATCTACACTAGTGACACAGAATCCACTACTCAAAGGTACAAAACGAGAGGTACCTTAAATATCCATCATGGACAACAATCCTTGATATGGGTTCTGAAAAACAAGGCCATGTTAGGTACATGTTATCCATTGAGTTGCACTAGTTGGACTTGTAGTTGAGCCACCAAAGACTGATCAATCAATTGCTCAAATTTCAGTGTTCAAAAGTTTTGTCGGTCCTTTTGACCAACTTTCTCTGCATTTCCATCCCCTATGGGGCAGTTTTATAAATGATATTAGTGTTATGAAGTTGTAAAAGACTTGGTAACCCAAGACCTGAGCACGAGTATGTACTCTAGAGTGTTTTTTTCACTTGTTAATTATTTATTTCCTGAGAAATTAAGCAAGTTATAATTTCTAAGTTTTTTCACTCAAATCGTCTCCAAAGATGGACTGTGTGTTGGTGGTTAGGACTTGGCATGGAATTCCAATGTATAGATTCTAAATTTTTATATTACCATGATAGGTCATCTATATTGAGTCATATGCAAATTGCACTAAGTTCCCTCTAAGATTTTTTAATGTTTTGTGTCAATAAAAAGTTTCCTGCAAACGAGTTATTTTAATTGTGAAAGTCAAAAAAGTCATAAAAATTGGCATCAGATGTTGTCATACTCCATGTTTGTTGATGCAGGAGCATCCATAACACATCAAGCAAGTCAGCACATTGAGAGGAAACAGCTGGATAGCGCCAACACATATTTTGAAATACTTGGGAGTTGTTGCGCCGCTCTTTAATGAAGTCATTCATAAAGAAGCGCACTTGTATTGTAAAGGGGACATTGAGCCTTTAAGCTCTCGTCCTTAGTAGAAAGGAAGGCATTTAATAGGTTTAATGCAAGTAGATAGATGTTTAAGCCTAGATTAGACAGTTTCAGTTTCGAGAGGGAAAACGGATATAGACACCCTCCTTTGTACATTGTAAGAAATCAATTCAGAATCATTCATTCAGGAGCAAGAAGAGAGAGCAAGCAAAGAATTTTTGAAGAACACCCATGTACAGATGAAATTGAATTAATAGAAAAGAGTCTTTGATTCAATTTCATGGCTGGTGTTGTTTCTCTGTGTATGTTGTTTATGTGCTCATGAATGTTTGCTTTCTGGTTATGCATTTGCTTTGAATATGATGTGCTTAAGATTTCAGAGGTTTAACTGAAGTCTGAGAGAGGAGAGAATACGTTTCAATTGTTTCTCTGTCTGAGCCAGGAGATTCCTGCATAGAGTGCAGTTGAATTCATCTGCATAGAGTGCGTTGATGAGGCTCGATAGTTAAACCCTTATTCTCATTCACCCAGAAGTTAGTTTGGATTGGTAGAGTCGTGCAGGAGAAGTGCAGGCTGAACTTGAAGTCTCACTGACTAGTCTGAGCAAAGGAAGGCATAGACTACTGTTGCCAGAAGTGCACAGAGTCTGACAGACTCAACACTTTGAGATATGTTGAAGGTCGAGCACGAGAAGTGTTCGCAAAGTCTCTGAGAGAGTCAGAGTTGACAAGCTCAAGGAGGGTAAGCGCTAGTGTAGGTCTTGGAAACAAATCCTCGGGAGGAGCTCTCAGTCTTAGAAAGAACCCTCAAGGAGGAGAAATCGACGGTTAGGATTCATCGAGGGAACTAGCGAAGTCCCGTCCGCCGTCAGATCTCGGGGAGTTGCGCAGGGTTTAAGCCCCAGCGAGCAGAGGAGGTTCAATCCATCGGGATATCGGGATTTCCGAGGGCGTAGAAATCTCGTATCAAGGAATCACGATCGGCGATTTCCCGATGCAGTCGAAACCGTTGATCGGAGAGACACGTGGCGAGAGATCCCGAGGAGTCAGGGTTCGGCATTTCCGGATTTCCGGAGTCGAGCGCATTGCGTATGTTGAAATCATGATCCACAATTTCTCGATAGGGTTAAAGACGCCTAGTGGAGGACAAGTGTCAGAGGGTTAAGTCTCACCCTGAGGTGACGACAGGTGGCATTGCATATCGGAGTTCGGGATTTGGAGAGGTCTGTGACACAGTGCTTCAGGAATCACGATTTCCCGAAACGCGATTTCCCGATCGCCAATAGAGTGTGGGACATAAGCGCCATGGTATAAGACAGGTGGCAGGAGGTCAAACCTTGCAGCGGATCAATGCCAGGTGACATCGGGGATCGGAGAATAGGGAATTCTGAGAGCGTGAGTTCTACGCATTTCAAATCCACGAATTCTGAAACTCCGATAGAGGGGAAGGCCCGTGGTCTTGTGGACTGGCAGGTCACATGCGTGAGGAGTTAGTCGAAGGGAGCTGAAGGGTGTAGAGAGCGTCATCGTGAATCGGGAATTGGGGATCCACAAGGTAAGAAACACTTGATCTCGTGAGTGTCGATTTCTCGATCAGGAGAATTCTCGATAAAAGCAAGAAGTCCATGGTTAGAGACTCATCGGGGTTCGGGATTTGTAATACCCGATTTTCATGAGTGCAGGACTCGCGATCCCGCGAGGTCCGATTTCCCGATAGAACACAGGGAATTCATAAGGATAGTTCTGTGGGTAGAGAAAAGTCCCGATAATGGATTTGAAGAGCACTTCATCTCTTAGGGTCGAGGGAAGAGAAGGTCCTAGTGGGAGAAGACGTGCCCTGAGTAGCGCGTTCTGCATCAAGTGGTATCAGAGCTAGGTTAATCTCTTTGTTTTCTGTAGCAGAGAAGAAAGGAGAATTCACCATGCCGCCAAGGAGAAAATATAGACAATCACCCAACCCAGAGGGGGAAAGGTAATCGTCCAGAGAAAGAGGTAGGCCAGGGCAGAATCTGGAAGTAGAGAGACAACTGCAAGAATTACGCTCTTTGATTGTGGATATGGGAATAAAGTAAAGGCGCAAAGATGATGCAGGAGATACTAGTGAATTCGAGGATGAAGGTGACATTGGATAGGGAGCAGGAGAAATCCCAGTGGAAGATGCAGCAAATGAGCGATTAATGAAAGCCATCGCCCGGATGAGTTCAAAGACAAAAATGGACATTCCGACTTATGAAGGAAGTCTGGATGCAGAAGAGCTATTGGACTGGATCAGGGATCTTGACACCTACTTCGATTAGGAGGATATCGAAGAGGATAAGAAGGTAAGGCATGCTATCACCAAGTTGAAAGGACATGCAACATTATGGTGGGACGAGCTACAGGCAGATAGACGTTCCAAAGGAAAATAGAAAATTAAAAGTTGGGATTGAATGATTGCTAATATGAAAGCAAAGTTCATCCCAAGGGACTACCAAATTAATCTGTTCAGGAGGATGCAGAACCTGAGGCAGAAGTTGATGACGGTGAAGGAATACACCAAAGAGTTTTACAAGCTCAATATCCGAGCAGGTCATCGGGAGAGCGATGATGAGAAGGTGGCGAGATATATGAATGGTCTGAGATACGACATTCAGGACGAATTAAGCATGATGACCATCAGAACGGTTGAGGACGCTTACCATATGGCTCTGAAAGATGAAGAGAAGCTGAACCGTAAGCAAGGACAGCGAGGGCGAGGCAGGAGTCAGCCCAGAGGCAAAGCAGTTGCCCAGGAGAAATTTCAGAAGCCCAAAGAGGAATGGAAGAAATCTCAGGGTAAGACTGAAAGAGGTGGAACCTCGCAGTGAGGACAACAATATGCTAAGCCGAGGAGACAACATACAGAGAAGGGTGGTGGATATGCTGACGCAAGCACTTTTCCTCGTACCAGAGGAAGACGAATAGGCCGAGGAGGAATCATCACATGTTTTACATGTGGGAAGGATGGACATAAAGCCGTTGATTGTCCAGATAGGAAAATGGACAGAGGAGAAGCTCACATCGCTGAAGTGCAGAGGCGTGATGTTGAGAACGAAGACACCGAAGCAGGGAGATCACTGATGGTTCATAAAGCTCTTTTGACACCTGAGAAGGAGGTGGAAGACACAGCTCAGAGGAGTCGACTGTTCAGGACCACATGCAAGACCAAGGGCTGGAAATGCAAGGTTATTGTGGACAGCGGAAGCACCGACAATCTCGTTTCGACCGAGATGGTGGAGAAATTAGAGCTGGAGACGACCGATCACCCGAGTCCATACAAAGTCTCATGGCTACAGAAAGGACATCAGGTGAGTGTAACTAAACAATGTTTAGTTGAATTTAAAATTGGGGGATATAATGATAAGGTCCTATGTGATGTCATTCCCATGGATGTTTGTCATGTATTGCTGGGTAGACCATGGAAATATGACCAGAATGTGGTTCATGATAAGAGGATTAACACCTATACTTTGGAGAAGGATGGGAGGACACACAGATTTCTTCCGAAAAAGGATGAGGAAGTGAAACCGGAAGTAAGCAATACCATACTTCTCATGAGTGGGAAGGAGCTTCTCACAGAGATGGAGAGGAAGGAAGATCCACAATTCTTTGTGGTCAGGAAACCGAGAATTGTCCTGACTAGCACGAGAGTGGATGACCTACCAGACGATATTCAGGAACTGCTGGGAGAGTTCGCTGACATCATCGTGGACAAACTACCTCGTTCGTTGCCACCGATGAGGAGTGTGAATCATCACATCGACCTCATACCAGGAGCAAGTTTACCGAACAAGGCTGCGTACAGGTTGACGCCGCAAGAGAACGAGGAGGTCAAGAACCAGGTCCAGGATTTATTGGATAAAGGACTGGTCAAGGAGAGTCTAAGTCTGTGTGTTGTTCCGACAATGCTTAGTTCGAAGAAGGATGGAGGTTGGAGGATGTGTACAGACTCCAGAGTGATTAACAAAATCACCATCAGGTACAGATTTCCATTGCCGAGAATGGATGATCTGATGGATTGCCTGAGTGGGGCAAATTATTTTTCGAAGATTGATCTGAAGAGTGGATATCACCAGATTTGCATGAGGGAAGGTGATGAATGGAAGATAGCGTTCAAGACAAATGAAGGTTTGTGCAAATGGTTGGTCATGTTGTTTGGTTTGACAAACGCACCGAGCACATTTATGAGATTGATGAATGAAGTCCTGAGGGAGTTCATTGGAAAATTTGTTGTCGTATATCTGAACGATATACTGATTTTCAGCAAGACCAAGGCTGAGCATTTAAATCATTTGGTTACAGTAATGAGAAGGCTGCAGCAAGAGAAGCTGTTAATCAACATGAAGAAGTGCTCCTTCATGAAGACAGAGCTCATTTATTTGGGTTTTGTCATATCAGCGAATGAGTTGAAGATGGATCCTGAGAAGGTGGAAGTGATCAAGAATTGGCCATCACCCAGGAATGTTTTCGAGGTGAGGAGTTTTAATGGTTTAGCTAGATTCTACAAAAAATTCATTAGGAATTTCAGTGGAATTAGCGCAGCGATGATGGACACAGTGAATAAGCGACACAAAACTTTTCACTGGACAACAGAGGCTGAGAAAAGCTTCAATCTGTTGAAGCGGAAGATAACGGAACGACCAGTGTTGGTGTTGTCGGACTTCAAAAAGACATTCCAAGTGAAATGTGATGCAAGTGGATACGCCATAGGAGCGGTCCTAAGTCAAGAAGACAGGCCAGTTGCATATTTCAGCGAGAAGCTAGATGAAGCAAAGCTGAAATACTCCACATATGATAAAGAGTTTTATGCCATCATACAGGCACTGAAGAAGTGGATGCATTACTTGATCCCAAAAGAGTTTGTGTTGTACAGTGATAATCATGCATTGCAGTTTGTGAGTCAACAGGAGAAGTTGAACCAGAAGCATGCAAAATGGGTAGAGTACATGCAAAATTTCACATTTGTGACTAAACACATTTGAGGAACTACTAACAAAGTGGCTGATGCCTTGAGAAGGAAATGTTTGTTGCTGCAGGAGTTCAGAGTAAAAACATTGGGGTTTGAGAATCTAAAGGATATGTATGCCGGAGATGCAGACTTCGGGGAAGCATATGAAGCAGCTGAGAATCTAGTTCTCAGAGATCAGAGCCCATGGATAGACTACATGATCCAGGAGGGATTGCTATTCAGAGGCAATCAACTGTGCATTCCAAATTGCTCCATGCGGGAGAATTTGTTAAAAGAAAAACACAGTGGGGGTTTAGCA
The DNA here is from genome assembly GCA_000966675.3 of Picea glauca. NCBI lineage: Eukaryota > Viridiplantae > Streptophyta > Pinopsida > Pinales > Pinaceae > Picea > Picea glauca. The sequence goes on from JZKD02S2334068.1 coordinate 3,438,173, forward strand.
GGGAACTTTGGTCATGATAAAACATTTGCAAAGCTGAGCGAGTCGTATTTTTGGTCGGGCATGCGAGCAGATGTCAAGAGGTTTGTTGACAGGTGTCGAATTTTTCAACATTCGAAGGGCCGGAAGCAGAATGTCGGTTTTTATCAGCCATTACCCATACCTGAGAGGCCATGGGAGGCGATCAACATGGATTTTGTATTAGGTTTTCCGAGGACGCAGAGAGGGGTTGATTCCATCTTTGTGATGGTGGATAGGTTTTCTAAGATGGCACATTTTATTCCGTGTTAGAAGACTAGCGATGCGACCCACATCACAAACTTGTTTTTCAAAGAGGTTGTTAGACTTCATGGATTGCCGAGAAACATAGTCTCGGACAGGGATACCAAATTCATAGGTCATTTTTGGAGGACGCTATGGAAGAAGCTAGGGACTAACTTGGCGTTTAGTTCAGCTTACCATCTGTAGATGGACGGACAAACCGAGGTGGTCAACAGGAGTCTGGGAGACTTGATGAGGAGCTTGGTGACAGAGCACCACAGCAGCTGGGATAATGTATTACCACAGGTAGAGTTCACGTACAACGATTCGGTGAATCAAAGTACTGGGAAAATTCCATTCCAGATTGTGTATGGGACACAGCCAAGGGGAATTTCTGAACTCAGGGAGTCAGAACAGGCTGCAACTACCAGTGCTAGCGCTGAAGAGTTCGCTGAAGCGATGAGAGAACTTCACAGCAAGGTGAAGCAATGATTGCAAGACTCAAATCAGGAGTACAAGCGCAGAGCCGATCAGCGGAAGAGACAACTTCAGTTCGAAGTTGGTGATTTGGTTCTAGCACACTTAAGGAAGGAAAGGTTCCCAAGGGGAACATACAATAAGCTGAAGATGAAGAAAATCAGGCCGTGCAGAGTCCTGACAAAGTTCGGAGAGAACGCTTATGAGATTGAGTTTCCGGATGGCATCGGGATATCTCCGATATTTAACATTTCGGATTTATACCCATACAGGGCTGGAGAACCAGAAACTGGAACTGAGGAACCAGTAATCCAGTGGCAGAAGCATTTACCAGTTGCAGAAAAGCCACATATGGAGTGCATACTGGACAAGCGAGTGGGAAAGAAGACCAGGCGAAAGCAGTATTTCGAGTACCTGGTGAAATGGAAGAATCACCCAGTCGAAGATGCTAGCTAGGAAAATGAAGCAGTGATACAGAGGCATGGACAGACCATGCAGGAGCTCATGGACAGGAGCCCATGAAAGTTTTTGAGTCGAGGAGTATGATGCAAGAGCATCCATAACACATCAAGCGAGTCAGCACATTGAGAGGAAACAGCTGGACAGCGCCAGCACATATTTTGAAATACTTGGGAGTTGTTGCGCCACTCTTTAATGAAGTCATTCATAAAGAAGCGCACTTGTATTGTAAGGGGGACCTTGAGCCTTTAATCTCTCGTCCTTAGTAGACAGGAAGGCATTTAATAGATTTAATGCAGGTAGATAGATGTTTAAGCCTAGATTAGACAGTTTCAGTTTCGAGAGGGAAAACGGATATAGACACCCTCCTTTGTACATTGTAAGAAATAAATTCAGAATCATTCATTTAGGAGAAAGAAGAGAGAGCAAGCAGAGAATTTGTGAAGAACACCCATGTACAAATGAAATTGAATTAATAGAAGAGAGTCTTTGATTCAATTTCATGGCTGGTGTTGTTTCTTTGTGTATGTTGTTTATGTGCTCATGAATGTTTTCTTTCTGGTTATGCATTTGCTTTGAATATGTTGTGCTTAAGATTTTAGAGGGTTAACTGAAGTCTGAGAGAGGAGAGAATAAGTTTCAATTGTTTCTCTGTCTGAGCCAGGAGATTCCTGCATAGAGTGCAGTTGAATTCATCTACATAGAGTGTGTTGATGAGGCTCGACAGTTAAACCCTTATTCTCATTCACCCAGAAGTTGGTTTGGGTTGGTAGAGTCATGCAGGAGAAGTGTAGGTTGAACTTGAAGTCTCAGTGACTAGTCTGAGCAAAGGAAGGCATAGACTACTGTTGCCAGAAGTGCACAGAGTCTGAGAGACTCAACACTTTGAGAGTTGTTGAAGGTCGAGCACGAGAAGTGTGCGCAAAGTCTCTGAGAGAGTCAAAGTTGAAAAGCTCAAGGAGGGTAAGCGCCAGTGTAGGTCTTGGAAACAAATCCTCGGGAGGAGCTCTTAGTCTTCGAAAGAACCCTCAAGGAGGAGAAATCGATGGTTAGGATTCACCAAGGGAACTAGCGAAGTCCCGTCGGCCGTCAGATCTCGGGGAGTTGCGCAGGGTTTAAGCCCCAACAAGCAGAGGAGGTTCAGTCCATTGGGATATCGGGATTTCCGAGGGTGTAGAAATCTCATATCAAGGAATCGCGATCAGCGATTTCCCGAAGCGGTCGGAACCGTTGATCGGAGAGACACGTGGCGAGAGATCCCGAGGAGTCGGGGTTCGACATTTCGGGATTTCCGGAGTCGAGCGCATTGCGTATGTTGAAATCGCGATCCGCAATTTCCCGACAGGGTTAAAGACGCCTAGTGGAGGACAGGTGTTAGAGGGTTAAGTCTCACCCTGAGGTGATGACAGGTGGCATCGCATATCGGAGTTCAGGATCTAGAGAGGTTCGTGACACAGTGCTTCAGGAATCGCGGTTTCTCGATCGCCAATAGAGTGTGGGCCATAAGCGCCATGGTATAAGATAGGTGGTAGGAGGTCAAACCTTGCAGTGGGTCAACGCCAGGTGGCATCGGGGATCAGAGAATCGGGAATTCTGAGAGCGTGAGTTCTACGCATTTCAAATCCGCAAATTCCGAAACTCCAATAGAGGGGAAGGCCCGTGGTCTTTTGGACCGGCAGGTCACATGCACGAGGAGTTAGCCAGAGGGAGTTGACGGGTGCAGAGAGTGTCATCGCGAATCGGGAATCGAGGATCTGCAAGGTAAGAAACACTTGATCTCGTGAGTGTCGATTTCCCGATCGGGAGAATTCTCGATAAAAGAAAAAAGTCTGTGGTTAGAGACTCATTGGGGTTCGGGGATTTGTAATACCCGATTTTCATGAGTGCAGGACTCGCGATCCCGCGAGGTCCGATTTCTCGATAGAACACAGGGAAGTCATAACGATATTTCTGTGGGTAGAGAAAAGTCCCGATAAGGGATTTGAAGAGCACTTCAGCTCTTCGGGCCGAGGGAAGAGAAGGTCCTAGTGGGAGCGGACGTGCCCTGGGTAGCGCATTATGCATCATTTGTGCTCATTTTTTAAATCAGAGCACCCCATAAACCCTTATTCCCCCTTTGTTGAGTAAAAAAAAGTGACTGTAGTCAGTCAAATATGTTTTTTTCTCACAAAAGGTGAAAAAGACAAAAAAATCAATAAAAATCAACAACTTATTAATAAGGGAAAATGTCAGGGACATCTTTTCCCTTTGTCTTTAGTCAACAGAGGATGGAGGTGAGTTATCTAGAGAGTTAGGTGAGTTGTTAATTGAGTTGGAAAAGGGTGGAAATCCCAATGTTAGAACTCAACCTTCCTTGTGTGTCTAGCGCATTATGAAAGAGGGGCATCAATCCCAATGGGAGAGACTCGCCCTCTCTAACTAATCCTCCCACATGACGAGCTCTCATCTCTAGTTAAGTGGCAAGTCACTCTAGATTGTGTGAGGTGTCACTCCTCCACTTCCCCTTCCACTCCCACAGGTCTTCACTTGTGGCATGCACACTCTCCCTTAGCTCATGTGCACTTTCCTTCGATCTTTCACTCCAGTTGCTATTTAATAAGGTTGACCCTCCTCCTCTTGGTTAGTTGGAGTTTGTGCAAGAAAAGGCTATGTTTAAAATCCATATTGTAATCATTTTCTCAAGTATTGGATAAAAGACATTGGAAGTCCATTGGTGTTGGTGTTCATGGTGTGGATGTTTCAATGCTCAAATGGTGTATGAGGTAACTTGTATTAAGTATTAATTTTTCATATCTACTCTTTGAAGGCCTTTCAAATTGTGCTATCACATTATTGGGTAAAATCTAACTTCCCTGCCTGCCTTTTAGATTTTATTGTTTCATGCATTATAAGATTTTAATCATGTATGCTTTTCATATGAACTAACATTCTTGATTGACTCTTGTCTTGTAGGAAACACCTTCTTTTAATAAGGTGTTTGCAGGGTTGAGCATATCATTTGGTTTCCTATCTTGGTGTAAAGGTGGATTGGATCTCATCTATCCTTTTTCTAACGCACTAAGGAGCAACAACAACCTCTTCCGTTCACTAAGGGACCCCACAGTCCAAGTTTCACAGATTTCGGAAAAATTTCCTCTTTTCTCCGTATCATTTTTCATTAAAATACTTCTCTTGTTACTATTGCATGCAAGGTTTAATTTCCAAGTTCTAAAGATAAATCTTAGGGAAGTTTTTTTTTCTTTGCAACTTGCTTTTGCAAGTTAGCACCAAGCTTGCAATTTCACTATCTTTATGCTAATACTTTGACGAAATCCAAAAGATAAGGGTAGTTTCATTTCATAAGAGTTTAAATATGGATTTGGGCATCTCACTAATATTGTTTAATTTTTTAGGACAGAAAGAAATATAATTGGGAAAGAGGCCTCTTTAGTTTCCCTAAATTCTCAAAAAATCTACAAAAAAATTCAAATTTTGCATGCAAAAATTCTAGAAACAATTAGTTTAGGCTTTGCCTTATCAAACAAAATTTATTAAAGTGATTTTTAGTGGATTCCAATAAATTTGTTTGCTGTTTTTTAGCAGGTCACAATAAAAACAAGGGGATACTCTGGCGAATTTGGGCGAAATGTTGAAGAAACTTGAACCCCAAGAGTGAACCTTGAAGACTAGTTTATCTTTAAACTTGTAACACTTGTGATACCAAGCTATAACGATCACAAGTCTCCTCCAAAAAAGAAATAAAATATTGTAAATAAAGTTAATAAAATAAGTGAGGCTAAACATGCCTCACTCTTTCTTCTTTTCCCCCCAAGGGGGGAACCAGTGGTGGTGTGTTCTTGTTGTTCATGCATGATTTCATTTTTTCTTTTGTCTTAATCTTGATATATCTTACAACCTAACAACTAAGTAAAAGGAATCACATTCTCTCAAAGCATCACACATTTCATTTTTTGCTTAACTTTTATTTCAGTAATTCTTCAATCTTTAAGCTAGTTTTCATTTCAAGTTTTGCAATTTCAATTTTGGAAAATAAACCTGTCCCCTCAGCTCCTCTGCAAAGAGGTTGTTCAGTGTGGACTCTAGTAATTAGAAAAAACTTTGTTTTTTTTTCTTTATTTTCTATTGGCAAATAAACCAACCCCCTCAGCTCCTCTACAAAGAGGCTGGTCAGTGTGGATTTAGTAATTAACACAACATTTAATTTTCTGTAATTTATTTATTGTTTAAAATAAATCATCCCCTTAGCTCCCCAGTGTATGCTATGAACCCTTGCAATCCTAGCTCGATCCTAGGAACTCATCAGAACCGGGGCTATTCAATGCAGAGTAATTTAATAGGACAATCTTAGAAGGTGTTATCTTAATGTTAGGGAAACCGCATGAAGGGAGTTTGTGAAGTCAGTCGGGAACTTTGAGATCTAGGTTCTCCTCATGTTGGACCTCCGACACCTTCATTGAACATGTTGGTGAAGTATTTGGGGATTCAGAAAGTTCTCTACATGTTTCCAAGAAAAGAGATAGCCTCTGGAGAGGCCACAAATTAGTTTAGTTGGTTTTCAAGCATTTCAATCTACAAGCAATTTGCAATAAAAATCAATCCAACATTAATCAAACTTTAAAATCAATCTTCACATGGTACATCAAACCTTCAACAACAATTTACATTATCGCATTGGTACTGGTCTCAACTTTTCACATTCTAAGAAGCCATTTGCTTCAAAATTTTCATTTTGCAAAGAAAATCTTTATTTCATTTGAAGTATTTCTCAATGCTTATGGTTATTTCACTTGCAATCACCAGTACCCTTTAAATATCTCTTGTGAAAGTATTTTCTAATTGATTATCTCTTCCGTGAGTCTTTTACTTCAATGAATGTATGAATGGTATATGTTTCTAGTGTAGATTTACTCTTGTTGTAATTGTCTTTGTTGGAATAAACTCATAGATTCAATTTTTGTACTTAGACTAGTTTCAATCCTTAGTATTTTTGTTAGGGACTACCCCCCTAGGCTTCGCTAGGATTTGGCCTAGACGGGGGAGTCGAGGATCAAGTGACAACACCTTGACTCAATACTTTCCCCCAAGGACACACCAAGTGGATTGAATATTTATTCCACGTTACCCAGGTGTGTATAAAGGAAGCAACATTATTTGGCATCGGTGTCGGGGATAAATATTTTTATTCCTAGAGTACTACTTTTTATTTCTTTTTTTTACTTAGTTTTTATTCTTGTGTTTTATCTGTAGTAGACTCAATCATTTGGCAACTTCACTAATTCCTAACTTAACTAAGTATTCTACAAGAAGAAACTCACAAGGCTTGGACAATTTCATCCTTGAACCCCAAAAGGTTAATCGAAGGAGATTATCCAAACCTACTTCTCATAGAATCACTGATCAATTAACGTCTAAGTCTATTACTGATATACATTTTCTTTTCTATTTAAATTTTGAAAGAAAAGAAATGGATGATTATTTTAGTCCTTTAGATTTTTCTATAATAAATGGTTACCCTCATGCTTTACCTGAAAAGGAAATAGAAAAACTACCTTCTTTCCAAGGAAACAATGTTGTTACTGCTAAATCTCATATTAAATCATTTTAACTATGCATTAACAAGTGGTGTAGCAGTGCATCTCACAACCACCAAGATATCAAAATGAAACTATTTTCCTTGTCCCTAGAAGAAGATTCCCCAGATTGGTTCTCCAACCTAGATGACAACAAGTATTCAACAATCAAATATCTCATAGATGGTTTCATGGAAAGATGGGGTGACAAAAAAGAACATAGACATTTGTTAGCAGCCCTCCACAGTATAAAGAGAAAATAAAATGAAACAATGGAGGAGTTCAATAAAAAGTTCGATGAGTTGGTTACTAGTCTCCATACAGATTATAAGCCTCCAGATGTTTCCATTCTTATATATTATGTTGAGGCCTTCAATAGGGATATTAGATATCAACTTAGAGATAAAGATCCTGCAAACCTTAAAGTTTCCCAGAAAGTGGCCATAAAAATTGATAAAAATATGCAAGCCTAAAGAAAATCAAATCTTCCAGGTTTTACAAGGGGTGGTTCTTCTAGGAAGTCATATTCTAAAGATAAAGTAGTAGCTTCAGACAATAAAGATCTGTCTTATAATCCTTTAAAACCCATAACTAAAATGGTAAATAGAATGGAATCCAACCATGCAACTCAACTAAGTGTTATACAAAATAGGTTGATAGTAATGGAGAGAGCTCAAAACAATAGATTCCAACCTAGAGTCAACAATGAAAAGTGGCAGAAGAAGGATCCTTCTCAAGACCAAAGGCCACCTAATCAATTGGAATAAACAAATATGGTGAATGAAGAAGTACCTCCTTTATGCAGAGCTTGTAAATATTTCCATGGAGAGTCCTCTTGTCCATTTTTTTGTCAAGCCAATGAGCAAGGGTATCCTAAAACAAGCAACTTTGAGAGGTATCCAAGAAATTTTGAGCATATAAATAATGTTGGAAAAAAACTCTCTTTATCAATGGATCATTGGGTCCAAATGAAGGAAATAAGTGAAGATGTCAATGAAGTAATTGAAGAATATGACAATGTAACCAAGCTGTATGGAAAAAAACCTACACCGGAGCAAATCTTGGAAATGGCTAGATTTAAAGGAATAACTTATCAAAAGAATAAACCAAACCAAAAAATTCCCAAAGGGCCTATTCAAAGTATTCCTAAAGTGATCATTCCTCCATAGCTAAATATTGACTTAGGCAATTGGATAACAAATGCCAAAGTATTGGTGTCAGTGATTGATCTCCTCAAAATTCCTTCATAGAAGGAAAAGCTATTAAAAGCCATCAATGCTCCCAATGATAAAATTCTTGTCATAAATCAAGGAAAAGTTAAGGAGCACCCTGAATATCCACTAGTTGTGTTAACCAACAAGGATTGGACCAAAGAAGAAAATCCTCATTTCTTTGTTTCCTTAGAAATAAATGATCAGTGGCTACATAATTGTATGTATGATTCTAGTGTGTCATCAAATATTATTACCGAAGGGATTATGGAAAGGTTGGGGCTTAAGATAACAAGGCCTTATCAAAATGTGTGTGCTATGGACTCTAGGGAGATTGAAACCCATAGAATCATCATAGGTTTTCCATTCAAATTTCCTTTCCACCCAGATATTTCCTTTAAAATGGATGTGATTGTAATTGGTGTTCCCGATGCTTGGGGAATGATCCTTTCTAGAAAGCGGGGGGCCATCATGGGAGGTTTCTTTAATATGGATCTATCCTTTGAAACTATCCCTTTACCTCCTCCATCAACCACGTCTTTCAAACTCTTTAGAGAAACACAAAGGAAGTTTCATATTTAAGATCCTAAGAAGCATAGCAATGAATTTTCTTACTACACACATGACATGGGTTGTTTTGAAGTAATGTTTGATTTTCTAGACCATGTCAAAGAAAAAATTAAGGATGAGATTCCCAAATTTTGTAATGTCTAGGATACTATGGATTCATTTGATGTCCTTTTTCTTGAAGAGGTTCCAGAGGAAAATAATACTAATAAAACTCTTTCAAAATCAGAAGTTGGGTCAACATTATCAATTTGTAAGTTATCAGAGAGATCAGGATCAGCTTGTCAGGATGAGTTGGATAAAAAAATTGGGCCTTCTATTCCAGGTGTTTCAAAGGAAGTGGAAATTAATATGGGTAAAAAGGACATCTTTTAAAAGCTTAAAAATGAAAAAATAGAAAAAAATTGGTGATCAAAGAGAAATGGATATTAAGACAAATCAGGATCCTAGTATGATAAAGATTAGAAAAAAATACTCCAAAGAAAAGAAGAAAAAAGAGAATAAGCTTGGTAAAGGATTATAAAGATGATGATGGATTTAACAATAAACATAGTAAAAGTATCATCCCTATTAAAGAATATGCCAATCCTCTTATCAGAAAATCCTACAACAACTATGCTCATCCAGTTGGATGACAAAAAGTCAAATATGCCAGTGAAAGGCTCCACCCTGAATTATTCTTCAACAAAGTCATCTAATTCCCATGGGGGCATCTTTTGTATCATACTCTCTAACCATTTTCCTTTGTATTTTACATTTCATAATTTCATTTCTTGTACATAGTTCATCTATTGCTTTTGTACATTTCCTGCACATTATTGTACATTATTCCTGCAATTTATGTTTATTATTGGATTTCATATGGATATGTTATTGATGAGGTGTCAATGGTGCAGGTCATATGATTTGGGATTCTTGCATGCCTTCATTTTAATAAATATCAAGCACATGTCCCCATATGGAGCCAATGTTATCCACTGAGTTGCACTAGTTGGACTTGCAGTTGAGCCACCAAAGACTAAGAAATAAATTGCTCAAATTTCAGTGTTCATAAGTTTAGCCGGTCTTTTTGACCAACTTTTTCCGCATTTCCATCCCCTGTGGGGTATTGTAACAAATGATATTAGCATGATGAAGTTGTAAAACGAAAGACCTAAGAACGAGTATGTACTCTAGAGTGTTTTTTTTTCACTTGTTAATTATTTCTTCCCTAAGAAATTAGGCGAGTTATAATTTCTAAGTTTTTTCACTCAAATCGCCTCCGAAGTTGGAGTATGTGTTGGTGGTTAGACCTTGGCATGGGATTCCAATGTCTAGTGTCTAAATTTTTATATTACCATGCTAGGTCATCTATATTGAGTCAAATGGAAATTGCATTAAGTCCTCCCTAGGATTTTTTAATGTTTTGAGTCAATAACAAATTTCCCGCAAACAGGTTATTTTAATTGTAAAAGTAAAAAAAGTCATAAAAAGTGGCATCAGATGTTGTCATATGCCATGTTTGTGCTCTTTTTCTAAGCCAGATCACCTCCTAAACCCTTAGTCCCCCTTTGTTGAGTAAAAAATAGTGATTTTAGTCACTCAAAAAGGATTTTTGCTCACAAAAGTTGAAAAAGACAAAAAATTCAATAAAAATCAACAACCTATTAATAAGGAAACATGTCGGGGACATGTTTTACCTTTGTCTTTAGTCAACAGAGGATGGAGGTGAGTTATCCAGAGAGTTAGGAGAGTTGTTGAGTGAGTTGGAAAAGGGTGGAAATCCCAATGTTAGAACTCGACTTTCATTATGTTTGTGGCGCATTATGAGATAGGGGTGTCAATCCCAATGGGAGAGACTCGCCCTCTCTACCTAATCCTCCCAAGTGGAGAGATCTCATCTCCATTTAAGTGGTGAGTCACTTTAGATTGTGTGAGATGTCACTCCTCCACTTCCCCTTCCACTCCCACATGTCCTCACTTGTGGCATGCACACTCTCCCTTAGCTCATGTGCACTTGCGTTGGATCTTTCACCTTGGTTGCTATTTAATAAGTTTGACCCTCCTCCTCTTGGTTAGTTGGAGTTTGTGCAAGCAAAGGATATATTTAAAAACCATATTGTAATAATTTTCTCAAGTATTTGAATAAAAGACTTTGGAGGTCCATTGGTGTTGGTGCTCATGGTGTGGATGTTTTAATGCTCAAATGGTGTATGAGGTAACTTGTATTAAGTCTTAATTTTGCATATATACTCTTTGAAAGCCTTTCAAATTGTGCTATCACATTATTGGGTAAACTCTAACTTGCTTTCTTTCCTTTTAGTTTTTATTGTTTCATGGATTATAAGATTTTAATCATGTATGTTTTTCATATGAACTAACATTGTTGATTGAGTCTTGTCTTGTAGGAAATACCTTATTTTAACAAGGTGTTTGCAGGTTTGAGCATATAATTCGGTTTCCTATCTTGGAGGAATGGTGGATTGGATCTCATCTATCGTTTTTCCAAGGAAATAAGTAGCAAGAACTCCCTCTTCCATTCACTAAGGGAACCCACAGCCCAAGTTTCATAGATTTGGGAAAACTTTCCTCTTTTCTCCTTCTCCTTTTTCATTAAAATACCTCTCTTGTTACTATTACATGCAAGGTTTAATTTCCAAGTTCTAAAGATAAATCTTAGGAAAGTTTTTTTTTCTTTGCATCTTGCTTTTGCAAGTAGGTTGGCACCAAGCTTGCAATTTCACTATCTTTATGCCAATTCTTTGACGAAATCCAAAAGCTAAGGGTAGTTTCATTTCATAAGAATTTAAATCTGCATTTGGGCATATCATTAATATTGTTTACTGTTTTAGGACAGCAATCAATATCATTGGGAAAGAGGACTCTTTAGTTTCCCTAAATTGTCAAAAAATCTACAAAAAAATTCAAATTTTGCATGCGAAAATTCTAAAAAAAATTATCTTAGGCTTTTCCTTGTCAAATAAAATTTCTTAAAGTGACTTTTAGTGGATTCTAATAAATTTGTTTACTTATTTTTAGTAGGACGCAATAAAAACAAGGGGATACTCTGGTGAATTTGGGCGAAATTTTGAAGAAAAATGAACCCCAAGAGTGAACCTTGAAGACTAGTTTCTCTTTAAACTTGAAACACTTGTGATACCAAGCTATAAGGATCACAATTATCCTCCAAAAAAGAAAGAAAAGAATGTAAATAAAGTTAATCAAATAAGTGAGGCTAAGGAGGCCTCACTCTTTCTTCTTTCCCCCCCAAGGGGGAAACTGGTGGTGGTGTGTTCTTGTTGTTCATGCATGATTTCCTTTTTTATTTTGTCTCAAGATTGATATATATTACAACCTAACAACTAAGTAAAAGGAATCACAATCTCTCAAATCATCACACATTTCATTTTGTGCTTAGCTTTTATTTCAGTAATTCTTCAATCTTTAAGCTAGTTTTCATTTCAAGTTTTGCAATTTCAATTTTGGAAAATAAACTTATTCCCTCAACTCCTCTACAAAGAGGATGGTCAATGTGGACTATAGTAATTAGAAAACACTTTATTTTCTGTCTTTACCTTTTGTTGGCAAATAAACCAATCCCCTCAGCTCCTCTACAAAGAGTTTGCTCAGTCTGGATTTAGTAATTAGCACAACATTTACTTTTCTGCAATTTATTATTGTTTAAAATAAACCTTCCCCTCATCTCCCTGGTCTATACTCTGAACCCTTGCAGACCTAGATCGATCCTGGGAACTCATCAAAACCAGGGTTAGTCAGTGCAGAGTAATTTAATAGGACAATCTCAAAAGGTGTTATATTAATGTTAGGGAAACCGCATGAAGGGAGTGTGTGAAGTCAGACAGGAACTTTGAGATCTAGGTTGAGTTGGAACTACGACACCTTCATTGAACTTGTTGGTGAAGTGTTTGAGGCTTTGGCAAGTTCTTCGCATATTTCCAAGCAAAGCAATAGCCTCTAGAGAGGCCACAAATTAATTTAGTTGGTTTTCAACCATTTCAATCTACAAGAAATTTGCAATAAAAATCAATCCAACATTAATCAAACTTTAAAATCAATCTTCACAGGGTACTTCACACCTTCAACAACAATTTACACTATCTCATTGGCATTGGTCTCAACTTTTCACATCCTAAGAAGCCATTTGCTTCAAAATTTTCATTTTGCAAAGCAACTCTTTATTTCATTTGAAGTATTTCTCAATGCTTATGGTTATTTCACTTGCAAGCATCAGTATCCTTTAAATATATTTTGTGCAAGTATTTTCTAATTGAATATCTCTTCCATGAGTATTTTACTCCAATGAATGTATGAATGGTATATGTTGCTAGTGTAGATTTACTCGTGTTGTAATTGTCTTTACTGCAATAAACTCCTAGATTCAATTTTCGTACTTAGACTAGTTTCAAGCCTTAGTATTTTTGTTAGGGACTACCCCCCTTGGATTCGCTAGGAGTTGGCCTAGACGGAGGATTCGAGGATCAGGTGACAACACCTTGACTCGACACTTTCCCCCAAGGACACACCAAGTGGATTTAATATTCCTTCCATGTTACTCAGGTGTGTATAAAGGCGGAAACAATACCCATTTACAATAGAGGAATCAACATCTGTTCATTGAGCTCATGATGAGAAAAACAATTTCAATTAAGAAAATCATTATGATGTGCAACCACTCACCGGAAAGGGAGAGGAATGCTCTTCACAACTCAAACAAAATGGAAAATGGAGACTTCTCTCAAGAGATATGGAGAAAACTTGGACAATAACCTTTAAAACATAATAAATTGGCAAAATAAACAATCTTCCAAAGGACCTTCAAAAATTACAAACTCCACATTGTCAACAACCGAAGTTTGCAAGGCAGGTCTACTAAGGAAAGAGAGAAATCCAAGGGCATCCTACTCTTCATCCAAAAGATATCTTCAAGAACCCTAAACGCCCCATGTGGGAAAACCATCGTTAGCCCAATCAACGCTGAAATGAGAACTAACCCGACACTTGTCATAAAGAAGATAACAATCCTAAGGACCGTCGAGATCCCCAACACCTCCCAGTCAATATAGGTCCTATTGAATAGAACTAGGGGCTCCCTCCTCGACAGATAAAGAGAAATCCACCCCCCCACCAGGTGTCCAACAAGTAGGAAAAATGAGAGTCGGTTGGAGAGAAGGATGAAAGTGTGGACACCGGAGCATAGAAGGAGGTAATTCACGCAGAAGTATTAGTTGCAATTGCTACATACTCCAAACAATAGTGAAATAAACATGCTCGTTGTCGTCTAGTCACTCTGCAAGCTGAGAGCACAAGAAGACTTAAAACAGACCGTATTTTTAGACCATACGATCCATGCACTCGACAAAAACACTCGTATCAAATATCGTCTATAGTGATACCAGGGGTCCGTCCAAAACCACCTTTGATACATATAGAGAAAACAAGACTCAATTTGGTTTTGGATCTTGATCTAGTTGAATGTCATAGAGTCGTAGATCCACAAAGCCACGATTTGATTTATATCTAGATTGATCTATTCCCTTTGCTTGGAGGTCTATATGAGGTGTGATATAGGTTGTGATCACTGTGGAAAATATAGCTTGGATTGACAGCATAACAATCTAAAGCAAAGGCAAAGATCTGAGAAAAAAAAAAATGCACCTACAAAACCCCATAGTAGTAGATCCATATCTGGCGATTTTCCAGAAAAAAGACTTTGATAGAGGAACCATGTCATGCAACAAGGTCGAATGAGTTTCAAATTCCAATCTTCTTAGAAACCCAAACTTCAATAAAGAATAAGAAACCCCATTCCCTCCATCCCAACGAAGGCCATCGAAAGTCGTACAGAATCAAGCTTTAGGTTTGAAGAACCGCCTAAATTTTGTTGCATGAAGGGAATACAGAGAGAATCCAGCACGAGTTGGAGAGGGCACAACAATTAAGAGAAATGCAAGAGCGTGTGAGGCTTGTTAGAAAGAGATCCAAATCGTCTAGAATCCACAAACCCCATGCAATCAAAAAGGAGAGGGAAGCCACCAATGGCAACAAAAATTCGCCCACGCCAGAAGCGAAACAAAAAAATCACATAGATGAGAAAATCAGAAAGCAATAAGACGGGTATACAACTGCTCAGTAAAACAAGAAATACAAGAAGTGCCTTCTCTGGTACCATGTTGAGATCTGGTATCAACTTGGGTCATGAATGATTCTCATACTAACATAGAATAATCTATTAATTTGAATTAATAAAAATACATGAAAGGGTCTTCATTTATGGGAATGAAGAGAACCAAAAAATAGTTAATAATAGTTGTTTAGTTGAGAGCCTACATAAGCTTACTAACAGAGAATAATCTATTAATCTGAATTAATAAAAATACATGATAGGGTCTTCATTTATAGGAATGAAGAGACCCAACAAATAGTTAAGAATATTTGTTTAGTTGAGAGCCTACTTAAGCTTACAACTCACATAGGATGGATGTGTTGAAAAACACCAAGCTTACAACTCACATAGGTTGGATGTGTTGAAAAACACCAACACCAACACAAGCACCATAGAGCACGTTTCCAAAGACCCGATATGAACAAAACACGTGTTGACAAATTGTTAAGTTGGTAAACTAATTCAATCAATACATCAACAATGATAAAATGAGAAGCAGAGAATACAGAGAAAGAGCAAAGCAAAAATCATATTTAGTATATTGAGTATATGAGAAAAGAGTACATTGAGAAAAGGGAAAAGAGTTGAGTTAAATAGGCTCAAGCAAATAAAGAAAAGAAAGTACAGCTGGCCAGGACAGTTGGCAATGTACAGTCAGACTGTTGAGGTTACATTATATTTAACACTCCCTCTTAAACTCAACAGTTACAAACATCAGCACTGATAATGCCCAAGTGTTGTCTCTGAAAATCAAAAACAGATTTTCCCAGTGGCTTTGTGAAAATATCTGTGAGCTAATCTCGAGAGCCACAAAATTGAAGTGTTATGTCACCATTATTGATGAGCTCACAAATGAAGTGAAAGCGAGTGTCAATATGCTTGATTTTCTTGTGAAACACATGATTTTTGGATAGAGAAATTGCTGAGGTGTTGTCACAGAAGATAGGAGTTGGCTCCTTTTCTGTATGCGACATATCATTCAATATTCTTCTCAGCCACACAGCTTGAAAGGAAGCTGAGGTAGCAGCGACATACTCTACCTCTACAAAAGATATTGATGCAATTGGTTGCTTCTTTGATGCCCATGAAATCAGGTTCACGCCCAGGTGAAAAGCATGTCCTGAGGTGCTCTTTTTGTCATCTAGGTTGCCTGCAAAATCACTTTCTGTGTAACCAAAGAGATGATTATCATCAGAATGAGTGTACCATAAGCCAAAATTTAGATTTCCTGCAACATATCTCAGAATCATTTTCTCCATCTTCGAGTGAGAATCTTTGGGGGATTCCATAAACCTGGAAACAAGGCTGGCTGCATACATAATATCAGGCCTAGTTGTTGTAAGATACAACAAACTTCCTACTAAACGTTTGTACAGGGTAGGGTCCACTGTAGGGCCTTCATCTTTATTGCTCAATTTTGTGCCTAGGGTTATAGTAGTTTCTACTGGATTGCAGTCTTCCATGCGGAATCTTTTGATGATGTCTGCTGCATACTTTTGTTGATAGATAAAAATGTCTTTGGTGGATTGATCAACCTCAATTCCCAAAAATTATTTCATTATGCCAAGGTCTGACATTTCAAACTCAGATTGCATGGCATGTTTAAAAATGGTTAACTCAAGATTTCCAATATATATCATGTCATCAACATATAAACATACAATTAGAATTTTACCATGCTGATCTGTTTTGGTGTATAAAGTTGGTTCATTTTGGCTTCTGCTGAAACCACTTTTGATCAAGTAAGTGTCAATTCTATTGTACCAAGCTCTTGGAGCTTGTTATAATCCATACAAGGCTTTCTTCAACCGATATACTTTGGCTGGTCATTCTTTGACTTCAAATCTAAGTGGATGATCCACATAGACCTCTTCTTCTAAGACACCATTTAGGAAAGATGACTTGACATCCAGCTGGTATACTTTCCATTTGTGTTGAAATGATATGGCTAAGAGAGTCCTTACAATGTCCAACCTTGCTACTGGAGCAAAAGTTTCACCATAATCAGTACCTGGTTGTTGTGAGAATCCTTTGGCAACAAGTCTTGCCTTGTGATTTTCAATCTGCCCCTTTTCATTGAGTTTAGTTTTGTAAATCCACTTGACACCAATACTTTTCTTGTGTCTGGGCAAATCAACAAGATCCCATGTCTTGTTCTTCTCAATGGATTCAATCTCTTGGTTCATGGCTTGAACTCAATGTGGCTCCTTAGCTGCCTCTTTAAAAGATGTAGGTTGACATGGCATGAAAGAAAAAAGGTTGTGATGTTCAATGTCATCCAACTACTGATGGATTTCTCTCAAACTTCGAGTTCTTTGATTTTGAAGTTTAGAGGATGAGTCTCTGCTTGAAGTTGAGTGATCCTGAGAATTTTCAGATTGTCCTTGTACCTGCAATCTTGGAAGGGCAAGTTGAGGTATTGGATGTCATGAGTCTTATGTGTTTTCAGGACTGGGCAGCAATGGATTTTGACTATCCATTTGTTGATTTTTAGATTCGTTCCAGAGTTGATTTTCCAGAAATTTTACATCTCTGCTGAGAATTAGTTTCTTTGAGATTGGATTGTAAATCCTGTAAGCTTTTGATGTTTCGCTGTATCCAGTAAAGATACATTTCTCACTTTTTTCATCCAGTTTATTCCTTAATTCGGAAGGTATGTGAGCATATGCTATGCATCCAAATGTCCTTAGATGAACAACATTTAGCTTTGTCCCACTCCATGCTTCCTGAGGGACATTCATCTTTAGACTGGTGGTTGGAGATCTATTCAAGAGATAAGCTAAGCATGATATTGCTTCAGCCCAAAAAGTATTTGATAGACATTTCTCTTTGAGTAGGCTTCTTGCCATGTTCATAATTGTCTGATTTTTCCTTTCAACCACTCCATTATGTTGTGGAGTATACCTGGTTGTAGTTTGCATGATGATGCCTTGTGATTTGCAGAAATTTGAAAATTATTTGGAGTTGTATTCTCCTCCTCCATCTGACCTAATTGCTTTTACATATTTGCCACTCTGTTTTTCAGCTTTAGCTTTGAATTCTTTGAATTTTGCAAAAGTTTCAGACTTGTGTCTGAGAAAATAGATCCATATTTTCCTGCTAATGTCATCAATAAACGTTAGAAAATAAAATCTACCACCTATTGACTATGTTTGCATTGGTCCACATAGGTCAATGTGAACAAGTTTGAGATGTTGTTTGGCTTGAGTGGAGGACTGTGGAAAACTAGTTCTCTTATGTTTTCCAAGTATGCAAGACTCACATGGGGGATGTTTCTCTTTGAAGACAAGGAGACCTTTGACCATGGAGTGATTATGTAAAAGACTTAGACTCTGAAAGGATAGATGTCTAATTCTTGTATGCAAAACCATAGTTTCATTGGGGGTGGATGCACTTTGTGCATATGTTTGGATCAGATTTGCAGTTCTGAGGGTCAGGGGAAACATCCTATTCTGAGTCAAGTGGATTTCATAAATCAATTTTCTACTAGGGGTTTTATCGTATATCCTACATGAGGCTCCCTAAAAAATTACCCTATAGCCATGTTCAATGAATTGTCCTACACTTAGTAGATTATGTTTCAGATATGGAACATGATAGACATTGTTTATGTCTTTATATACATGTTGTTTAGTAAGAATAGGTACAGTTCCTTTTCCTTGAACTTTGACTAAGGAATCATTTCCAAGTGTAATATCAGAGGAAATTGAAGAATCAATGCATGAGAGTAAATCTTTTTTACCTGTCATGTGATTGTTGCATCCACTGTCCAACAACCAAAGATCTTTATGATGTTCTTTAGTCTTGTGACATGAGACAAACATATCTTCTGATGTTTCTCCTATATGATTTGAGACATGTGCTCTACCTGAGAGCTGATCTGCTTGCTTCTTCCGACATTCAGATTCATAGTGTTCAAAAAATTTGCAGTAATAGAATTGTATGCTTGATTTGTCATTTGATCTTCTCCCACTGCCTCTTTGAGGCTAGAAACTCTGATTCTGGTTCTATTTTCTGTGACCTTGGAAATTTTGATTCTAGTTCTGTTGTCTGTGACCTCCACTTCAGTGTTGGTTACTTGTAATGCTCCATATTCCTTGGTGACCTTTGCTTCTTCCTCTGCCTCTCCCTTTGCTGAAAAAGAATTGAGTTTTGAAGGCATTGGTGATTGACTCATCTGTGAGATGCAGTCTGGTCTCGTGTGTCAACAGGGAACCAATTAGTTCATCTGTTGAAAAACGTGACAAATCCTTGGATTCAAGGTTTGTTGTAACGACCATTTTGAATTTCTTTGGTAAACTTCTAAGGACTTTCTCAACAATGCATTGATCAGGGATGGATTCACCAGTAAATCTAATCTGGTTCACAATTCCCATGACTCTGGTCATAAACTGATCAACATTTTCAGACTCTATCATTCTTAAAGTCTCGAATTGCATCCTCAAGGTCTGCAATTTGACTATTTTGACCCTATCATTTTTTTGGTAGGCTGATTTAAGGATGTCCCAGGCCTGTTTTGAAGTAACAACACCTATGAATTTTGAGAAAATCGAGTCATCCACTAAATTTTGAATCCAGAATTTTTCCTTGTTTTCTCTGTTCCTTTGTGTTGCCTGAGCAATTCTCTGTTGGTTGGTCATGGCAACAAGGTCTGTTGGATTTAGTTCCACATATCCAAGATCCACTGGATCCCAAAACTCTTGTGCTTGCAAGAAGGATCTCATTCGAAGAGACCAAAACTCATAATTCTTTCCAAGAAGAATCGGTCCTAAATTGCTAGACGTGGCCATCTTTTAAAAAAAAATTAACACAAAAAAAAAAAATTGTTATAAAATTTCGTGTTTACCTATTTCCTATGCGAAAATCAGGTTTTTGAATTTCTTAAAGTGACTTCATATCGAAATACGTGGTGCAGACTACTTCTTTGACTTCGATCTGGCTGGATCTAACTATCCGAGCGAAAGATCTACTGATTCAGGGCTCTGAGCTATGTTATTTTGCAACTGTAGCAACTGTAATGGCGAAATCGATCCAAATGCGAACTCAACCCCACGTGAATAAGCATTGAGCATGAGCTCCTTCTCCATGTGACAACTGGCTTAGCCCATAAAGGGCATGTCGCATTTCACGACCTCGAGAGTATAGGTGTGTGAGCCACTCCTGACTCTCCAACTCCCAAACTCCGAAAGGGGCTTAACGAGCCCTCAACTCCTCTCGTATCCTTCCTCCACATGACCACGACACTATGACCATGGTCCACTTTTTGGGATTTCAAGATTCGCGAATTTGCGATGCAACTCCAACCTTTCCTCCTTGGAATCCCAAAATCCGAAACTCTGATCTATCCTCTGTTGCGGATCGATGGTCTAGATCCTACTATGATCTGATGGTCTAGATCCTTTCGAGATTTCATGAATCGATATTTCGTGACCCTTGAAATCTCGTCACGATGTTCTCAAAACCCCAAACTCCAAAATGCCGAAATTTTGGATCCTCCCAAATCAACAATTCATGCTCCTCTAGATCTAATGGTCCAGATTTTGTTGGGATTTCACGTTTTGCGAAGTCAAACAACTTGCACCTCTGTTCTCCCAATCCTCGAAATGTCGATGGCACTAGATCGACGGTCTAGGCCTCTCTTTGATCGATGGATGCGATCGAGTCGGGGTTTCACACTTCATGACCTCGAAGGATGGTGCACCTCTGTCCTTCCGATTCTCGATTTCTTGATCGCATCAAATCAACGACTCACGATCTTTCTCGATCCAATGGCTCAGATCGAGTCGTGATTTTGCGATTCGTGAATTATCACCGGTATGTTCTCTGACCTTTACTCCCTACGAGTCAGCGAAATGCCGAGATCTCACCACATGTCCTCCTTCATGGATGGTCCCAACGATTTTGGGATTTCGTGACTTCGCAAGTCAGCGTTTCTCTTGTGTTGATCCGGATTATTTTCGACACGAAATGAGAGTGGAGATATAATAAAGAAATGCACAGAGATATCACATATATCCAGTAATATAATAGAAATATATCAGAGATGCAACCATAAACACAGAGATACAGTAATACACGATTTCTATTAATGAAATAAATGTACAGAGACTATAAAAAAATACAGAGTGAAAGACTCGCTAGAATAGTGGCAGCTTATCTTTGAGAAGAGATGTGACGGCTACTCGCATTCGCAAGAAGATGATTACAATGAGGCTCTGAAGGAATTTTTACAATAAACGGGAATGTCAAAAGTCCTAGACATCCAAAAAACTAACCCTAGGAGATGAAGCGCCAAAAGTCATGTGGGCCCCATTTGGGTAAGTTAGTACATCAACTTCCCGGGGTCGTAACTTTTGCATACGATCTCCGTTTTAGGCGTATGATAGCTCGTTGGAAATTTATCATCGAGGAGATTCATTTTGGGGGCTCAATCATGCCTTTGGCTATCATTGAGAACCTCTATCTCAAAAAACCCTCATTTAGGCACTCAAAATGGCCCCGAAAGTTAAAACCTGCTAAAAATAGTAAATTGCCAAAATTGCCAGAAAGTTATTTTGAGCCAGTTGGAAAAGGTGGGTGACCACAGATATCCATCTGGATCATGTGCACTCTAGAGGACTAAGCCTCGTGCACTTTCTCCTGGATCCGACAGCTATAGGTCCTCTGCGCTAAATCTGACGGTCCAGATTTAATCTCCTGCACTTTAAGAGTTGAATGGTCCCATCGTTATCCTCCATGCAACTTCGCTTGATCCAACGGTTGTCGACTGTATGCACTAGATCTGACGGCTGAAAATCTTTTGCCTTTTCTGCATGCTCCTCATCCTTTCTGAACTCGATCGATGGCTCAGATCTGTTCACAGGGCCGATCTTATGGCTGTTATGTTTGTCCTTTGTTGCTTTGGCTTGTCCTTTGGTGCTCTTTGGAGAATTCTCTCCGTGAGATGGAATTTCACGAATTCTTTAAAGAACTTACGAATTTTTGCTCTTTTGCAACTCTATTTCCTCAAGCTTTTACGAATTTCACAATTCTTTGCCTTATGTAGCTCTGTTTCCTCAATCTTTTATGAATTTCACGATTCTTTGCCTTCTCCAGCTCTGTTTCCTCAAAATTTTGAGCGTATTGCGCTCTGCTTCTTTGCGTTTTCTTTCTGCAACGATCTTTTAAGCGGATGGCGGACTGCGGATTTCTCTCCAAGATTTTTGAGGAATCTATGTCCTATGCTCTCGTTCACAGTGTAAGCTCTATGCTCCTTAGGTTCGGGTTGCCCTTTAGACTTTTTGAAGAGGCTTGTGACTGAAGCTTTGATACCATGATAAAATGAGAAGCAGAGAATACAGAGAAAGAGCATAGCAGAAATCGTATTCAATATATTGAGTATATGAGAAAAGAGTACATTGAGAAACAAGAAAAGAGCTGAGCTAAATAGGCTCAAGAAAATCAAGAAACGAAAGTACAGCTGGCCAGGACAGTTGGCAGTGTACAGTCAGACTATTGAGGTTACATTATATTTAACAAACAAGATATCAACAAGAGTAGGAAATGCTTCATAAAGATCTCAAGAATTATAAAGAGTGGCAACATCGAGTAGACAACAAATTCAATATCAGAGACAAAGCATGGTTGCATTTGTAAAAAGAGTAGTTTAAGAGACATAGTGTGGTTGCATTTGTCAAAATCTTAGTTTAAGAGAAAAAGTATGGTTTCATCTATCAAGATAGAAGTTTATGTTGCATGGTTGCATCTGAACAAAAAAAAATAGTTTAAGAAACAATGTATGGTTGCATCTCTCAAAATAGAAGTTTATGTTGAAGAACCTAAACATGAGGTGAATTCTTTATGGATAATTTCAGAACATGAGGTGAATATTTTATGGATAATTTCACATTATCTAAAGAAAGAAGATAATGCTGAGGTGAATTCTTTAAGGATAATTTCACATTACCTAATCGAAAGAAGATAATGCCCCTTTAAGTTGGACCTTCTACTATAGTTAGGCATCCACCTTCGTTAGTTGTCTACAAAATATCTGCATGCCATCATGAAGATGAAGAAGACCAATGCAAGATGCCATGCATAAGCCATTTCATATCCTAGATGGACAAGCCTCTTTAAAAGAGGCACTACTATGAACCATACTATCAACTAGAGAAAGAACACAAGAAACAATACCGAAAACTATACCAATTAGTTGGTTGTTAGGGGCTAAATGCCTCAAAAAAATAGAAGCCTGATAGAAGAACAATTCCAAGGAGAATCTCCTCATCTAAGGGGTGAGATAATAGAGAAAACAATATGCACTTAACTCTCTATATGTTGGGATATATACCATCCGATCTAAAAAAGTATTTTAAATCGAACTATATATATCCCAGCATATAGAGCATTAAATTCTCTAATGAGGGGTGCATATTGATAGCCAAGATAATAGAGGGCTAGCCCTCAAAACTGAAGAGGCATGATTTGTGTAGACATTGACATTAATATATGGTCAATTCAATACCTAAGTCGACTTTGACTTTGCTGGATGATTCGGACAATTTGACCTAGGTCAATTGTAACTCGACTTAATGTGGGCTAGCCCTCAAAACTGAAGAGGCGTGATCTGTGTAGACATTGACATATCGTCAATTCAATACCTAAGTCGACTTTGACTTTGCTGGATGATTTAGACAATTTGACCTAGGTCAAGGGTAACTCGACTTAATGATTCAACACCTAGACTCCACATTGACTCGATTGACAAGCAACCCAACCCTCATGTAACTGACTAATATCAGCTTCAAAGGAGGGAGCTCTTATCTAGAAGATCTAATTCAATACCTAGACTCCACATCGTCTCGATTGACAGGCAGTCCAACCCTCATGTAACAGTGACAAACTTCAGTGTCAAAAGTAGAAACTCTTATCTATAACCAAGTTCAGTTCTATGTAATTAAACTTAGTTATAATTGATGAACAACCTCGTTGAATAAATATCATGGCCTAATGGAGGTGAAAACCTTTATAATCTTTCTCCTAGTATATGATTATCTTTTACACTCTCGAGTGAACTTAAAATTTTGTAGTTCACTAGTAGCATCGAATTCAAGCAATTGATAGCTAGATTCGTAATTATTTTCCTATAGATATTAATGTTCCTATGGCAAACCTCTAAACTTCACATTATATTGTATCAACATCGTTTGTAATTTGTTTTTCAACATACCATTTTCTAGAATTCTATTGGTTAACGTGTGTGTTGAATCTTCTAATGACACAGACATAAACCCTGAGCTGTGATTTGACTCAACCCATCAAGATTGAAGCTTTAGATTTAAGTATCATGGCTAATCTTATAACCAAGGCTGAATCTGATCAATTTGATTACAGAGCACAATCCTGGTACCAAAAAGGTCGAGTTAATATTAGAGGCACATTCTGAAGACAGCAGAACTCTAATAAAATTTTGGGTCACAAATATGGTTGAACAATGAAAACAATATGCATACGATAGGCTGCCAGAGAATTAGTCACACAGATATAGTCCTAGGTTGTCGTTATCAAAATTTAAATGGAAAACTAGATTTGTTACCTCAACTATGAAATGATTCTTCTGAGCTACTTAGTATAAAAGACAGAAGATTCCTCGGACCTCTGATATAATTTTGATAGTACTCTTTGACTCTAAGCTTGCTTTTCCAATGTGATCATGTTTATCATATGCTCAAAGCTTAATAACATCTTAAAAACTTTAAGTTTTTAAGATGAAAGTCTCAAAAATCAAGCTAACATAATGCAGAATTAGATAACAAGAATGATGTTGAACTGTAGAGTTATGTAATAGAAGTCCTTGTACAAAACGAGTACAAGAAATCTGCCAATTATACGATGTATATCTACTATTAGACCACAAAATAAGACGAAATACTAGGTTATTTTGGGGAGCTTATTCAACATACGTCTCCATAGTTAAGCAAACTGACCCTAGAGCAGGAGGTGGTGACCTCTTTCGAAGTAGGAGTAATGTGGGAAATGTGGGAAAAGAAACATTTCAAGTATAGACCTGTGCTCTTCCTCCATAACTCGGAAGGAATTATGCCCATTTCCCCTTGTATACAGTTCTTCCATTCAGAGCTTGAGTTGGGCGAGAATTTTCATGCTGCAATACGTAACATATACATCCTCGGCCTCATACATTAGATTTCAAAACTAAAACCGCAATGCATTCACAGGTTGAATACATTTTATTAAGATGTTTTGCTCTAAATAAACTCATGTATTCCTTCATTGAGTAGAGATATTTAATTCCAGTAAATAGGAAGAAGCCAAAGAAAACAGAATTGAAATTGTGTTCTACCTTGAGAGCAGCATATAACATATCCACTTGCATGGGAGAGACTTTATGTATCTGTAAAAGTTGGAAGATACAATCAGTAAATCCCAAACCCATGAAGGTTTAATTGTCCATATATTTGCAAAAATCTAGTCAGTTGCAAACAGGCCGATCCAACTTCAAGTCTACATAGATAAATCCTAGTAAAGAAACTACTTGCTATACAGATATGCAAATGCAGAACCAAAATTAAAGGTCTTGCATCTCATTTTTGAATGCTTAATGTTTATATTAAGCAATAATTCCCAATAAGAAACTACACGACCTATACATTTTGACCAGACAGTTAAGACAGTTGTCTATCTTAGGCTAGGTTGTGATGTGATTCCTTTGAAACATTTTGATATGCATACATAACTCAGTAACTAACGTATATTGTTCCTTAAGGCACGTCATGGATACAGCAGGATACTGCACATTCTATTGAAAACCCAAAAAGGTACTTTAGGAAGATTACGGTTTGGTCACTTTACCTTCTTCATTATCATCCAGATCACTCCCTCTGTGCATGGAGGAGTGGTTAGGGAACCTCTATACTGATAGAAATGCTTTCGATTCAAATCAAGCTCTTTTGGGTCCACACCACCTGTTATATCCACTGCTTGATTCCATTCAAAAGATGGTATGTATGGCCAAAACTGTTTGCATAACAGAAGACATCGTGAAAAAATATAAGCACGAACAGAGGGATTGCGGTTATTTTCCATTGGACATAAAGTTATTAAGGCAATATAAATAATGCTTGAAGTGCAATCTATAGAGTAAACTTTGGAAACAGAAGTTATCACCTTGAGAAAAGCTATATTTTACAACCCAAACAGTCTGCTATGTGTGACTAACCAAGGCTATAATTTTCCGGCCCGCAAAGCCTCTTTGATTTACATATTTTGAAAATTAAACTTGTCAGCTAACCTGGATAAAACAATACTTCCTGGTCTGACAAAATTTCTATCGAGATTTACAAATTTTCGACCTATATTTTTTGTACTTCCATTCCTCATTCCTGAGGATAAGAGTTTCTGAACAGTATTTTGGACATGAACTTGGGTATTTGTTGAAACATTGGAGCTATGGTTCAGAAGTTAGAACCACGGAGACATTTCTTTTATGGATGTGATAGGGCTTACTATCTAAAGTGGGTGCCCATCATGAAGGAGCATATAGCTCAGTTAAAGAACACCCTGCTGGCCGGGGCCAGGTACTGAGTTCGATTCCTAGCCTGTCCACTTCTCAACATAGGGCGGTGTTGGTGGTAGAAATCCATACATTTATATCTCAACTGTTAAGTTTGCTTGCTATGAAAGGGCATATAGCTCAATGGTAGAGCACACCGGCCAGGGGCCAGTCCCTGGTTTACTAGCAGGCCCGAGCTAAGTGTTGGAGGTAGCATCAAGATTCCACACCTTTAGATGGAATTATTATGGGCGCCATCATGAAAAGGCATAAGCATGAAATGGCATAGCTCACTGGCAGAGCAGCCGGACGCCCAGGTGTAGGTGCAGGGTTCAGTTCCTAGCCTGTCCAGTTTCCAACATCACTATGGTTCCAAACATTTCGAGACATCTGGTGTATATGTGTGTGCCTGTGATAAGGCTGACCATCTACAGAGGGCTTATCAAATAGCAAATCCTTGCTCACTATGTTGAGGGAGAATAAAATAGAACCCAATACACACATGGGTTTGAGCGCGTTCATGAGTTTACAAACGGATCTCCTTTCAGTTCTCTAAATTGAGCAGAGTGGCTTCGATCTAACCCTCCCAAAAAGCCTTATGTGCCATCAGTACTACCATAGTTCCTCTCCAACGTGGTTTTATTAAGATCGAATTTCATTCAAACAATTTCCCATTTGGGAACCTTGTATATACCTACTGGCCTTTGCAGTGTAGGTGTGACATTGCATGAAAACAAAAATAAAGGGTTCCCATGAATAAGCGGCGGTGTGGAGCTCCCAAGCAACTGAGTGCATGCCTAATAACCATGGAGTCAAACCTGGAAAAGCCCCGAGCTTTAACAGATCCAAAATAACATGCTTAAAGTTTAGCAGCATACCTGGTCTAGAAACTTATTTTCTTTGTCATCTAGTTTGAAAAGGATTGAAAGGATAACCATGCCACCATTTTTTCTACTCTTATGCATCATCTGCATCTCCAGCGGGTATCTGTATTCGAAGACCACGAATCAAATCCTTGCCGTTTATTCTCCTTATTCTCCACAAAGCAAGCAAAAACCCCACAACTTCATAAATAGGACAAATTATCCACAAAAAAATACATTCGTTCTTACACTTTTCCATTGATGTTATGCTCAGAAGGAGTATGAAACTGAGTCTCATGAAGTTCATAGAGAATACCATCAACATACAGAAAGCCACCCTTCCACTTCAACTGCAACAATTACAACAGCATGAACCCAAACCTCACAAAAGCCCAAGCTACACGTGAGGCTAATCAGCATTTTTATACTAACCCTGATAAGATTCCCATCATTTACAACTGTAGCTGGTGCTGGATGATGCATTGTTTGCATATAATCCATCTGTTTGTTCTTGGCAATATCGAAGGAGAGGATTCTGATGGGCGACTGTTCCGCTCCTGTGCTGCACAGAGACCATTCTCGCGATAGTTCGCCCCATTGACTCGGACCAGTATCACTGTCACATCCATAATCCCATTCTGGTTCTGAAAATGCACCATTAAAATAAATGAATGTATATTTTCAATGAAACCTATCTGGGCTATAGGACTTCCTTAAGAATCAGAACTGAAATTAAAATTAAAAAGTCAATTTAATCCAGTATCAGAATTGAAATTCAAATTAAAAAAGCAATTTAAACAAAATTTTTGAGAAAGAACGTTGAATTTCTAAGATACCATTTATGTAGTTGAATAGTTCGGTTAGGAAATTCCCAGCTCAACAAAATGATGAGATGCCAAACATAGGAAATTTATAATTCTTACCTACAAGAGCATCAGTTAACGCTATTGCCCGATTTCCCGTTTCATAACCCTCCTTTGGGTATTGGCCGGCTTCAATAGCGGGTTTCAGGTAGTTGAAATCTTTACTCTGCAAGAGGTGTGACGAATTAGGAACTGGAACCCAATGAGAAGCAAAATATGGAAAGAACTGAAAATCCAACAAAGAATATTGCATTACCTGCAGGGAGGTCGAAGGGGAAATGGTGATTAAACTCACACTCAGTATGAAGAAGAGGAGAAGCCTCATTGCAGAATTCCGGCATGGATTGTTTGATTTCATGTTGGTTTCATTCGCACAGACACAACGCACAGAACGAAAGTTGCTATGACATTGGAAAAAGAGAGCAGAGAGCGCGCATGGTTATAACGTCGTATTGTCCACGTGCACGGAAGGAGGCAAGGACGTGTCAACTCAAGATATTTAGGGTTTTGGGTTCAAGAAATTGAATGCATCACCATAACCACTAGAATTTTATGATACTAGCGATTTAGATATTGTGGTGCGGAAGCGAAACCATTAGGACTTATAACTCAAACACCAAGAGTTATTTAATACACTAAAAGCTGTAAATATAGACTGCAATATGTAACCTTATAAGCTCTCAATAATTTAGTAACCTTATAAGCTCTCAATAATTTACTTACTTTAAATGTTTTATGATTTTATTGGTTTGTTTATGAGTTATGTTTAGAATTTAGTTGAAAATTTAGAAAAATTTAGATTTAAGTGGTTGAAATTATATATTTTCAGTATTTCTTAGTTTTTAAGAATATTAAATAAATTTATGGATTCAAAAACATTATTTAAACAATAAAATTATGATTTTATCAACAATTACATTACAAAATTCTAATAATAATTACCAAAAAAATATATTACCTAATGAACATAATTACAGTAAATTGTGATAAATTCTATATCAAAATTTGACAAAGTTGGAAGAAAACACAATAGACAAAGAACTAAGTCAATGTGATTAAAACTTGATCACGGAGAACCATTTGACGAAGTGTTTTGAATTCTAATGACATTATAACTATTTTGGGAGAAGTGTTTTTAAGGTGTTGTTTAATTCAGAGATTTTGTAGAAATATGATCTAAAAATATCAAGTAAAAAAATTAAAACTTAGAAACTTTAAACTACGAACTAATAAATGCTTAAATACTTTATGATAAAGAATTACGTACATAACTTTTTTTTTTCAACGAAAAAATACGCTTTATATTCAAAAGGATATAAAAGTGTACAAAGCTAATATGGCTGGACTATCACAAGATTACAAGATTTTGTGCCTATATGTCAAAACTATCCAAGCAGATCAAGGATGTAACTAGTCACAACGAGACCAATGTCTATCCCATGGGTGGGCAATCTTCAAGGCAAGTGCCTCTCAAAGAAGGATCATCGAGGGAGGTCCCTCATTGCCTTCTTCCCATCTAGTAAAGCTAATGTGACCTGGAGGCATATACAACGCTTTTTTTGAGAGCGTGTCAGCCTCAATATTTTCCTCCCTGTAAATGTGAGATGAAGTGAGATGATGAATCTGCTGAGTCGCTTCACATGTTCTCTCCTTCCAGCTCGCCAGGTCCGCAACATGGAAGTCAACACGTCCGTTTAGCCAATGGATAATAAGCTTGGAGTCACCAAGCAGTAGGAGCTCATTGATGTGTAATCGGCTTGCCAGAATACATGACGCCCACGTTGCCAAGAGTTCAGCCTTCGTGTTTGATCCAGTCCCACAGTTTAGTGTCCACCTGTAACAAGTTTGAGAGTTTAATGCGATCATCCCACCCACTCTGCATAATAAGTCGTCCTGTTGCGCCGCTCCATCGAACCAGGCCACAACTTTATCTAGAGGAACTTTGAAGATGGCTCTGCAAGGTTTTGTGGTCGGTGTCTGCTTCATGCTCACGGCCATCTCGACAAAGATAGCGTTGGCCACCCTGTGTGAGGATGGTATCTTGTCTTCGAACAATGCCTCATTCCTGTGCTTCCATATATGCCAGCAGAGAAGTATTGGGAGCTTCAACTGGTTCGTTGAGACCCGCATCCAAATCTGGAAACATTGAGAGAGGCTGTTACCTGTCCAGTTTGATGTGTGCAAATGAACCGGTGTTAATAACTGCCACACGGCTCTGGTAAATGGGCATTCTATGAAAACGTGGATGGTTGTCTCATCATTTGAATTGTAGAGACAACAAACGCTGGGCCCCGACCATCCTCTTGCTTGTAGATTCGGCCACAACAATATTTTGTTTTCAAGTAAGAGTCAGATGAATATCTTTTGCTTGAGCGGGCAGTCGCTCCTCCATATATGTTCGTGTCCACGCTCCCTTGATATTGTCCAGCACTTTGTAGCTAATGCAATGTAGGCGTTTTTTGCGGTGAGGGCACCAGATCTGTCCCCTCCCATCCACATGAGCAAATCAGGCCTGTCCTATAGTCGGATGCCAAAATCTCTAAGTCTGAGCGTATACCTGTCCCATTCAATGGCAAGATCAGCGTCCAATCCAATCTCCTCGCTACTAAGCCAGCAGTCGCTCAAAAGACCCCCGCTAAGTGAAGAAATAAACTGATAAAGAAAGAAAAGATTTTTTTGGTGAAGGTGCTTCAGCAGTTCTGAGGAAAGCATGGCAAGCTTGCCCAATCCCAGCAAACTGTCCCTTCCAACTTCAATCAGATGACCATTACCAAGAGCCCAAGTGAGCCAATGAAGAATGATAGGTAGGGTTGTTAAAAGGTGTTTCCAAGTCTGAGAGCCTACTGTGGGTCTCTTAGAGGCCGATCTGAGCCAGAATAGTACCGGTATCTGAGGGAAATATTTTTCCTTGATAACCTTACTCCAGATGCCAGGCTTCATAATAATGCACCAGAGAGTGTTTGCCAAGAGCGCCTGGTTGAAGAGGGGCAGATTCCTGAGGCCCCATCCACCCATCTTCTTTGGTTTAGAGATGGTCTCCCAGTTGCAAAGATGGTATCCAGTAGTCTTACTGCCAGTCCATAGAAAGGAGAAAATAAGCTGACGAATGGAGCTAAGAATTGTGGCCGAGATTTTTGCAAGCGCCATCCAATAGACCGGAAGGCTTTCTAACACAGCTTTTATGAGAATGTATCTCCCTCCCATGGTGAGTAACTTGTTACACCAATGATGAATTTTCCTGTCAAATTTATCAAGAAGCCAATGCCAATTTTTGTTTGAATATCTGGTGGATTTGATGAAAAACCGAAGATAGGAGAAACCTCCTGTAGGTCTGCTGCATTTATACCATACAATTCTTTCAAATTAGTTAAGAATGGTTCATGTGTATTCAATGCAAGGAAGAGAGATTTTTGAAGATTGATCACCAGGCCAGAGGCTGCATAGAAAGTACTAATGATGGAGTGAATAAGGGACCATTCGGCAAAACTGGCCTCTGTCAAGATTAGCACATCATCAATGAAAAGAATGTGTAGGATGTGTGTCAGCCCTGAGAAATTTACTCCAGAAAGTTGGCCCTCTGCTTGACTATGTTTGAGGAGGATGTTGAGCCCTTCAAGTATCATGATAAAAAGTAGTGGTGATAGAGGGCATCCTTGACGGAGCCCTCTCTCACATCGAAATGAATTTGTGGGTTCCCCATTGATCAGAACAGCCATAGTTGCCGATGTAATACAACTTAAAATCCAATTGGTAGTAACTCGCCCAAAACCGCTCTGCAAGAGAATAAGGTGCAAAAAGTTCCAATTTACACAGTCAAAAGCCTGCTTGAGATCCAGCTTGAGAAGAATGGCTTGTTGTTTTCTGGATTTTAAGGTGTGGATGCATTCCTATGCTACACCCACTGCATCTAAAATATGTCTACCTTTCAGGAAGCCGAGCTGCTCCTCCGAAAGTGCTTTGGAGAGTATAGGGGGAATTCTATTTGCGATAATCTTAGAAATTAGTTTATAGCATAGGTTGCAAAGTGAAATGGGGCGGTAGTCTTTGAAGTGTTTAGGTATATTGGATTTTGGAATCAAGACAATATAGGTGTTATTAAGCTGTGGATTTATCACACCTCTTGTACGAGTATCCTCCACGACATCCAACAAATCCTGTCCCATAATGTCAAAGAAATGAAGGTATAATTCAACCGACCATCCGTCGGGTCCTGGACTCTTCTCTTTTTTGAAACCCTTGAGAACTGTCAATAATTCCTCCTTTTTATAGGGGGATTCCAGGGCTAGTGCCTCCTCTGCTGTCACCATGTTAGGGAATCGGCTAGCTAACTCCACCTGTGCGCTGAGGCTTGGTGCATTGGGGACCTGAATAAAGGCTTTAAAATGTTGAGCAACAACCGCTTTAATAGCATTCTGTGTATGATGTTTGGTGTCGTCCTCATCTTCAATATCCCATATTTGTTTCTTTGATCTATGAGCACTGGCAAATTTATGGAAGAAACGGGTATTTTTGTCCCCACCCTCGAGCCAGAGCATCCTGCTCTTTAAGCACCACCTCTCCTCATCTTCACGCAAGAAAGTAGATCGAGCCTTCTCCAGCTCACGGATTCTACAGTTGATATTCGAATTTGCATGATTGTGTAGTTGTAAACAGAGTAGAGCAGCCAGCTCCTCGTCAATCTTATTAATGACTGCTTGCTCCTCACATTTTTTGTTTTTTAGCCATATAGATGTATGCTGCTTTAAGATGGATAATTTTCTTGCCAGATTTTCTTGCGGATCACCAGGCACTGAAACAGAATAGTCCTCCCATGTCGTTCTGAACAATCTATTAAAAGATATCTCCTTTAACCATAACGGGTTAAATTTGAAAGGCTGGCCCGCCCCAAAGCGACCCACGCCTATCTGAAGACATATGGCAGCGTGGTCCGAAAGATATGGTAAATTTACCCAGGCACGAGAACAACGAGATGGTGAAAGTACTTCTTCAGAGATAAGAAATCTGTCAAGTCGTTTAGCAATTCTATCCGGACCAGTTCTACCGTTCTGCTAGGTAGGTAAGAGCTCGGCCGGTTTCAGATCAATCAAGTTGTTCTTGAAAAACAAATGTTTAAATAAACTCATGTGTGGATCAATGATAGCTTTTTGTCCCAATGTCTCCAATGGGCTAGTGGTGATATTAAGATCTCCCGCTAAGATAAGGTTACGAGCTGCCAAGAGTCCGAGAGTATCCAGACGCTCCCAGAAGGCCTTGTGTTCAGTGCAAGGGCTATATACATTGAGAAAGTTGAAGGAAGGCTTTAGTTCAAAGTTGTCTCCTATTAGAAGAATCCCTCCAGGGCTGAGCATCGATCGAAGATCAAAGAGAGAAGGGTCCCACGCGGCCAGAAGTCCACCTGAGGTGCCCACCGAGCTTGCCGCACAGGTCAACCAGTTTGGCCTGAGTCTATGAATGAAATCTCTGGCAGCAGAAGCAATCACAAGTGTTTCTTGCAGAAAGATAATAGATGGAAGTGTCTGATCCAAAAGTCTTCGCATAGAGGCAAATTTCAGGGCTCCTCCGACCCCTCTTATGTTGAGGGACAGTAGGATCATGGATCACCTCTGGCTATGGATTTTAATCCTCTAAGCACCCCTTTATTTGTGACCGCAGCAGAATTCCCCGATGCTTTCAATCCAGACAGTGTTTTCTTGCGAGCACTGCGAGTTTTCAAAGGAGAAAGTTCAAGTCCAATACCTCTAGACCAATGTGGTTCTGGATCTGTTGAAGTGGTAATGTTTGAAGAGGATGGTTGGTCCAGTGGAGGTATAATGGGTTGTATTAAAGAGTTTCCAAGATAGGTATGGATGGGTATCGAGTCAAAAGGTAGAGAGTGTGCTGATGTAGCTGTCGGGAACATGGAATCAAGTTGTGTTTCAGATTGGCTCGGTTCAGTGTATCCAGGTAATGTATGTGGGTTTGGTGTTTCATCAATAGATACTGTAGACGGGGAAGCCGGAACCAGGGTGGAAGGGGCTAGTTGGGAAAGATGTGTATCTGGTGCTGGATAAGGGATGGAATCACATTCAGTTTGGATATGCTCAGTTAAGGGGGGAATAGATGTGTGGTTAGACAAGACCGAATTCGTGGCCTTTGCTCTAGAACCCAAAATCATATTCTCTTGATTAGCAATGTACAATCTGTCCCAAGTAGAGAATGTATTATAGAGAGAGGGACAAAGTGATTGGATCTTACCCACTAAAGAGTCATCAGATGGAGATGAATCAAGCCCAAGATTGGGTGCTATCTGTTCAGCATATTGGTTTGGAGATGAGATGTAGCCATCAAAATTTGGCTCCTCTGCGGGATCCAAGTCAATGTCCGGTCGAGGAAACTTGTGGCAGTCCCTTCTCAAGTGCCCTTTTCTGCGGCAAAAGGAGCAACGGAAAGGTATGCCAAGATAGTCCAGGCATTGTGTGATCAATTGATTTCGCCAGTCTATTTCTGGGACTTCAGGAAGTCCGGCCTATATGTCAATCTCCATGTAAATCTTAGCCATTCTTCTGTCTGTCCCTGCTAGACAGTTAGCAGCCACTCTTAAAAAACACCCTAAGGAGGTCCCAATAAGTTCAAGCGCTTGGTTGTTCCAAAGTTGTAAAGGGAGCCCAAGTAGCAGGACCCAGACATGTCTGTGACTGAAGAACTGAAGAATTATGTACATAACTTGAAAAGTCATGATATGGTCCGAAAAATGTATACCTAATTTTTTATCCTCCGCATGTAAATCTGTCGTAAAAGATGGAGGGGCGGCTTACTAAACATAGTAAAAGATGGAACCTTTCTTTTAAGGTTTTAATCAAGGATTACTGAATATAAGAACTGGAAGGATGATATTTTTTTTTTTGGCAGGATACTATATTTAGTAATATTTTAAAATATTTTGGAAGGATAGTTGTCGGAATTGCTATTTTTAGAGTTGTTCTTATGGACTAATGGCGGTTGCTCACTGGTCAGTTTTTAGAGGAGACCCCTAGATAGTTAGAACTTGGGTTATTATTGGTCAGTTATTCGTTTTTATTATGTTTTATTAGATGGAGTCCTCGTTGGTAGGCCCTTCATAACAACTGGTTATTGTATACTGTGTTGGCAACCTTTCTATTGGTTGACAAGACTCTTTGGATGGCATATGAAGTCAGTGACTACATGGGCGCTGCAGACGAGGAGACTTGGGAATGAGAAAGTCTCTTCTGTTCTGCAGACACACTAAATTACTCTACAGGTGTTGGTTGTAAACTGAAGAATATCCACTCCATATTAAAGTCTCCACCAACTCATTTAATCAGCTCACACAAGGTGGCAAAGTTAGTATCTTCGGGAACTGATGAGGTTATTTTACAACATTTACCTGCTTCTTAACTGAGCAGTGAGTTTCCTGATAGGTTGGTGAACTCCTTGAGAGATGGTGATACTGGTTTACTGAACCAAGCATCTCCTGGTCTAGGTAATTGGATACCTGCACGGTGTAATGGGGATGGGTTTGTCCATGACTGTGAGAAGGTGGGGTTTCGCAAGAGGACGATGCTACATAGAGAGACTACAAGTATAAGTTCAAACTGCACACAGAGGGAGGCTCTGCATGTGAAATAGACGCGACACAAAAAAGTGACACGGGTCTGGAAACCTAAGAAGGTTAGGCGTTGTTTGGTCATAGAAATGGATGTGGGATTGGAGGAAACTTGCAAATTATCCCTATGCATGTTGGTTGGGAGGCTTGCATATAAGTCTAAGAGAAGTATTACTTTCTCAAAGTGGATGAAGTGGACTTGGTTACCCATTATTGGGTATAAACCTAAATATATGACTCTGCCTTATCGGTGGTTCAGTCTGGTTTTTAAATTACCGGAAGACGTTGAGATTATACTAAATGGTTTTGGGGATTTTGAGGGTGGCAGCGTCATGCTCAAGAGGTGGCAAACAAGGTTTGATATAGCTACTGAATATTTCAGCCTTTGTCCTGTGTGGGTTATACTTCCAGGTTTGCCACTCAACTTATGGAACAAAAAGGCCTTGATGGACATTGGAAATCTGCTCGGTTTCTTCCTTAAGATTGACAAAAAGGGCTCTACAAGCTCCTGATAAATGTATGGCGCATGTTTTAGTCGAGTTGGACTTACACGCTAGTCTCATGGAATATTTGAAGTTGGAATGGTGTGGTCAAGTGATGGTGCAGATACTTGACTACCAAGGCCTACCATTTCATTGTAATTCTTGTATACGGACATGACATCTGCGCAATGAGTATCCCAATTCAACTAGAGGTGGAGTTTTGGAGGATTCTATGGTATACCTACCAAAGAACAGTACATGAGTGAAGGGGATGTTGAAGAAGTGGGGGATTTTACCTCGGGGAATGTTGAAGACATAACATAACTCCTCTCAGGAACTTTTATCAATAAGTTAAGATTCTATTTCCCTTCTTTGTTTTTTAAGCTATCATCATGGGAGCGCAACTTCCTAGAGAAAAATTTTCCTACTACTAATTTACCAGACACTGAGAATGGTGGTAATTCTAAGGTTTCATTTGATAGTGGAGAGTCCATTTTTGATGTTGATAGGAACACTGTGGCCTCGCCTCTTGATATACATTCTCATACTGTACCTAAATCCAACACATTATGGCCTAGGGGGGATTGTGATGCTTCTAGC
>JZKD02S2334068.1:3474896-3490970 GCA_000966675.3 Picea glauca
CTACGTAGACTAGCCTAGCCTAGCCTAGCCTAGCCTATCCCCGCCTATCCTAACCTATGCTAGCCTACTCTACCTAGACTAGCGTAGCATAGCCTAGCCTATCCTAGCTTATCCCAGCTTATACTAACCTGTCCTAGCTTATCCTATCGTTTACTAGCCTATCCTAACCTATCCTAGCCAAATTTACCTAGACTAGCCTATCTTATCCTAATCGATCATAGCCTATCTTATCCTAGCCTAGCCTAGCCTAGCCTCGTCTACTCTATTGTGATGCTTCTAGCTCTCAGGTTCCTATTGTAACAGAGATGGAACAATGTTTAGATTCAGTTACTAACATATCAAACCCGACTTTGAGTGTTTCAGTTAGTCCTTCACCATTGCCTACCTATTGGGCTATGGAAGCCTATCATGGGAACTTAGATAGTGTTTCAGGTGATAAAGTGACTGGTGAAAGAGATGGAAAAGGGAAGACATTGGCTTGGTCCCGAGGTTTAGGTTTGGAGGTTTCTCCTATTAAAACTCACAGTGTACACAAACATTTAGGGTTAGCATCTGATACTGGTGTTCAGATTTTGGTTTCCACACTTGATATGGGGGCGCTTAGAGGCATGAAATCCCTCGCAAGGGAAAAATCATGATCCTCTTAACCCTAAACATTAGAGGGGTAGGTGGCACCCTAAAATTTCCAACCCTGCGCAGATTTCTATCAAATACTAAACTGGATATTATTTTTTTCCAAGAGACTCTAGCCCCAGAGGAAAAGGCTAGAAAGTTTATGTATTATATTTTCCCAAATTGGATGATTAGTGTTGTTAGTTTTGTTGAGAAGTCGGGGGGACTTCTGGTGGCTTGGAATCCCAAAATTTTTGATTTGC
The DNA here is from genome assembly GCA_000966675.3 of Picea glauca. NCBI lineage: Eukaryota > Viridiplantae > Streptophyta > Pinopsida > Pinales > Pinaceae > Picea > Picea glauca. Next base: position 3,475,772 of record JZKD02S2334068.1, read on the forward strand.
AACCTTTTCTAAGTGCTAGTGGAATTTTATTGACAAGTATCTACATTCATGATAAAAAAAGGATCAGTTTTATAAATGCATATGGGTCGTGCTCTGGTCGGAGACAGTTTTGGGAACAGATGGAAGATAAAGGATTACTAGCACAAAAAAATCTCATCCTTGCAGGGGATTTGAATTTTACTACTAGCATTGATGAAGTGTGGGGCGAGGTGGCCTTATTTGATCCTTTGGCAGACTTTTTTAAAAATATTTTTACTTTTAATCATTTAGTGGATGTGATGTCTGCAATGCTATTTCCCACATGGTGTAATGGTAGGAGAGGGGTGGAGGAGATTCAGAAGAGACTAGACAAAGCATATGTTTCAAAAACACTCTTATGCGATGTTGCTAGGTACAGATTGTGGGTGGATTTCCCATTTGTTTCTGATCATGCATCAATGATACTTTCAGTTAGATTATGGTTACAAGCCTGTTGCATACCCCTTCAAATTCAACCCTAAATGTTTGCAAAAAGAGTCATTTTGTGACCTTGTTCAGATAGTTTGGAGCAACCATCAGGAAGTAGAGGGGTATGGAGCACAAAGTAGACTGACTAGGAATCTTTATGTGTTGAAAGCTCGGGTCAAGATGTGGTTGGCTGAAAAAAATAAGAAGGAACTATTAGCCTTTGAAATTTTAGGAACAGAGATCACACATCTTACTAAGCAATTTGTGGAAAGTGATCATTGTCATGAACTTAGATCAAGGTTGAAATCTCTTGAAATTGATAGAAATAAATTTCTCCTAGCTAAGGAGGAGCATTGGCATATGAAGAGCAAGGCAACATGGATCAAAAGTGGGGATAGGATTACTAAATATTTTCATCATTTCGCCAGCTACAGGCGGAACAAAAACATATATGGGAGGTTATAGATGACTTGGGTTAGGTTCATTATGGACATGATGTTATTAAAATTGAAGCACAAAGATATTTCAGTACTTTCTATAAATATCGAGCATTAATATGATTGAGGAGCAGGTGGCATCGGTGGGATTATTTCCACGGATGGTTAATGAGGAGGAAGTTATGTTATTAGAGAAACCTATTTCAAAGGAGGAAGTCTTAGAGGTATTAAAAGGTTTCACCAAAGACAAAAGTCATGGCCCAGACAAATGGACTGTGGAATTATATCTGCAATTTTATGATTTGGTTGCAAAATATTTGTTGGATGTTGTTGAAGAATCACACTTGACTGGAGAAGTGAACAAAACTCTTAATTCGACTTTTATTGCACTTATTCTGAAATTTAATGGCCCTACCACCTTTGAGTAATTTTGTCTGATTGCTCTATGCAATCTTTGCTATAAGATTTTTTCTAAAATTATTGTTAAACGTATCAGACCGATCCTGTCCCGTTCCTTGTTTGAGGAACAATTTGGGTTTTTAAAAGGAAGGAAAATTATATATGCAATTGGGACGACTTAGAAATTCCTACACAGTATCAAAGATAAAAATCTTCAAGCATTAATCCTCAAGATAGATTTGAAGAAAGCCTATGACTATGTAAGTTGGGTTTTTCTCAGGCTAATCTTACTTCAAAGTGGCTTCAGTCTGCCAACGACTAAGTGGATTATAGGCTGCATCACATCAACAACCTATGCAATTTTAATAAATGGGGAGCCTTCGAGTTTTTTCAATAGTGGAAGAGGGCTTCGGTAGGTGTGCCCACTGTCGCCCTTATTTTTCATTTTAAGTATGGAAGGCTTGAGTCTGGCATTAAAAAGAAGTCAAGAGGAAGGCTTACTGATGGGCATCAAAGTATCGAGGCTAATCAAGGTCATACATCTTCTGTTTGTCGATGATATCCTTATTATGACTAAAGCAACTATGGCGGAGTGGCAGGAAATTAAAAGAGTGTTGGGAAGATTTTGTAATGCATATGGTCTTAAGATCAACAATAAGAAAAATTATTTTCTATAGTATGGTTTGCAACAAAACAATTTAGAGAATTTAAAGGCTATTTTTCATTATAATTTCCTTGATCTTTCAGTTGGTTTCAGGTATATTTGCTATTATTTGAAGATTGAAAGGTACAGAAAGAGGACTGGCAGTGGCTTATTGACAAGTATGAATGTCGGATAAGTCACTGGTGCAATAGATGAATTTCTATTGGGGGTCGATTAATCCTAATTAAGGAAGTTCTCGAAAGCCAACCAGTCTATTGGTTGGCATTGGCAAACTTGTCTTCCCAGATCCATCAAAGAATTTGACAGTTAATATTCAATTTCCTTTGGTCTGGGTGAAACAAGAAACAAAAGATCGACCTGTGTGCTTGGAAACTTATTGCTTGCCCAAAACAACATGGGGGTTGGGGTTTGAGAAATCTAGGTATTTTTAGCAGAGCAATGGAAGTAAACACATTATGGAGAGCACTAATGCAAGAGGGATTATGGAACAGAATCTTAAAGGACAAATACTTTCCCTTTATTTATGTTGCTCGTTGGTTGTGCACGATAAATGTTGTGGATGCTAAAGGATAAAAAACCTAGAAACACCTACTAAAATCATTACATATCCTTCTTCATTGGTTGGCTTGGTGACCAAACAAGGCACTCTATTCTTTTGGGTAGAGATCACATTATGGGATTGGGGGAAGGGGCAATTTTGTCTAAAGAGTTGATCTCTGCTATCAACAGGAAATGCATACACTACTTATATCAAGCACATTGTGAACCTTGTGTGGGGATGGTTGGCACAAATTGGATATCTAGCACTAATATGGAATTATAGGGTTGTCTTTCTTTGGAATGGAAGTTATTCTATAGAGCTCTCATTAATGTTGGTGTACTATTACTAGAGAAGCCAGATGAGCTAATTTGGTTGGGGGGCGATGCATCGGGTCAGATTTATGTTAAAAATGCTTTTGTGGCCATGGAAGAAAGGAGATGGAACTTTGTGATAGGTGGCTGCAGAAAAGAATTATGGTCATGGGATTTCCCATTGAAATTAAAAAAAATTACATTGTTAATTGTTGAGAATAAAATTTTCACCTGGGATATTCTTCAGTGCGGAGGTTTCTTAGGTCCGGGCATGTGTCAGTTATGCAAACAAAGCATGGAGGCAACATATCACTTGTTTGTGGAATGTACTTTCATCACTGTGGTGTGGGATAAGATTACATTATCCTTAAATCTCTTAGCTAGGTGGACTGGAGATACCCTATCGGGTTGTTTTAAATTCTGGAAAGCACAAAACTCTTCGTATCCATTCTTATCGGATGTCATTTGTTGGTATATTGGGAAGGAAAGAAACCTGGCCATATTTGAAGATGGTATTCTGATGAAAGAAACCTGGCATAGCAGGACAAGATGACTACAGATTATTTGGAAAGAAAGAAACCTGGCCTAGAATAACGAAATGAATACAGATTATTAAGAGGTGATTAACACAAAATAATAGAGAGACAGTAAAATTGGTTTTCTATTCAATAAGGAAACCACCTAAAACTGTAAAATGCAGTGGAAACAAGCTTGCTGGAATGGTGGTGGCTTATCTTTAAGAAGAGATGTGACAGTTGCGCTCATTCGCAACAAGATGATTACAATGAGGCTCTGAAGGAATTTTTACAATAAGTAGGAATGCCAAAAAACCTAGACATCCAAAAACCTAACCCTAGGAGATGAAGCGCCAAAATTCATGTGGGCCCCGTCTGGGTAAGTTAGTACATCAACTTCCTGGGGTCGTAACTTTTGCATATGATCTTTGTTTTAGGCGTATTATAGCCCGTTGGAAAGGTATCGTCGAGGAGATTCATTTTGGGGGCTCAATCATGTCTTTAAATATCATTGAGAAGATATATCCCTAAAAACCTTCATTTAGTCCCTCAAAATGGCCCCGGAAGTTAAAACTGCTAAAAATAGTAAATTGCCAAAATTGTCAAAAAATTGTTTTGAGCTAGTTGGAAAAGGTGGGTGGCCACTGATATCCACCTGGATCAATCCTCCCTCCTTAGGAAGCAATGGTATCCATTGCATTGATTTTCCCCATTAGATGAGGAAATTTCTGTTGAATTTGGCCCCGGGTGAGCCACTTGCCTTAGTGCAAGAGTTGCCCTGCTTTGACGACTCAATAAAGATGAATCCTTTGTTTTCAAGTGCCCTTGATTTGTGTGTCCACAATATGATCGATGGATTCCTATTGTATGCAGTCGGGGTTGAGCTCTATTGGTATTAGCTACTCTACTACGTCTGAGGTGTCCAATAATGGTGGGAAATAAGAGCGAAGGAGATCCACGTTGAACACTAGGTGCAGGCCAAGGAAAGGAGGAATGTTGAGCTCAAAAGAATTATCCCCCATGGACTTGGTGATGGTGTACGACCCATAACAGAGTGGGCGAAGCTTCCTATGGGGTCATGTAAGGCATTGTTTCTGCAAGTGCAACCAAACTTTGTCGCCCACCTGAAACTTGTTTGGCACCCGATGTTGATCATGGCGCTGGTTGTACTTGTCATTGGACTTCTGCAAGATATCCTAAATCTATTGGAGGATTTGCTGGATCCGCTCAATGAACCAGGTGGCTTTATCATCTTTAGTTGGAGCAGGATATGAGTCGATCGAGGTGACTGCAAGGGGTAGTACAACATCTATGGGACCCAATGGTTGGAATCCCAACCCCACCTGAAAGGGGTTGTGGTCGGTTGAGCTATGCAGGGCTTAGTTGTAGCTATGTTGGACATAGGGAAGGATATCATCCCATGTTTGAGGGTGATTTGAATTATACATGCGAAGGATATGCACAATCATTCGATTTATGACCTCGTTTTGGCCATCTATCCAGGGGTGGAAAGTCGTGGATTTGGTGAGCTTGGTGTCCAGCAGTGACCAGAGGCTCGACCAGAATGTGTTGAGAAATTGATTATCCCAATCTAAGACAATGGTTTGTGGGATTCCAAAATTTACCCATACTCGTTTAAAGAAGATCTTGACAGTGGCCTCTACTATGATGTTCTTCTTCCAGGCAACCAGAATCGCCATCTTAGAAAAGCGATCAACAACCACAAAACATAGTCATTTCCCCGCTTGGTGGACGGAAATCCCAACATGTATTCCATTGAGATGGATTCCCATGGCTTTTCAAGAGTAGGAAGAGGGGTGTATAGGCCTTGTTTCTTAGTGGTCGGTTTGGAAATAGCACAGGTAGTGCAAGACCTGATATACTTGCTGACCTCCTGTCGAAGTTTCATCTAGTAGAAATGTTTATGTAGCATCACCACTATATTTTCGACACCGAAGTGTCCTGTAACCCAACTATAGTGGGATTCCTAGATTAGATTTTCTCTCTCGCTTGATAAAACACAAATATGGCCCAGACGACATAACAACCCATCCCGAAGATGTAAATTATCAACAATTGTTTTTGCAACCAACATTTGGTAGGTGGTGGCGAAGTCTGGGTCTGTCTCATAGAGTTGGGGCCATCCAGAGGTCTCATGGTCGCAGGAGTCTAGAACCATGGTGAGTTCTGTGGTTGGTGGTCTGTTGAGGCAATCAATGACATGATTGGTGCTTCCTGTTTTATACTTGATGTTGAGGTGGAATTGTTGCAAGTATGTGGACCACTTTTGATGGTGATCATTTTGAAATTTTCCTTGTGTCTGCATGAACTGCAGTGGCTTATGATCAGTGTGGATGATTGTCTCCTTCCCAAGAATGTAATGTCTCCACTAGTGGCAGGCTTGCACAATGGAGTACATTTCTTTTTCGTAAGTAGGGTACTTACAGACAACATCTGATAGTGTCTCACTATGATAGGCCACAGGGTGGTCGTGCTTAGTGAGAATGATGCCCACCACATAGTCTAAAGCTTTTGTCTTTATCTCAAAGGGTTGCTTCATGTATGGTAGTGAAAGTACTGGGGCTGAGAACAAGTGTTGCTTCAAATCGCCAAACACTTGTTGTTGGGACAGGCCCCACGCAAATTTTTCCTTACCACCACCCCTAGTTATTTCACTCAGGGCCCATGCAATATGGGAGAATCCCAACACAAACCTGCAGTAGAAATCGGCAAGGCCCAAGAAGCTTCGAAGCTCAGTGAGTGTGGTTGGGGCTGGCCAGTCACGGATGACTTGGATCTTGGTTGGATCCACATGTATGCCATGTTGATCAATTATGTAGCCCAAGTAATGGACCCTGTCCATGCCGAAGGATCATTTTTCCAAGTTGGCATATAGCTTGGGTTTTCGCAGGGTGTGTAGAACCTGTTGAAGATGTTGCAAGTGTTCGAGCCAAGTCTTGTTGTAAATGAGAATGTCATCCAGATACACCACTACAAAATTATTGGTGAATGGTCACAGGATATCGTCCATCATCCTCATGAAAGTGGCTGGAGCATTTGTCAAATCAAAGGGCATGACCAACCATTCAAAAAGGCCTTCCTTTGAATTGAAGGTAGTTTTCCATACATCTGTCTATTCTATCGGGACCTGGTGGTAGTCAAACTTCAGATCAATCTCACTGAAGTATTTGGCCCCCGTGATTTGATCAAGAAGGTTGTCGATTTGGGGAATCGGGTACCGGTTTCTGATTGTGATTTTATTTAGATCCCGGTAGTCAATGTAGAGTCGCCAGGTTCCATCTTTCTTATGTACCATCACGATTGGGATTTCGCAAGGTGATGAGATGGGACGGATGTTCCCCTTGTGGAGTAGTTCTTGGATTTGTCGCTTGATCTCCTCATTCTCTAATAGAGAGTGATGATAGAATGCCCCATTGGGAAATGGTGCGCCGAGGGTCGGATCGATGGGATGCTTGACCTAGCAGTGCAGAGGTACCCCAGTAGGTAAGGAGAAGATATATGAGCATTCTTCCATGACCTTATCTACTTGCATCTGCTGTGTGGAGAGGTCGGTCACAGAGACTCTATATGTGGTTGGGATCTTTCGCTTATTCTAAGAGTGAATAATGAAGAAGATGAAATTCCCCATCTGAGAGATGACCTTCCTGCATTGCTTAGCAGAGATCAAGGAAATAACACTAGGTGGGACTGCCTCGGGTATCTTGTACAATTTCTTGTTCAAAGTAATAATAACACTACGATGCCTAGAATCATATACAAAATGACATTTCCATAAATAATCTTGGCCCAAAAGAACATCAAAAAATTCGAGTGGATAAACATCACACAATACCTCGTCTTTGAAGGGCTTGATGTCGTACGACAATCGACACTGTTGGCTGACACGGAGACCGCTTCCTTGGCGGAGCCATCGAATGGTGTAGGGTTGTGGGTGTGGTGTTGTTGGTAGGGCCAACCACTTGAAAACCTCTGTTGAGATGAGGTTCTTCTGGCTACTGTTATCCATGATGAAGTGCAGCGGGGTTCCTTTTACCCACATATATGAATGGAATAGGCGTTCTCCTTCTTCTGGCTCATCTGGTTCACCAAGATGGATCTTGGTGGTAGCAATGGTGTCATTGGGTTTCCCGTTAATGATCCATATTCCCCTTTCTAGTTCTGGCTCAGAGTCTGAACCTGCATTTGATTCATAGGCTTTCACTTCAGCCACCAGCAGTGACTGCTTTGAGTGGTAGTCAGCAGTGTTATGCCAAGGGCTCATATGGAAGTTGCACCACTCCTCGGTATCTATCTTTGTCTTTCTGGTGTCCTTATTTTCTTGCGGCTTGGACTGGTTTTCCTGATACTATCCATATTTTCTTTGTCCTTTGTTCTGTGGGTTGGGGCCACCCTTTCCTGGCTTTTGTTGTGATGGGTTCCCATGCCCAAATTTCGGCGTCTTTTGTTTGAGCTTCTGCTCGATCTTGATGGCATATATGTAGGTTGTGCCCAGGATGATATGTCCAAAAATTCCATTTTGGTCTGGATGTATCCATGCAGATCATTGTGATACTTGAGCACTAGATGTCACTCTGAATCTTTGATACCCATCTTGGTGCGCAAGGTATGAAAGATATTTGTGAAATCTGGCACTGCTTGGTCTCTTTCTTGCCGCAGTGTGGTCCATTTGGTATACAAATCGTCATAACTTCCGACAGGGTAGTATTGTTCCTTAATATCATCCCTAAAGAATTCGCAGGTGGTCGTGACTGTAAATAATGAGGATTCCTTTGTTTCCTTTTTCTCACAAAAAGTTTGCCACCAATCTTTGACATGGGGAACGACTTTGAGGAGTGAAAAAGTAATATTTTCTCTATTCGAAAAGTTATGGATAGAAAAATACCCTTCTAGTAGATTCAACCACTTGTCTATAGCATATGCATCTATATGACCTTCAAATATAGTAATATCGAAGTGTATTTGTACCTTGAAGGGGGTGGTGCCTCCGCTCAAAGAAGATCCATCACTTGTTGGTAGCTGCCAAAGGATTTGCATGAAACTATCCATCATCTCGTTCCTTTGTTGCGTGAGGGCTTCCTCAATCAACAATTTGAAAGGATCTCTTGTCCCATCATATTTATTTTATCCTACCATGAGAGGTCACTTGGGTGTGCGAGAGATTTTGTCCTCAAGAGAAACAATCTTGAGACCCAACTCTTTGTACTCTGACCTCGTTGGGGACATGCATTAAGATGACAAGGAGCAGACCACTCTGATACCATTGATCCAGATTTTATGAGAAGAAATAAATGACTACATATTAATAATAGGTGCTTAACACAAAATAATAGAGATACAATAAAATGAGTTTTCTATTCAATAAGGAAATAAGCTGAAACTGTAAAATGCAGTGGAAACAAGCTTGTTGGAATGGTGGTGGCTTATCTCTGAGAAGAGATGTGACGGTTGTGCTCATTCACAAGAAGATGATTACAATGAGGCTCTAAAGTCATATTTACAATAAACAGGAATGAAAAAAACCCTAGACATCCAAAAACCTAACCCTAGGAGGTGAAGCGCCAAAAGTGATGTGGGCCTTGTCTGGGTAAGTTAGTACACAAACTTCCCGGGGTCATAACTTTTGCATACGATCTTCGTTTTAGGCATATGATATCCTGTTGGAAATATATCATCAAGGAGATTCATTTTGGGGGATCAATCATTCCTTTCGATATCATTGAGAAGCTTGATCCTGAAAAACCTTCATTTAGGCCCTCAAAATGGCCTTGGAAATTAAAACTGTTAAAAATAGTAAATTGCCAAAATTGTCAAAAAAATGTTTTGAGCCAGTTGGAAAAGGTGGGTGGCCACCGATATCCACCTAAATCAATCCTCCCTCCTTAGGAAGCAATGGTCTCCATTACATTGATTTCCCCATTCAGATGAGGAAATTTCTACTGAATTTGGCCCCGGGTGAGCCGTGAGCCACTTGCCTTGGTGTAGGAGTTGCCCTGCTTTGATGACTCGATAAAGTTGGATCCTTTGTTGTCGAGTTCCCTTAATCTGTGTGTCCACAATATGATCATTGGATTCTTATTATATGCAGTCGGGGTTGAGCTCTATTGGTGTTAGCTACTCTTCCATGTCTGAGGTGTCCAATAATGGTGGGAAATAAGGGCGAAGGAGATCCACGTTGAACACTGGGTGCAGGACAAGGAAAGGAGGAATGTTGAGCTCAAAATAATTATCCCCTATGACCTTGGCGATGGTTTTCAACCCATAATGGAATGGGTGAAGCTTTCGATGGGGTCTTGTAAGGCATTCTTTATGCAAGTGCAACCAAACTTTGTTGCCCACCTGAAACTTATGTGGCACCTGATGTTGATCTTGGCGCTGCTTGTACTTGTCATTAGACTTATGTAGGATATTATGAACCTGTTAGCAGATGTGTTGGATCCACTCAATGAACTGGGTGACTTTGTCAACTTCAGTTGGAGCAGGATATGAGTCAGTCAAGGTGACCACAAGGGGAAGTGCAACATCTACGGGACCCAATGGTTGGAATCCCAACCCCACCTGAAAGGGATTGTGGCCGATTGAGCTATGCAGGGCTCGGTTGTAGCTATGTTGGACATAGGGAAGGATCTCATCCCATGTACGAGGGTGATTATTGTTTCATCATTCATAGGCACATTAATATATGTGAGATCCATCTCTAGGGTGGCTCCTAGCATCACAACAAACTTCCTGGAAAATAGCATTCCCCACACATATGGGACATCCACCACCACAATATCCATGTGGATCACTCTTTCTGGGTATTTTTCAAGGAATACTTCAACATTCTCAATGACCCCATGAGTGGGTTTGGCTCTGAACTCAAATCCACATACATTCATGGAAGGGCGTGTGACCTTTAGGCCCAATTTTTCCATGACCTTCAAAGACATCATGTTAGCACCTACCCCTGAATCTAGCATACAGTTGTTAAGGCATTTGTTATTGATCAATAAGGTCATGAATAAAGGTGGATGTCCATCATATTGAACCCTAAAGTGATCAGCTTGTAACATAATAGGAGGGTTCATTGGTCCATCTGAGCCTTTGAAAAAAAAAATGAACCTTTCTTTGATAGATGGGACCTTGATGACTTCTCTCAAGGGAATGGTCACATGCATTTTTGCCAATGCACCTTCAAAGTCAAAATTCAAGTCCACTTTGTCGGTCTTGGGAGGATTCTTAGGAAGGAGTATGTTCATGGGTGGAGGTCTTGTTTTTTATGCCACGAGACCGGTAGAGAGAGGTTGGTTCATTCTGTTTTGTCTTGTATACACTTGGAATTCTTGTTTCTTCAAATTTTCTCTTGATTCTTGGTCAAGGTTATTTATCACCTCCATCCTAGCCTTTTTGGTTGTTTCCTTTATACCTTCTTGATGTTCCTCAATTGTAACATAAAGGCAATATTGAGGATTCTCAATGGTATGGTCAACTATGTTCACTTGGTCATGATTACCATTGTTGAAAGGAAACTCATGCTCCCAATGTGACTCATTGCATTGTAGGCACAAAGGGTTTTCATCTACTATATTTGTAAGGGCTAAAGTATTGGGAACCTCTTGATCATTCTTTGGTCTAAAAACTCAATTCCCTTTCTGACACTGCTCTTTGTAAGGAACCCTAGGGGCTTGTTGTTGAGTTCTTTCTAGGTTGGCAATCCTATTCATATGTAGTATTCTAAACTAGAATATTATGTATTTTCTTGTTGAATTTGTTTCGAAGAAAATATAGTTTAAGTTTCCAGTGATGTTTTCTTTACTCGTGCAATAATCATTAGAAATAATATAAATAATAAAGTGCTAAATCTCTTTATTTATTCAAATAATATCAGCTATGGTAAAATTCATACAAATTTGTGGCAAAAGATGTAAGATGTATAGAACAACCTGGTTCATTTCATAGGTGGCTTGGTATAGCTGATATATTAGTTATGAAGTTAGGAACATAGGCAACAAACTCCACAAATGATGGCTATGGCTAATAATGATAGGCTTGATCCCCAAAAATCGTATAAGCAACGATATAGAAATCAAGTATGATAGATAGAAGCTCCTGTAATTTAGGCTCTTAATCAGCAAAAATAAACCCTGAAGATAAAAATATAGCAACAACTTCCATAGAGGTGAATGAGTGTTGTAGGTGAAGGAACTTTGGCGCTACAAGGTATATTTATATATCAGCAACAAGAATTGGGAATCCATTGTAGGAGACAACACCACATTTCCTTATATATGCATCAGATCGACCTTCAGCAAATAAGAGAAGCCCACCATAGAATATTTCTGCCCGGGATGGCTGTGTGGCCTCTTGACAGTAGAGGGACGACCCACACATATAAAATCCAACCTGTTTAATGAGATTCAACCTCCACCAGAGATGGAAGGTTCTCAACTCGGCCCTAGTTGGACAATACAATTGTTCCACAAGAGGATATACGCCCAACTCATAATAGAACGTCCCCGTTGTTGGGGCTCAGAAATGTCCTATTCTCATCCACCTTTCCCTTCATTATTCTTCACATTTCATCGCCCGATTAACCTTTCAAGATATCATTTCATAAATATACTTGGGTTTCACCTTATTATTTTCCACTTTATTCATTTTAGTATTTAAAAGGAATTTGTCATTAAATGTTAGAAAATTGACATGTTTTCATATATATCTCAAATATGTGTGAGCTTTGTAATGTGTAGGAATATGTGAAGGATTAATTCAAAGGGACTTCTCGAATACTTCCTCCACCATTTCAATATTTGAGGAGATAATTCAAGCCCATTCCAAGGAGAAGATCATGGAGATTTGGTTGGAATATCTTGTCCAAGATATACGAGAGATATGTGTGAGGATTTGAAGGGATTATATTTTGTAATAATGGGAAAATAGTTGAGAGAATAATGGATCTGTAATTATGAGATGGTTATCTTATCTTCAAGGCTCTCGTGTATAAAAGAGAGTGCTCTCTCTTCTTGAGGATTCAATAGGAGATAGATTATGTAATTATAATTAGAGTAGTCATTAATTGTAGTCATTAGGATTCGAAAGAGAAAGGGATTCTTAGCTTTGATTCATGGTTTTGGTTTTCATGCTTTTATTATTCTTTTATAAAGATTGATTTGATTATTGTAATATGATATTGCTTCATTGGTGAGATCTCACATATGCTATTGTGTCATTCAACTCTTCACATGTTGTACTTTCTTTTCCTTCATGTAGTTCTCCATTTCTAGATTAATTCCATTTACGCAATTTCTCATTCTTAGAGTAATTTCATGTACGCAACTAGATTAATTCAATTTCAGTCATGTGTTAGAACAATGATTCAATTTTAGTCGTGTGTTAGATTAATGATTCAATATCAGTTGTAGATTAAACATTAGATTAGATTAGTCCCTCTTCAATCTTGCATATACTTTGTGTGTGCTTAGTTAGTTTATGAACCCCAGGTTGACAAATTAGATAGTTGGGCAAGTACTACAACTCAATTAATACAACATTAGTTCGGCCCAATATAACGACTGTCGTTCCCTTGCCACGAATGTTGTTCCTTTTGTTGTTCATTTGAACGAAATAATTGTTGTTCCTTTTGTTACGATTGTTGTCCCTTTGCAGGGGTTGCATCTCTGGAGGATGGGTATTGAAAACGGAAGGTAAGAACCTACATAGGTGACAAGTAAAATGCTTGCACCAACACATACCTTTGGATGATGCATAGAGGTTATATTTTAAGACATCTTTAGAGCCCAACATTTTGGCATCGTTGCCGGGGAAGCCCGGTGGATTGAGGTATTTGTTTCTTTTTCATTTTAATTCATTCAAGTGTGATCTAAATGTGTTGGTAAGGGGTCATAGAAGCTTGTGACAGGAGACTCCTCATATTCTCCCTACCAACTAGGCATAAGTAATTTCAATTTTTGCAAGATTAGTTTCAATTTTGCAAGTGTGATCTAGATATGTTGGTAAGGGGACATAAAAGCTCATGAGAGGAGACTCCTCATGTTCTCCCTACCAACTAGGTAGAAGTAATTTCAATTTATGCAAATTTCAATTCACGCAAAAGTAGTTTTAATTTTTATGATCTACATGTGTTGAGGGTCATAGAAGCTCGTGAGAGGAGACTCCTCACTGTCCCTGCCAACTATCACGAATGTTTTAGTTTCTGCAACTGTGAAGAGTAATTTGTTTTTCTCCGTTTCAGTAAGAGTGTTTTTATTCAAGGTTTTTTCATTTAGATTTCAGTTTTGGGTGTTGTAAGAATCCTTTTTTTTAACATGATTTAACAATGAATTTAAGCTTGGAACAACTTACGCAGATCCTAGAAAAAGTCGGGGTCTCCTCTTCTTTGGAAGAGGAGATCTTGACAGCAGCCGAAAGCTTATTCACTCCTCCTAGTGCGAACGAAGAATCAACATACGAAGAACCTTGCATATTTAATGAAGAATCATTAGGCACGCAAGAGGTCGAGGAGGACAGTGAGGAGCTGCAGCGTGATCTAAGTAAGACAAATTACACCTACGAAAGTCTGATCAAACGTTGGTTTCAAGCAAGTACTAGGTTAGATTCATTTAGTTTTTCTTTTTCTTTTTTTAATTTACAATTTCAACCGCTAATTTCACACATTCATACATATTCCCAACTGTCAATTTTGAAATTGAAAGATAACATATGTTTATTATTGTTATGTGCATGGCTACATTGACTATTTAATTACACGTAACTAATTTCTCATTTCTAATTAGCGTAGTGTAGGTAGGGTTTTATTTTCAAGATTTTTTTGCTAGAATAAGTATGCTCTCCTCCGCGCTTCGTGCGATCGCAAGGATCAGAAAGTAGGGTGTCTATGAAGTTTCAGGAATGATAAATTTTTGACAATGAAAAATGCCCAATCCAATTGTTCGTCTTCAATTTCAAATTATATCTCTCCATTTGCTAAACAAATTTATTTCTTTAATTGTTTAAATTTCTCTTTTAAATCTAGGAATAATACAAAATAAAATAAAAAATTTAAAAAATGTTGTTGTATTAAACTAGTTTTGTAATTTCATTTTTTTTTTTTTTTAATTTAGAATGCAAATAAAAACAAAATCTTAATAATAATAAAAAAAAAGTAATAAAAAAAAAAACCGCAGAAATTGAACTGAAGATATCTCACAAACTGGGATCTGGGTTCTTATGATTTTTGGATAGGAAGTGCCTTACGTTATGATAAAAAAAACCAATACATTGTAGGTCAACGTAGTACATAGTTTTTGAGAAAATCAATATAGTCACCTTCAACCATTTTTCAATTTTCTCAAAAACCTTGATGTGGGTATTGTTGATTTTCGGTGTGTAGAAGCATTCAAAACATAGGAACCTGCCTACAAACTTTCAGCTCAATCCATTTTGTCATTTGTGCGAAAATCACATTTGAAGTCTATTGTTGCACCCTACAATGTTTGTTGGTGCATCCCTATAGCAACCTGCAAAACAATTCTGACCAAATGAAGAAGAATTTCAAAAATCCAAAACATGGATTTTAAATTTTAGGTGTTGATTAGGTTCCCATAGAAACAGGTCTAAAAGTTATGGCACATATTTCGAGATAGAGAGATCTTTAAAAAAAATCAAACTCGGATTTTTTGGGCGAAATATTATGAACAACCAACTTTCACCTCGATTTTCGTGCAACTAAAAGTGAATCTGGAAAATATGAAACATGGGTTTTTCTCCCAGCATATCCATTTAGTTAGATATCAATCCATTTTTAAAAATGAGCTTCTCTTTGGGAAATATCGTTGGGTCTTCGAGGCCAAAAAAAAAACTACAAAATGCAAATTTTTGGGATTTTT
>JZKD02S2334068.1:3491199-3529442 GCA_000966675.3 Picea glauca
TATATATATACATAATTAAAAATAAATAAATAAATTAGAAAACCATGAAAATTGCAAATGGACCTTTCAATAAATTCCTGAAACACAATACGAACACATGATTTTAAGCTTAAATGCTCATTTGTTTTCTTAAGCACTTTGGCATCAATCAACATGAAACAGCGCAACAACCACGACAACAGGTATAAAAACGTAGTTTATTTCTTTTACTTTGTTGCATTCATACTTAATCTTGCATTTTTTGTTTATGATGATCTCACAAGTTTAATTGTAGGATTAGTATTAAGATTGATTGGAGGAATGAAGACGCTCACATTCCATGCCACAGTGATTTTCAAGAATCACAAAAATCTTTCAGGGAAACACGCTTTGTTAACTGCTTGAAGGAGTTGTTACTCATCATAAACATCATGATGCTTGTTCTCACACAAAAACCTTTCATAAGCCCATTTGCTTCATGAATGTTTTCCCCCATTCTTCCTTCAAAGTAAACCGGTCATCCCTGTGTTGAAGCCCATCTTCCATTGAATTATCTTTCATGACTTCGCACATGCCTATCTTTCTGAGTCGCATACATCTCTTTAGCTCTTTTAGTTCAATTTTCCTTGTCAATAAAACTATCCAGCTCCCTTTCCATGACTACATTGCCTTTCCATAAACACTGTTACTACTGAGATCTTTTCATTTATAGTCCTACCACTCTTTTTATCAAAATTCGCGTTGAATGATTTGGGATTCCTTAAGGCCCACCTATCAACAATTCTTGCCCCATCGACCTCAACACCTTATCTGGGATATAGACTAGAGTCCATTTTGAGTACCTGGAGGCTTGCATGCCTTAATGACAAGTTCTCTCACTGACAATCATGGGAATATATCAATGTCCCTTGATCGTCAGATCCTTCAAGTGGCTCGACATTATCTCATTCATTCACACTTCGCAAGATGTAATCAGGTACCTTGGCACTCATTGACATCTATGGTGAGTTGTCTCACGTTGGTTAACAAAATTCATCATTGGTTGGTAATCCAATGACTTCTTTTCATGCTCGACATCGACACATTCATTCACATGATTAGAATTGTACCATCAGGTTTAGCAACGGGTGAAGACTATACAATTTTCATGACTCTATTAGCAGTTACAACAGCATGACTTCATCTTTACGAGAGTACCACAGTTTCACTTTCATACTTTCTCTTTTCCATGATTCATTCAGGAGCAATTTCGATTCCTCCACTTCACATTCTCGGATCCAACAGACAACAATCACCGCCATAGTAGCAGTCACTTTTCACATGATCCTGCAACAGTGATATTTTCCATTCTCTAGCAGTTGCATCAGCCATATTCCTATTGCATAGTTCATCAACATTTTGGGTAAGTGGAGGTATGTTATTTTCTAAACTTTAATCATGTAATTCCTCAACTGCTAGCAATGAATAATTTGGAAAAATCCCTCACCTAGTTCCCTTTCCTTTTCACTTCTATGACTTATGTCACGTTGCATGAGGACATGCAACAAGTTAAGTTGGGGGGTAGGGGACTTTATTCACTATCATCACTCCATTTTTTCCACAACCATCATTCCATTTTTTTTCATTTACCAGTTATGAACATTTATTTTCCAACAATACTCTGTTGCACTTTGCTTCATAAGCATTGTTATACATATTGGCATGATTCACACATATACAAAAAAAAGGCTTTCTTATACTCAGTGATGTTTCCTTATGCACATTGATAGCATATATTTTCCAGTAAGAATATGGGCAAATTATTATCATAACAGCAAGAGAACAAATAACGAAATGAATGTTGATAACACAAGAACCAACATTATTTATATTCATGGTTGTCACACAAGAACCAACCATAAGAAAATGTCAGTTGTTACTCATGAAAATCCCATCCTTGAAACATTCATTATCATCACTCAAAGCCAATAGTCAGATGCCAAAATTTCTTGAGAAGTTCCATGCATGGTTGCATGAGGACATGCAACAAGTTAAGTTGGGGGGTATGTTGGGGCTCAGAAATGTCCTATTCTCATCCACCTTTCCCTTCATTATTCTTCACATTTCACCGCCCCATTAACCTTTCAAGATATCATTTCATAAATATACTTGGGGTTCACCTTATTATTTTCCACTTTATTCATTTTAGTATTTAAAAGGAATTTGTGATTAAATGTTAGAAAATTGACATGTTTTCATATATATCTCAAATATGTATGAGCTTTGTAATGTGTAGGAATATGTGAAGGATTAATTCAAAAGGACTTCTCAAATACTTCCTCCACCATTTCAAGATTTGAGGAGATAATTCAAGCCCATTCCAAGGATAAGATCATGGAGATTTGGTTGGAATATCTTATCCAAGATATATGAGAGATATGTGTGAGGATTTGAAGGGATTATATTTTGTAATAATGGGAAAATAGTTGAGACAATAGTGGATCTGTAATTATGAGATGATTATCTTATCTTCAAGGCTCTCATGTATAAAAGAGAGTGCTCTCTCTTCATGAGGATTCAATAGGAGTTAGATTATGTAATTATAATTAGAGTAGTCATTAATGGTAGTCATTAGGATTCGAAAGAGAAAGGGATTCTTAGCTTTGATTCATGGTTTTGGTTTCCATGATTTTATTATTCTTTAATAAAGATTGATTTGATTATTGTAATATAATATTGCTTCATTGGTGAGATCTCACATATGTTGTTGTGTCATTCAACTCTTCACATGTTGTACTTGCTTTTCCTTCATGGAGTTCTCCATTTCTAGATTAATTCCATTTACGCAATTTCCCATTCTTAGAGTAATTTCATTTACGCAACTAGATTAATTCAATTTCAGTCGTGTGTTAGATTAATGATTCAATTTTAGTTGTGTGTTAGATTAATGATTCAATTTCAGTTGTATCTTAAACATTAGATTAGATTAGTACTGCTTCAATCTAGCATATACTTTGTGTGTGCTTCGCCAGTTTATGAACCCCGAATTGACAAATTAGATAGTTGGGCAAGTACTACAACTTAATTAATACAACATTAGTTCGGTCCAATATAACGATTGTCATTCCCTTGTCACAATTGTTGTTCCTTTTGTTGTTCATTTGAACAGAATGATTGTTGTTCCTTTTGTTACGATTGTTTTCCCTTTGCAGGGGTTTCATCTCTCGAGGACGGGTATTGAAAACGGAAGGTAAGAACCTACGTAGGTGACAAGTAAAACACTTGCGGCAGTGCCTACCTTTGGATGATGCATAGAGGGTATATTTTAAGACATATTTAGATCCCAACACCAACATGAAGACCCATTGATTTTCTTTCAAGAAAAAACACCCATCATTTGATAAATCTCGCCTTTATTCATCAACATGACCCACGTTCTATTAAAATCGGGCCAAGGAAGGTATATGATCCTGATTCTAATAGAAACTCGGCTTTTAGGGGATAATCTTGACCCCCAAATAGAAATTCATCCTTCCACCCTTAGCCTCAGCCTCCATGAGAAAATCAACCTCTATCTAATGTCATTCTCCAATATGTTGCCACGAGAATTTGCAAAGAAGAACAAATAGTAGATCTGAATGATCTACTCTGAGAATTGGTTAGGATAGATAGATTTAGCTATCAAAACCAATTTCCGTCGAGGGTTTTTCTCCTCAATGCCAGAAAAATCCAAGAGCTTTGTAAATCCAATTTTGATTTGATAAATGAGTGAATGAGGAGAATTCCTCTTTTCCCTTCTTTTGTATTTTCCCCATGAGAAATATTCTATTTTCTCATTAATTAATTAATAAGTCACTTTTATGTCATTTTACTTCATTTAATAAAGTTATTATTAGTTTCCTTTCTTTTTTATTAAATGACTTATTCATAATTAATAAATATGAATTTTGAACCCTCAATGATATCAGTCATGATGTAATTCCCTTACACATCTCCCAACCTAGCCTACGGGAATTAGATAAGCTAGTGGGTTGCTTTTTTGTTGCTTTTTGGTGCTAAGAAGACGGGGACATTACAGTCCTCCCTACTCGAAATTGCTTGTCCTCAAGCAATCAAATATCTGGATGTTGTAGTACATGTTCCCCTTCCCATGTGGCATCCTCTATAGGTAATTCCCTCCATTTGACCAAATATTCTTTGATGACCCTATTTCTCAACTTCCTCTCATGCACCTATAATATTTTTTTCAAGAACCAACACGAGTTGCCCCTCTTCATCCAGTGGAGGCAACTCAGTAGAAATCACCACCTGTGATCCCATTTCCTTCTTAAGGAAAGAAACATGGAATACACTATGAATCTTACTCTCCTTAGGAAACTCAAGCTCATAATCCACCACACCTACCTTTCTGATGATCTTGTAAGGCCCATTGAAGCGAGGTTTTATTTTTTTCGCTCCTTTCTTTTTTAGGGAAGACTGTCTATATGGTTGTAACCTCAAATATATAAAATCACCTACCTCAAAGCTCCTCTCAACTCTTTTCATGTCTGCGTAAAGTTTTTGTTTATTTTGTGTTGTTTGCAAATTCTCTTTGAGTGCCTTCAGAATGCATTGACTTTCTTGAAGCCAATCTTTTGCTTTAGGTGTTCTATTGTCCCAAAACACTAGGTCCACAAATGTAGGGGCATCATAGATGTATAGATCCATGAAAGGGTTCATACCAATGGACATATGGAATGTAGTGTTGTAGAAAAACTCCCCCAAGTGCAACCATTTCATCCATGTTCTTTGCTACCCTGCTACATAATTCCTCAAGTATCCTTCCAACCATTTGTTGACTATTTTGGTTTGACCATCTGTTTGAGGATGATAAGCGGTTCTAGGAGTCAACTCGGTACCCACCATCCTAAATAGCTCCTGCCAAAAATCCCCCATGAACTGATTGTCCCTATCATTTAAGATAGTCCTCGATAGTCCATGCAAATGAAATAACTCCCTGAAGAATACTTCAGCCACATGTGCTCCTGAATAGTCTAATGGTATAGAGAAGAAATGGGAAAATTTAGTCAACCTTTCAACCACCACATAGATACAATCTCTACCTTGGAATTTAGGCAGCCCAGTGATAAAATCCATAGATATACTTTCCCATTTTCCCTCAGGAATGGGCAAAGGTTGCAAGAGTCTTGTTGGATGAGTGTGTTCAACTTTGTTTTGTTGGCAATTGGAGCATTCCTTTACATACTTTAGTACATCCTCGTTAAGGCCCTTCCATGAGAAACTTTCTCAGATCATCCTATAAGTTTTCAGAAATCCCTGATGCCCTACCAAACGAGAATCATGTGTTGCCTGCAAGATCTTCCTTTTAAACCTAGACTCAGGTACCAAATAAATCCTTCCTTTATAGTAAATGATATCATTTACTATACTATACTTGTAATCCTACACCAAGCCATCCAAAAGCTCACAGGTGAACTTATTTTTGGAATACTCTACCAAGAGGTGGGCCTTCCAATCAGGTGAACTCTCCATAAGGGATATAGTTGGCTTCCTAGAAAGTGCATCTGCTACCACATTGCTTTTCCCTTTTACATACTCAATCTCGAAGTCGAAAGATTTGACTTTGCTTACCCATTTTTGTTTCCTCTCATTTAAATCTTTCTGGTCAAGAAAATAATTCAAGTTCTTATGGTCAGTTTTAATCTTAAATTTGTCTCCAACCAGGTACTGTCTAAATTTAGCTAAGGCGTGCATAATAGCCAACATCTCCTAATCATAAATAGAATAGAGGTGCTCATGCTCTCTGAGTTTCTGGCTCTCAAATGATATAGGATAATGGTTCTTCATCAAAACTACTCTGATACCTTCTCAAGAAGCATCACACTCTAAAACAAAGGACCAAGTAAAATCTGGGAGAGCTAAGACTGGACATAAAATTATTACTTATTTAAGATTTTCAAAAGTCTCCTGAGTTGTGTCATTCCAACTGAAAGCCCCTTTCCTTGTCAGATCTATAAGAGGTGTTGTAAGTTGTGAGAATCCCTTGATATATCTTCTGTAGTAAGTGCAAAGAATAAGAAATCTATTCAATTATGTCAAACTCTTAGGTGTGGGCCAATCAATAATAGCATGAATCTTCTCCATATGGACCTGTACCCCATTCTCTTCTATCACATGCCCCAAGTACAATAGTTATGTCACTCCAAACTCACATTTGGACAGCTTTGCATAGAAGGATTGCTCAATCAATATCCTAAACACCTCATCCACATGTTGTAGATGTTCCTCCCATGTCTTACTGTAAATAAGGATATCATCAAAGAAAACCAACACAAATTTTCACAACTGCTTGTTGAAAGTGTGATTCATACATGATTGAAATGTTGTAGGTGCATTGGTTAATCCAAAAGGCATGACTAGGAACTCGTAGTGTCCATAATGAAAACGCTTTGTTTTTTGGGAATATCTTTCTCCCTCACATGAATCTGGTGATACCCTGAGAGGAGGTCAATCTTGGAGAAATATTTTTATCCCCTTAGCTCATCCATTAGTTCATCAATTCATGGAATGGGTTACCTATTTTTTATAGTTTTCTATTTTAAGGTCCTGTAATCCACACACATATGCAAAGTCCCATCTTTCTTTTTTACTAGCACAATAGAAGAGGGAAAGGATCTTGAACTGGGCCAAATGTATTCCAAATTGAGTAATTCCTTTATTGTCTTTTCAATCTCATCCTTGTAGACTTTAGGATGTCTATAGGGAGTAGTGATGATTGCATGCACTCCCTCCTCCAACTCAGTGATGTGCTCAAATCCACGATCAGGTGGTCTTCCTAAAGGAAGATATCAAAATACCTTCTCATGCTTCTAAAGCAACTCCCAAATGTCTTTTGGATACTATTGAGTCTGCTCATATGGCCTCTGTATTGAAATGAAACACTGTGCTACCCAATCAATGACACCCTACCTGAAAACAACTTCCATTTTCTGGGATGAGACTACCTTGAGAGGGTATGTATGCATGTGACGGAGAACAACCTGCTTACCATCTAAGTCCTGAAACTCCATCTCCATAGTCTGATAATTGGTAGTGTACTTCCCAATGGAATAAATCCACTGGAATCCTAGAACAATGTTTGTGTCTGGAACATTCACCACATAAAATGAATCTGTCATAGTATAATTCCCAATTTTGATGGTTATCTTAGGAATCCATCTAGTGCAATCCATGCTATGGTTCCTAGCCACAACAACTGTGAATCCTTCAAACTCCTATGAAGCGATATCGTGCCTTGTCACCCATGTAGAATCAATAAAGTTGTGAGTTTCCCCACCATCAATCAAGACTCCAACCTTGTGCCCATGAGTAACTCCTCTCACCCTCAAGGTGTGAAACCTAGGAACCCCCGACAAGGTGGCAATAATACTTCCCTTAATATAATCCTGTAATTGTTCCTCCCCTGCTGCCTGGAGCTCCTCCTCATGTACCTTCTCTATATCATCCTCATCATTCCCACTATCAAAATACACCTCTATATAGTGGGCTTTCACCTTCCATGTACATCGGTGACCTAGTACCCAAGTATCCTGGCAAGTGAAGCATGGCTTCTTTCTCCTGATCTCCCTCCTAGTATCTTCATCCATCTTTTCTCTCCTAGGAAACTCTCTCTGAAAAGGATTTTTGTCTTTATCCCTCAATGGAATAATGGGTCTGGAAGGGAATCTATTCTTTGGAACTACCTCCTAGAGATCTCTAGTCCTCCCAATAGCATCCTGGAGGGTAGTGGGTTTGTAGGCCGTAACCCATCCCCTCAAAGGTTTAGCTAAAGCCTCAACAAACAACATAATCAATTTGGACTCTGACACATCTATCACCATGACCTCTACAACAACCTCTATGTAAAGTCAGCATAAGTAGTGATGTTGTTGTGACCCAGAGTCACCAATCAATGATACCACCAGTCATGTGCCTAACCCTCAAGATGCAGAGTGGCAAGTTTTATGGCATCATCCTCTATCATGGGGTTGAGTTGGAAATATGTATCCAAATTATGTACCCAAGCCCTCACTGTGGAGCTGGATGACCCATCAAAATTGGGAATAGTAAGCTTTCCCAACGTGCATTGCAACTCAAAGTTTTGACTATGTGCTCTATTAAACCATCTTGGTTTGTTTCTGCTTTTTAAGTTACATAAATTAGCAAGGGACATAGATGCACATAAATCATCCCCCAAAGCTCGGTACTCCTCAAAATAAGCCCCATAAGGATTCTTCTCTGCCTGAACTGTCATACCTGTTGTGGTACATGTTACCTTCGTATACACACCTGGGAGATGTGGAAGAAATCTTCAATCCACTCGATATGTCCTTGGGGGCAAGTGAGAGTTAAGGTGTTGTCACCTAATCCTCAACTCCTCCATCTAGGCTAACTCCTAATGAAGCCAAGGGGGGTATTCCTTAACAAATATAACAAGGCTTGAACTAAACTAAGTACAATAAATGAATCTAGGAGTTTATTCTTTCATTAACCAAAATAAAGAAAAAATATACACAGATCAATTATTCACCATGATATATATCAAACATACACTTGCATAAAAGGATACTTAAGACACAATTGTTAGATGCAAGTAAATTCAAATTTTCTTCCAAGTAAATGACTGAAAAAGAAAGTGAAGCATATGGATTTGCAAAATGCGTAAATGAGACCAGTTCCTTAAAGGTATCATGGGCAATGTAGATCGCATATTTTATTAAGGTAAATTGATAGTAGGTTAATGAGATAAATTTTAATAGCATGAAAAGTAAATGTTTGTCTAAAATAGATTTGGACCTTTAGAAAAGGTCCCTAAAGTGGAGGTTGAGCAATGTTGAATATCCAATAGGGAGGTCCGTCTAATTTTACACACAATCTCAAGAAAATGTGGGGGGATCCAATAGAGAGAACCTAGATCTCAAAGTTCCAGCCAGATAACCCCACAGACTCTCTTACGTTTCCACTAAAGAGAAATTCTCTTTAGGATTTCCCTAATTAGTCTATCACCACTGACTAGCCCAGTGTGTATGAAACTTACTCCCAGCATATTGAGACTAGCTCACTTTAGGATTTCCCTAATTATTCTATCACCACTGATTAGCCCAGTGTGTATGAAACTTACTCCCAACATATCGAGACTAGCTCACAACTGGAAGGGTCAGGAACCGCACTGGGAGCTGAGGGGAGTTGTTTATTTTAAACAAATAAGAAAAATACTAAAATTTAAATGCTTTTTAATTACTAGAGTCGTCACTGACCAACCTCTTTGGAGGAGCTGAGGAGACGATTTATTGCCAACTTTGAAATTGCATAAACTTGAAGCTAACTAGCAACTAGTATTCTACTTTGCGAAAATAAAATCTAATCTAAATTGTGATTTATTTTAACCTTTAGAGATGATTGTGATTTTATTTGAGAAATTAAATCAAAGGAACAAAACTTGAATCAAACTAAGACAAAGATCCAAAACACACAGCACACCCCCACCGGGGGGAAAAGAAAAGTGAGGCCTCGTTTGGCTCATTGATTTTATTCTCTCGGTTACAATTTCTCTTTTGAAGAGTCTTTGGATCTATTAAAATGAGATATGGACCCTTATTTATGGATCAAAATGAAGAAAAACTATTTTACAATGTTTCTTGACAATACAGGGTCACTTTGGGGGTCTTGAAAGCTTCAAATATTCAATATTTGGATTGAGTATCCCTTTATCCTTGCACATACCTGCACAAAACAACAAGCAAACAAGATGAAAATATGCCCCAAAACACTTTAAAGGTGTCTTCAGGTGTTAGTAGTAAAACCCCAAATTTCTCCTAAGTAAATTTATTGAAATTTTACAAGAAAGGAACCAAAGAATCAAGCTAGAAAGCTTGCTTCCTTGGTATCTTTTTCTGTTGTTTTAAGACAACAAACTAGAAGCACAAAATTTCCCAATATTTAAATGAAGTACTTTGGAAAAGAATCTACCTTTACCCTTTAAGAATTTAGAAGGAAAATTGATAAAACTAGCATTTTCTAGTCTAGATCCTATGCTTCAAATTGAAACCTTTAGATGCAAAATAAATCTAGCTTTCTTCTATATGAAAAACTGAAATAAGATATATTTTAACTTTAGATCAAATTCAAATAACTTGCATATATGATATTAAGGTAACCAAATAAATGATATTATATTGAGAAAGAGAAAGAGGAAGATCTTCAAAGCCTTGGAACCTTAGCCAATGTGGGGTCTTCTTGGTGAATCAAAGAGGGTCTTGTTATCACACATTTTGTAGTTAGGATTATAGACGGATGAAAGGAGGTCAATCTGGCATAACTGAACCAATCCTACCACTGTCACCTCAATGGGAAGGTTCTTTCTGTTTAGGGAGGTAAGGCTCAGGGGAGACATCCCCAGTGACCTGAGGTATTGAGAAGGCAAAGGCTTAAAAGGATAAGTGATAATTCCCCCCTCACAACTCACCACTGATCATAAAGTATGGATTTATAGCCAATACAGATAAAAGTAACTAGAAGTGTACCTTCCCGAGACAAAGAAACAAAGAAACTATGCATATGCAAGATCACTTGCTCAGTTAACACTTCATAAAATTATGAGTTTCTAATATAAATAAATTGATGAGAAATATTAATGAGGCAAGTCAATGAAGTTCAGTGGAAATGATTATAACATGTCACTTCACAATAAATGCTAAAGGAAATCAATGTAACAATATCAACACTTTAAGAACAACGCCTTAGCTAATCATTCAATTTCTTGTAAAGATACAAATGTTGCAATGGTGTAAGTATAGCATAAGTAAACAATGACAGAAGAAGAGTTAGTAGATGTTAGTCTATGCTAGGGTTAGAAGGTTAGGTATTTGTTCAATTATTTGGTTGTTTGAAGTTGTGACCAAGGTACTCAAACAATGGAGGTCTTAAATTAGTGCTTTATTAGGGCAAATGGAGTCAAAAGGGGATACAAATGTTGAAGGGAAAAAATGATGATAACAGGGATAGAGACAAGAGGTTTTTATGTTGAAGTGTTTCTATAGCAAGGCATCAACAAGTCAAAAACTAGGGTAGACAGATCACTATGGTGTAGATGACCTAGGCCCTAGTGTGTCTTCCTCCTTCTCTAGCTCAAAAGACAAATTTTAAATGGCTAGCTTGAGAAAGAAAATATATGGCTGAACACAAGAGGGTTAAATGTTGAGGTGTTGCTAAAACAAGGCCTCAACAATGAATCCTAGGGGAGAAAGGCTCACTAAGGTGTAGAAACCCTAGGCCTTAAGTTCTTTCTCTTCCTTCTTCAACTCATTGACAAGAACAAAATGACCATCTTGAGTGATGGCTAAGGACAAGAGAGTTTGATGATGAAGTGTTTCTATGGCAAGGCTTCATCAATCAAACCCTAGGGAAAACGACTCACTAAGGTGTAGAAACCCTAGCATTTAGTGCATTTTCTCCTTCCTTAACTCAACAACAAGTAAAAAATGGCTAGGCTAGAAGAATAGAATTAGATTGTTGCTATGGAAAGGCTCTATCTAACTTCAGAAAAATCAAATGGATCTTTAACTTGGTAGGGACATGAGACAAGGACCTTATCATGTGCTTGTCACCTAGGGAATTAATTCAACAAATTATAATAACAAATGCAAGTAAATAGTACCATAACCATTCAATCAAGAAGTGTTGTAGAAATTCACTTACATTAACCAAGAATTCCAATAGCCAAACCCTACTTGCAAACCTTCCACCAAGAAGAAATGCCAAAATAGCTAAGAAATAATCTCCTTCAACAAGTGCGCACCAATTTTCAGCCAAAAACCCTAAATGAGGGTGCAAATTTCAGACCTCACCAAATGGTGAGTGAAAGATGATGAAAAAATGAGAGTAAAAACCCTCAATATATACCATACCAATGACCTTTATTAAAAACTAGGTCATTAAAAGGCTGACAAGGCCAAAATACCAAAATAATATTGTTTTACATTAAATGGAATAAATGAAACCCTAATCAAGCAAAAGTGAGACATCATGCCCCTTCTAGGGTGAAGTTATCCCTTTCTAGGGAAAATTCAGCCTCCTGGAGAAAAACGTTAGCCCTCCTTGGGCTTCTCCAACCTGCCACACATGCCAAAACTTTCATAGTTGCCTCCCAAAACATCCATAATACTGGATGACATCATGGGCATCCTAGGTGACGTCCTAGGTCTTTTAGGGACAATGCTCCAATGAAGAGGGCACAACCCCCTTAGGTAAGGCTCTGTCAGGGTGCCTCTGTTGAACGTCCTCCTCTTCTTCGGTGCAAAACCCTTTGTCATGTCTCTACCCTTTGATGGGGTCTCCACATCCATCTTATGGGCTCTTCAACCCCATGGAGGTCTGGACTAATCATCTCCCCATGTGTACCTATCCAATTTGGTACATGTCCGTCAGGCATGATCCTGCACATCAATAACTACGACCTCCATGGGCTCATAAGTCACAGGGATCATAGCAATGTCAATCACATATCATCATCAATATTATTAAACATGTGCATAAAACCCCTTTTACCCCAGTCAAGTGCTCAAAGACATTATACAAATTTGCAATACAAATTTGGAGGAGGTGACAGGGTGTCCTATTGGGCTAGTGTCCACTTGAAAAGGAATGTTTTCGAAAGATATTAAATCCAAGTCATGTAAATGGGTGAGGTGGATAAGAGATGTCCTGACAAGGGGTGTAGTGAAAGCATGGAAATGCAAGGCTTACCTATGGGTGCCTTTGTAGAAGGCGTGTTGCACCTATCCTGGATACAAATGTTTCCAAGCCCATTCATGCCATTTATTCTTATTTCTTTATTTCTTTTTCTTTCAAGAGGCTAATCAGGGGACACTACCCTAGTGTGGTGACCAGTGATGGAAGTGTTACACACAAGTACTTTCACATAAATGAGAAGGTTGGCTCGTGATGAGACCCCCTTTCTATTAGCCATGCAACCAAGAGCCACTACCCTGGCATGGTAACCAGCTGCTAGTAGTGTCATACAGCTAGGTACCCATGGACCTAATAGGCTGGATCATGATGAGACCCCCTATCCTATGACTAGGTCTTGTCTTATTATTTTTATGGGTCCCTCTTGTTTCTTGCTGAGAAGATTTTTACTGCTTTCTCGGGGATCTCTAGGCGAAGTATCTCGAGGTTTTATTTCTTAGGATTTTATCTTTTTCCATCTTTCTTTTACCTTCTAGGCCTTTATCCCCTTCTTCCCACAAGGCAAGGTGCAACCCTTAAATGATTAGCCAACCCAATGCCCAGACAAATGTAATGGGATGGATGAGCGGGAAGCAAGATGGAAAAGTGGTAATATGATGGGAGATGATGATGACATTTTAGAAACCCCCCTAGTGACAACTCAAAACCTATGGGAAAAAGATTACTAGGGCATCCTGTCATTCCCCCTAGACATGGTCAAGTGGACAAGCATAAGATATAATCATTTGTTAGAAACAAAAGGAATTAAATGAACATATTCAAAGGTTTTGAGGATCAGAGTGATACATACCATGATACACAGACTCATTACCTCATGGAGCAAGAACCATCTTTAATATAGGACCAAGACGAAGGTGATGGATGTTCTTGTTGCTGACAAAGTGGAGGCGTTGAAAGGGAGAAAAGATGGGCCCTCCAGGGCCATGCTCAAGTCGATTTGGCTCTCGGCACTCCATGTCTAGGAACTGTGGGCCTCGCGACATGATCTCCTCGTTATCCCTAAAAGTGGGGGATAACATGTCTGTTTTCCTTTCTTGAAATCTTGAAGGATAAGAGAGTGCAACAATGCCTTTCCTTCTCTTCAAACTATGAGATCCTGCACACTTAGATATTTCTTGCCAAGAACTATTAGTCGAATAGTGTTACCTGCACAAGAAATCTTAAGAAAGCATAAACGTTAACCAAAATGTGTATGCTACATAAAATATTGATATACAAGAAACAACAAGATTTTAAATCACCCTAGCTCTTCTAATCTTACACTTCTTGGACACAACTCCACTTGAAGGCTACAATCTAACAATTAAGCAAGAAAAAAAAAGCACATTACCTCACAAATTAGCACACCAATGACAAATGAGATCCACACATGAAGCTTGATCACCAAAAATCATCCTCCAAAACCTTTTATTCCCAAAATATTGATATTACAAATGATATTACAATACAATCCTTCCAAATGCTCCAACTATCTTGTACAATGGGTGTAGTGCTTTATTTATAGGAGGGTCATACTTCTCAAGGATAATCTGTGTGACACTTGTGAGGGGCGGACTTGTTGATTTGGGACAAGTGGAAAAGTGGGTGGGACGATTTGTAGCTCTACCCACATGCCAAGTAGCATGGGACTTCCACTTATCAGAAGTTATGTGAAGGAAAAGGGCGAGTCACATATTTGGGAGAGGATCTCCCTTTGAGAATGTGCCAGCTCGAGGGAGAGGTGCGCACCTCCTTTTGAGCACATGCTCTAATCCACCATACATATCATATGCATATCCTTTTACCAATAGGAATCATCCTATAGCTTCCACCTTGCCTTTTGGGCCCTTAACTCATCCAAAACATGTCCCCACATGTTTCCCCAAATTTAGCATTTGCTGATTTTATTTGACTTTTTGGGGTTTTTTTGAGTAAAATTGATTTTTAAGTGATTAAAATCACTAATTTTACTCAACCAAGTGGATACTTAGGTAATGTGGGTGGTCTAGGTCTAAGATTGAGAAACCCCAAGGCATATGAAGTCCTCTAGTACCACTTTTTTAATACAACTTTATTTTTTAATTAAAAATTCTCGTTTTGCGGAAAAAATTTAATTAACTTAAAAAATTAAAAAATCCTAAGGGGGACTTAGCACATTTCCATAAGACTCTAGCAGTATGTTTAGCATGGTAATATACATTAGAAACTAGTCTTATATCCATGCTAAGGCCTAACCATGAGTATATAATCTAGCTCTAGAGGAATTGAGTGAAAAAACTCATTAATTATAAATTGCCTGAAAACGACAAAATATAATTAATAAGTAAAAAAAAACTCTAGAGAAACAACTCATGCCTAAGTCGAAGGTGGCTAAGACCTATTTCAAGTTCATCATGCAACATCTCTTATTAATTTTTTTATCGAAAATGTGCAAAAGGTTGGTCTTAATGACTGATTGAACTTATGAACTCTGAATATTGAACATGAAAATGTCCAATCTTTGGCGGCTCGATGGAAGTCCATCCTAGTGCAACTTGGTGGATAACATTGGCTCTGTTATCCCCCACTTTTATGGATAAATAGGATATCATGTCTCGAGGCCCACATGTCCTAGACATGGAGTACCGAGAGCCAAATTGACTTGAGCATGGCCCTGGAGGGCCCATATTTTCTTCCTTTCAGCGCCTCCACTTTGTCAGCAGCAACAACATCCATCACCTTTGGCTTGGTCCTGTATCAGGGATGGTTCTTTCTCCATGAGGTAATGAGTCTGGGTATCATGGTATGTGTCACTTTGATCCTCAAAACCTTTGATTATGTGCATTTAATTCCTTTTATTTCTAACAAATGCTTGGATCTTATACTTGTCCACTTGACCATGTCTGGGGGGAATGACAGGATGCCCTAGTAAGTTGTGACCATAGGTTTTGAGTTTCCACTGGGGGGATTTCTGAAAACATCATCGTCTTCTCCCGTCATATTACCACTTTTTCATCTTGCTTCCTGCTCATCCATCCCATTACATTTGTCTGGGCATTGGGTTGGCCAATAATTTAAGGGTTTCACCTTGCCTTGTGGGAAGAAGGGGATAAAGGCCCAGAAGGTAAAATCAATATGGAAAAATATAAAATCCTAAGAAATAAAACCTCGATATGCTTCACCTAGGGATCCCTGAGAAAGCAGTAAAAAGCTTCTCAGCAAGAAACAAGAGGGACCCATAAAAATAATAAAACAAGACCTAGTCAGAGGATAGGGGGTCTCATCATGAGCCATCCTATTAGGTCCATGGGTACCTAGCAGTATGACACTACTAGCATTTGGTTACCATGCCATGGTAGTGGCTCTTTATTGCAAGGCCAAGAGAAAGGGGGTCTCATCATGAGCCAACCTTCTCATTTCTATGAAAGTACTTGTGGGTAACACTACCACCACGGGTCACCACACCAGGGCAATGTCCCTTGTTAGATTCTTGAAGAAAAATAAATAAAGAATAAAGAATAAAAGGCATGAATGGGTTTGGAAAAATTTGCATCCAGGACAGGTGCATCTTGACTTCTACATAGGCACCCACAGGTAAGCCCTGCATTTCCCTACTTTCACTGCACCCCTTGTCAGAAAATATCTTATCCACCTCACCCATTTACATGACTTGGATTTAATATTTTCTAGAAACATCCCTTTTCCAGTGAACACTAGCCCAATAGGACACCCTGTCACCTCCTCCAAACTTGTATTACAGATTTGTATAATGTCTTTGAGCACTTGACTGGGGTAAAAGGGGTTTTATTCACATGTTTAATAATATTGATGATGAGATGTGATTGGCATTGCTATGATCCCTGTGACTTATGAGCCCATGGAGGGCGTAGCTTTTGATGTGTAGGATGATGCCCGATGGACAGGTACCACATTGGACAAGTACACATGGGGAGATGATTAGTTCATACCTCCATGGGGCTAGAGATCCCACCAGATGGACATTGAGACCCTAGAAAGGGGTAGAGACAAGACATAGGTGTTTTCACTAGGGAAGAGCAGAATGTTTCACCAGAGGCAGCTGAGAAGACCTGTACCTAGGGCGTTTTTGCCATCTTCATTGGATCGTTGGCTCTGGAAGGCCCAAGACATCACCCAGGAGGCTCATGACATCATCCAGCTTCATGGACATTTTGAGGAGACATTCATGGCAGCTCGACACATCCGGCAGGATGGAGAAGCCCAAGGACGGCTAACGTTTTTCTCCAGGAGGCTACATTTTCCTTAGAAAGGGCTAACGTCACCCTAAAAGGGGCATGATGTCTTACCTTTTTTCTTGATTAGGGTTTCATTATGACATTTTAATGTGAAACAATATTATTTTGGTATTTTGGCCTTGCCAGCCTTTTCATGACCTAAACTTTAATTAAGGTCATTGGTATGGTATGTATTGAGGGGTTTTACTCTCATTTTTTCATCATATTTCACTCACACATTAGTGAGGTCTGAAATGTGTGCCCTATTCTAGGGTTTTGGCTGAAATTGTGAGGTGCACTTGTTGAAGGAAGAATTTTCTTGGCATTTTTGGCATTTCTTCTTGGTGGAAGGTTTACAACTAGGGTTCGACTACTTGAATGAATGGTTTATGTAAGTGAATTTCTGCAACACTTCTTGATTGAATGGTTATAGTATTATTTACTTGCATTTGTTATTATAATTTGTTGCATTAAAACCCTAGTTGACAAGAAATAGTTAATGTCCTTGTCTCATGTCCCTACCAAGTTAATATCTATTTTGATTTGCTGAAGTAAGATAGAGCCTTTCCATAGAAACACTCTATCTCTACTTTTCTAGCTAGTCGATTTTTCTTGTTATTGAGCTAAGAAGGAGGAAGACACATCAAGGCCTAGGGTTTCTACACCTTGATGAGTTGTTTTCCCTAGGGTTTGTTTGATGAAGCCTTTCCATAACAACACTCCATCTTCCAAGTCTCTTTCCTTTAGCCCTATAAATTCTTACTCAAGCTAGTCAATTTCATCTTTCCAATAAGCTAAAGAAGAAGGAGAAAGCACTAAGGCCTAAGGTTTCTTCACCTTAGTGAGCCTTTCTCTCCTAGGGTTTCATTGTTGAGGCCTTGCCTTAGCAACACCTCAACATTTAACCCTCTCGTCTTTGGTCTTTTCATTACCATTTAATCCTTCAACCTTTGCAACCTCTTTTCACTCCATATGCCCTAGTAACGCACTGATCTAAGACCTCTTGTATTGAGTACCTTAATCACAAACAAATATCTAAACATTCTTGAACAACCTCTAACTATTTCTAACCCTAGCCTATAATTAATCATACTAACCCTATTGTTGTCGTCACCTTTTATGCTATAAACACCTTTATGTAACATTCGTTTTACCTTTAAAGCAATTGAATGATTGGTTAAGGCATCATTTCTAAAGTGTTGATATTGCTACATTGATTTCCACTCATCATTAGAGTTTCTTTAGCATTTATTGTGAAGTGATATTGTAATCATTGCTATTGTATAAACATTGATTTGCTTCGTCAATATTATTGTTCAATTTCTTATTATCAGAAATTCATTGATTATATGACGTACTAACCAGCAGGTAAGCTTGCACATGTATAGTTTCTTTGTTGCTTTGTCTCGAGCAGGTACACTTATTGGTTACTAATTTTGGTTATCTTTTATATTTATTGTCTATTAAGTTGGAATTTCTAATTAGGTGGTGACTTGTGAGGGGGAATATTATCACTTATCCTTTTTAACCCTTTTTTCTTCTCAAAACCTAGGTCACCAGGGACGTCTCCCCTGGGAATTACCTCCCTAAACAGAAAGATCTATCTCATTGAGGTGATAGTGGTGGGATAGTATCAATTTTTCTAGTTTGATCTTCTTCCAGCCGTCTTTAACCTTCACTAGAAATTGTGAGATAACAGGCTCTATATGGGGATGTGTGCTTGATCTTTTAATTTGAAGGATAGCATACGAGAATCCAGAATCACACAACCTGCATCATCAACACCTTGTCAATAACATGTCCATATATAAAATCCAATACTAAACATAAGCTGCAAAAATAATATACATGTATATATATAACATTTTGAAAAATAAACTATGTACAAAAATATTTACAAAATTTAAAAATAAACTATCTACAAAATATGAAAATTTAAAGTACAAAGGACATGGTTTAGAGAATATGATACAAAAGATTCCCCATGGACATCAAATGAATTTGTTGAACAAGAGATTGAGAAGTTGACCATTAACTGGAAGTGGCAACCTCTCCCCATCCAATATGCATAGGACAAAGGAGTTCTTTCTAGCTACATCTTGGATAATGTATGGCCATGTCCATAGACTGTCAAACTTGCCATGATTTTCTAGATTTTCTTTCCATTTGTCCCATAGAAGGACTGTATCACCTTCCTGGAAATATCTTTGTCTGGAGGACTTATCAAAAGTTCTCTTTATCTTTTCTTGATTTTTTATACTTTGATCTAAGGCTTTCCTCATGTTTTCATCAAGTTTAATTATCTGATCAATTCTATTTTAATGAAAGTATTCATCCAAACCATATTTATGAACAAACTAATAAATTGGAAGATTTAGATGAACTCGAAATGTGACATCAAGACCGTAAAACAAATCAAAATGACTCTTTCATGTTGAGCTCTTCTTTATGATCTTGTCAGCCCAAAGTGAAAACTTGATATTATTATCCCATGACATCTTATTATCCCCAACAATTTTCTTAAGAATTGTCATTAATTTTTTATTGCTAGACTCAACAAGACCATTTCCTTGGGGATAATATTTTGAAGAGTGGGATAATATAATGTCATACTTAAAACAAAATGAGGATAATTATGTTGAACTAAAGGCCTTGGAATTATTAGTAGTTATCTTTGTTGGCACACCAAATCTAGTGATAATTTCTTTTTCAAGAAAGTCCATGACCACTTTATCGGTTGTTGACTTGGTGGGTATAGCCTCTACCCACTTTGTGAAATAATCAGTTGTTGTGATTATCCAAGTATATCCATTACTTGAATTATCCTTGAACTGACCAATGGAATAAAGCCCCCACTATTGAAAGGGATCTTCCACCACTATTGGCTGTAATGGTAAGGCTACTAGCTTCTGCTTCCTAGTAAACAATTGACACTGCTGACAACCCCTAAACATTTTTTGTACATTTGAAAATATAATAGGCCAGTAGTAACCTGCTCTGAGGATCTTGTGGGTAGTAGTTTTGGCTGCAAAATACCCACCACAAAATCCTGAATGAAAATAAAACAAGAGTCTTTTAGACTCAAGATCATCAACACATCTAAGTATTACCCCATCGGGGTTCCTCCACCCCAATCCATCCTGAATAATACAATACTTAGCTTCCTTTAATCTCAATGCTCTTCTTTTGTGAACAATTAAATGATTTGGGCATGTGAGATTATAAAGGAAGAAAATGATATATGCATACCATTTGTGTTGTTCTAACTTTTGAAGTTTTGGAGATAAAGTTAGCCTATATTGGTTGTTTTGGCGGACTAGGTCCAAAGCTCGTTCATTACCCTTAGTTATCATTTGATATAATCCTTGACCTTTGATTAATTTAGTGGGTTTTATTTTTAGATCATACTCTTGTATTTTTGAAACCCACTTTCCCCTGACCCCCAAGAAATCTTGTTTTCCAAGGATATCTTTTACCGTTGGGTGAGGTACATACCCCACAACTCTCGAATATCCTATGTAAACTCTAAAATGATTAAGGGATTTGACCAAATCATATGCTTGTTTTTCCATGGTTGTGTAATTAAGATCTGAATTTTTCAATTCTTTGCTCGTGAAAGCAATGGGTTTCTCTTGACCCTCATCATTATTTTGTAGCAACAACCCTGATATAGTATCCTCAGAAGAAAAAGAAAATATTTGAAAGTCTTTAGAATAATTTGGACTAATTAGCATAGGATATTTACCAATTGTGTCCTTAACATTTTTGAAAGATCTTCTTCCTTCTTTTGTCCACTCAAACTTGACATCTTTCTTTGAAAGTATGAGGATAGGTTTCATGGTTTAGTCAAAGTTTGGGATGAACCTTCATACAAAGTTTATTTGACCAAGGAAATATTGTAAGGATTTCTTGGTTTGGGGAAAAGGGTCTCCTTGTATGGCTTGCACGCTTTCTAGGTCTATTTTCACCCCATCCTTTGCTATGATATGGCCCAAAAAATTACCTTCATCAACTCCCAAGATTGACTTGGCCAGATTCAAAGAGATGCCATACTTTCAACATCTTTCAAACACCTATCTGAGATTACTTACATGATCTGATCTTTCTTTTGAAAATACATTCAATTCATCCTGGTAGATCTCAATGATTTTTCCCATTAACTCATGGAAATAAATATCCATGGCTCTCTGAAAGGTAGCACCCGCATTTAATAATCCAAAGGTCATTCTTAGGTACTCAAAGGTGCCCCATGGTGTGGTGAAGGTTGTCTTATTATGATCCTCCTTCCTCACCAACACTTGATTGTATCCAGAGAAGCCATCTAACATAGACATTATTTTTGAACCAGTAACTCTTTGTAACAGAGTTTCCATGTTGGGTAAGGGGTATTTATCTTTAATGCATGCAATATTCAAATTTCTAAAATCAATGCATAGCCTTATTCCCCCATTTTAGTTTCTAAATACTACAAAGTTAGAACACCATGAAGAATGCCTTTTGGGGGCAATGATGCCAACATCCAGCATATTTTTGAGTTCTTCTTGAACCAAAGGTGCCAACTTAGGATTTATTTGCCTAAGTTTTTGTTGGAAAGGTTTTTTGTCTTCTTTGAGTGGGATAGTATGTTGAAATACATCATCTTTATAAGCTTTGAGTTCATCATATGTAAAATCAAATACATCCCAAAACTCACTGACAAGACTTATTAATTATTTTCTTTCATTTTCTAAAGTACCCTTTTCAATTTTTATGAACCTTGGTACTTCCTCTGTCCCAATATTCACTTCTATGTAGCTGTCAGGTTTTGCTACTTCTTTTTTCCTTTTATACATGTCATGTCTATCAAATATATTTTCTAGGTAAGCTATTCCTCTAGGGATTGGATTCTTTATGGGGTTATCCTCCTCAACATAATATTTGCCTTCTTCTTTATAACTAACATTGAAATTTGAGAATTCTTGAACATTATGAATGAATCTTAAGATTTTCTTATCATCTCTGAAGACTTGCCAATGATCAATATTGTTTGGAAATGAATGTCTAAATA
This sequence comes from Picea glauca, assembly GCA_000966675.3. Lineage (NCBI taxonomy): Eukaryota > Viridiplantae > Streptophyta > Pinopsida > Pinales > Pinaceae > Picea > Picea glauca. The sequence goes on from JZKD02S2334068.1 coordinate 3,513,202, forward strand.
TTATTTCCAACATTCCTTTGCCTTTTATTAGATATTCTGAAGGTTGGAGGGTTGAAGTTGCAACTGCCAAACTGTCAGCTAGACTATTTTGATCCCTAGGAACTGAAATGAGATCTATAGCATCAAACAATTATATGGTATCCCAAATTGTATTTCTATATCTTCTTAATCTCTCACTTTTGCATGCAAACTTATTTTTCACCTGGAGAATGACTAAGTCTGAATCACCCTTGATACTTACTATTTTGACCCCCATATCTTTTGCAATTTCTAGGCCAAGTAGAAGTGCTTCATACTCAGCCACATTATTTGTTGCGTCAAATTCTAATCTATATGAAAAATTGTAAGATTTTCTTGTTGGTGAAACTAGAACAATTCCAACCCCTTTCCTTGATCTTCAATGTGCACCATCAAAGTTCATCTTCCAAGCCTTATTACTTTCTTTTAATATTTAAACTTTTATTTAGCTGGTGCTAGGAAGTTTGAACAAATCAAGAAATTACCCATGTCAGAAATTTGGCATAAGAACTCATTGAATGACTCTTTAGGATCTTCTATATGATACTTTCTTTCTGTTTCTCTAAAAAGTCTGGAATTCTCGGTTGATGGAGGAGGGTATGGGGTAGTTGCAAAAGTCAAATCCACGTTTAGAAAACCACCCATGTGAGCTCCCCACTTTCTTGAGAGAAGCATACCCCAAACATATGGCACATCAATTACAAGCACATCCATCTTAAAATCAAAATATGGGCAGAAGGATAGCTTGACTAGAAAATCTATGATAATCCCATGGGTTTCAATTTCCCTGGAATCCATAGCACACACATTCTCATAAGGCCTTGTAACTTTAAGGCCCATCCTTTGCATAATTCCTTTAGTGATGATGTTGCATGAAGCTCTAGAATCAAACATACATTTATGTAACCACTGATCATTTATTTCTAGAGACACAAAGAAAGGGGGATTCTCTTCTTTGGTTCTATCTCTGTTAGTCAAAACCACTAGAGGATATTCATGATGTTCCTTTTTTTTTTCTTGATTTTTTCCAACCACTTTATCATTGGGAACATTTATTGCTTTAATTCATTTTTTCTTTTGTGAAGGAATTTTCAAAATATATGACACTGGAACAAACACCTTTGCATTTGAAATCCAATTACCTAAATCAACAGATAGATTAGCAATTGGAGGAGGATTAGTTACCTTGGGAAAGTTCGCTTGAGACTTGTTTGTACCATCTCTCCCTTTTCTATAGTAGATTATTCCTTTATGTCTGGCCATCTCTAGGATATGCTCATTTGAGGGCTTGTGTCCATACATCTTTGTAACATTATCATACTCTTCAACCACTTCATTTTCTTACTCACTCCTTTCTTTCATTTGAAGCCAATAATCCATTGACAAAGGGTGAGTTTCTCCAAAGTTATTTATGTGGTTAGAGCTTATTGATTGCCCTATAAAGTTGTTTGTTGGAGGGAGGCCTTGTTCATTTATTTGAAAAAATATTGGACAAGTGGACTCTTCGTGAAAATATTCACATGCTCTACAAAAGGGTGGTATTTCCTCATTTACCACATTATTAGATTCCAACTGGTTGGGTGGCCTTTTCTCTTGTTGAGGAATTTTCTTTTGCCATATTTCATTATTAGGCCTCAGTTGGAATCTGTTATTTTGATTATTGGACCTCTCCATAGCTATCAACCTATTCTGTAAATCATTAAGTTAAGTAGCACGAGTTGCCTCCATTCTTTTAACCAACTCTGTTATGGCCTTTAAAGGGTCATAATATGGATGTTTATTATCGTGAACTGTTGTTTTTTCTTTAGAATTTGACTGCCTTGAAGAACTACCTCTTGTGAATCCCGGAAGGTTTGATTTTCCTAACGCTTGCATGTTTTTATCAATCTTGTTAGCAGTTTCTTGTGCTACTTTGAGTTTGGTGGGTTCTTTATCTATTAGTTTATATCTCATCTCCCCACCAAATGCCTCAATATAGTATATCAAGATAGTACTATCTAGAGGCTTGATATCTTAATGCATGCTTGAAACTAGCTAATTGAATTTCTTGTTGAAATCATCCATAGTTTCATTTTCATTCTTCCTTATTGTGTTGAGGGCTTCCAAAAGGTAACGATGATCTCTTTTCTCTCCCCACTTCTCAGTAAAGGCATCAAGGAGATCCTTCAAGGTCTTGAAAGAGATATTTGACATGTCTTAATACCAGTCTGAAGCATCGTCTTCTAAGGAAAGAACAAATAGCTTCATTTTAACATCCTCATGGTCATGTGTAGCACACCATTTATTTATACATCTCATGAATGACTTGAAATGCATTTTGGCATAAATAACATTATTTCCTTGGAAGCTAGGTAATTTCTCAATTTCTTTTTCTGGAATAGCATGTGGATAGTTATTTATTGCACTAAAGTCACAAGGGTCATAAATAGCCATTTCTGAAGTAAAACACTTATTAACAAAGAGCCAATGGATATTAGAAATGGACTCGGTTCCTAAATGACTAAGAATTCTATGATAAGAGGCTTTCACTAACCTCCTTCGATAAACTTGTTCAGCTTCAGGAATGAAGTTAAGTATGCCTTATGAGTTCCTCCTTGTAGAATACTTAGTCAAATTAGAATTAAGTGGAGTCACCAGATGGTTGAGTCTAGATCTAATAAACTACAAGCATAAAAAAATAAGTAAAACAAAAAGGAAATCAAAGTCGTGTTCTAGGAATAGAAAAATTTATCCCTGACAATGACGCCAAAATGTTGTCGCCTTATACACAGCTGGGTGTGATGTTCCCAAGCCAACATGCCAGGAACATCATAGTTTTGGGTGTCTTTTTAAACTTTTACTGGTTGTGGCATTTCATCAAACACTTTGTTGATTTACTTGTTTGTATGTGTTTACTTGTAGGTTGACCTCTTGATTTCGGCCTTAGGGTTTATGATGATGAATTTATATATGTTTTGCAGAAATAAAAAAGAAGATACTATAATGGAACATACCCCAACCATATGCAAGATCAACAATATGATAGACAAGCCAAAACACCTCAGATCTGATTTTATTTATAAATAGGAGAACTTGATACAATGAAGATGTTGATTTGGAATGCTCAACAGATGGATCCAATAACACAATAGAAGTTGCTACAAAATGGTCCAAGAAGATACTATAAACCTCTGAAGGTTGAATACACCATGAATACCAATACAAGAAATATATGGGCCGTATGAAGTATCAACCCCCAAGATGGAAGATGCCACACCCTGCTGGATCATTGAATAGCCTCAACAATTCGACCTTGTTTCCAAAGATGTCTAATCACTCCGGTGAATGTGCCAAACAATAGATCGACTAAAGGAAAGAACAACCCAGGTGCTCAAATATCCAAGATCCCTCTCAAACTCATGGATCTAACTCTCCTCCAAAGAATGGTGCACCCCCCTGGATTCCTAAAAACCTAGATAATTCAGCCTGTCTCCTAGAGGCCTCCAAATGCTCCAAAAAACCAGTAGAATGATATATTGGGGCTTTATTACCTCCCTGGTGAAGTCCCAAGCGAAATAATGAAGATCTGATCTACCAAATGGATGAAATCACTTTCTGAAGCGTGCTCCTCTCCTCCAATTCATCCCATGCATCCAATAAATCAAATGATACATAAAACTCCATCAAAATGCACTAGATATAATGGCCACAGCCCTGCAATGAAAACCCAAGTGCTAGAATCTCTAGAAGCCCTGTCAATCACCTGGAACAAACTTCCCTCAATGGATGATGTGCCCCCCTTGCTGGAAATCCCCAATGGTGTGCCCTCCTTCTCTTCCTGTGCTTGTGTTTGGTTTAGAACCCTCCTACACTAAATAGATCTAAACTAGAATGGTGTGGGAGAGTATTGCATCCCCGAGACCAAGCTTGGGACAAGATAGGTGGAATCGTTCACCACTGAATTGTCCTCTAGGGTTTTTTAAGTCAAAACCCTCCAAACCCCCAAGGTATGGGCTCTCTAGCTAGAAGCTAGATATAAAAATGATAAACATACATGAATGAATCAGAGAATAGAGGCCCTTGACTCTTCTTTATACTTCCTTCTCACTTTTCTCTCCAAAGTGACTTTTCTTTTTTAATTATTAATTAATTAAATAAATCACTTTAATTAATTAATTAACCTTTTTACCTTTGAAAAGCGACTTATCTCTCCTAGTGGCTTCCCTGGCCACTGAAAGTCACTTCTCATCATCCTATCCTGTAGTCATGTTCCTCCCAATTCCAATGAGCTATTACACTGAGAGGTTCCTCCAAGTCATGTGCCCAAAATGACCTCTTAAGTGAATTTAGTTAACTAATAGCTCAAAATACTCAAAATCATGGAAATTGTCGGAATGCAATGGAACCAAATCCAACCTGTGTGGAATCGATCATAATGATGAAATGGGATGAGCGATGAAAGACAAACCCCAAAATACCTCTCAATAATATTTGTACTCACTATAACCTCCATCTGGCTACTCTAGTCATCATAAACCTCTGTAATGTAATGATGTCCCAAAGTGGGGACATTACAGTCCTCTCTACTAGAAAATTGCTTGTCCTTACGCAATAAAAAAATCCCCACAAGTGTAATACCAGGATCCCATGTCCACCTGTGGGACACATAGTAGACCCCATCCAAAGATGAACTATCACACACTCTGCCCCCTGGGTCCCATATCAAGACATGAATTGCAAGCCCCTGGGAAGCATAATCCTAAAATGTATCATCACCGTGAAACTCCTGCTCATGACTCATGGCCTCATCCCTGACTGAGTCCATCCTCCAAGATACTACCAAGATAAACAAAGCCTCCATCAACTGCCCATGTTGATGCGATAATGAGGTATTGCAAGACCTCTGTGACTCACCCTCAAGTGGTGTGCTCTCCTCAACACTGAAGCTCAATGGAAATTCAGAACAACTTTCCCCTCCAAGGTCCATTCACCTCTGTCAGTCAGTGAAATTCTCAACCCTAAAATCCCTGGATGCCATGCTAGCCTTTGTCGAAGATCACCATGCTAACACTGAACTATGTTGACCATGCCTGACTGCTCCCTATATAAGTATTGGATCCTCCTCTCTTGGATCCTCAAGATGAAGTACCTGTCACACTTGGACCTATTGTCCAGAAGTTGCGTCTGTAAGAACATATCTGTGGAAATAGTACCTTCCCAACCATCTCCATGCCCGATCATGATGATCAAGAGGGAGAAAATTTCTCGCTCCATAGGACAAGTAGATGCAGAACCACTCCAAACCAACCCAAGGTGGAGTGTGTGGCTCTTTGGTATAACCTAGGGGTCAACATGATGTAAAAAATCCTGCTAACAAAATGATCTCTCAGATCCCATGGAAAACTTGGAAGTTTATCACTTCTAGTCTCCGCTAGCTGCTTCTGTGTCAGACTAATCACTGTCGAAAGCCCTCTATGCTCATATGTTGTCACCCGGCCTATGATGCTCACCATCATGCACCAAGTATAAATTTTCTGCCTAACACGGTCCACCTCTGACTTGTTGTATGCAGTAAAAGTACTCTTGTCAGGTGGTCTCGGCCTACTCACTCTCCATGCCCTCTTCCATTGTTTATCACTTCTAGTCTCCGCTAGCTGCTTCTATGTCAGACTGATCACTGTCGAAAGCCCTCTATGCTCATTTGTTGTCACCCGGCCTATGATGCTCACCATCATGCACCAAGTATCAATTGTCTGCCTAACAGGGTCCACCTCTGACTTGTTGTATGCAGTAAAAGTACTCTTGTCAGGTGGTCTCGGCCTACTCACTCTCCATGCCCTCTTCCATTGTTTATCTCTCCTCATGTTGTTGTCAATGATAAATGTGTCGAGAAAGGATAATAGAATCCTCTATAGCTGACTGTAGAACTGTAAAATATCACATGCTTTGGTCAATCCCAAGGATTCAACCAAAATCGTGTCAACTGGTATCCATGGTACATACTCTCCTGTGATCATCATTGACTCCCAATCATCCAGTACAACCGGAAGTAGCTCTTCCAACTACTGGTCCACCAACCTATAGCTCTCATCTCCCATGCAATTATTGATACAATGAAGGTGATCTCCCCTAACTATGTGATGCTGCAAAGGAGTGGCATTTGCATGCTCCCCTAAGTGTGTCTCCTCCTAGCAAGGAAATACACCCCTCTAAATCCCACCATACATCTCGACATGTCTGTGTGAGCTATCACTCACCCCTGTATGCTCTGGCATACTCATGTCATCTCTTGTATACTCATGTTGCATCATAGATCCTAGGTGTACTATTGGATCAACCCCTGTTTGAAGGTCAACCACTCTCGAAACACACATGTAAGTGTCCTCCATCAACTGGTTCTCCTCTATTAGATCACCAACATCCTCTAGCCATGTGACCAAAGGATATATCTAATTGTCCACTAGAATAGATGAAGCATATCTCCTCAAGAATCTCCTCTAATCTAGACTATGATTCTTTAAGGGTTGTTTGTTTGACTCTCAAGAATCCTCGAGTGCTCTCCAACTTCTGAGTGAGTCGGTCCATATCCAACTCCTGCTCCCTCAAGGCCCTATGATACATCTCGCCAATCCCCAAGAGGTAGTCCCTATATGTCAACAATTGTTGGTAGTATGTCCTCATCATAGACACTCTCTCCCTGAGAGTGTGAAATTTATCCATGGAAAATCCCTCATCTGAACTACCATATGCCACTGATTCTCTCTAGTAGTAATCTACCATCAATGCATGCATGTCATCACTATGCCTGGTGGTTGCCATGATCATATCCTCACTGACTCTCAATAGTGTTGCTAAGTGGTGTGACTCTTGATCACAGTCATGTTGAGGTGCCACCTCATGTCTCTCACTGCTAGTGCCATCACTGGTATCCCCAACAATACTCTATGCAAAAGATAAAGTGTTGAACTGCCTACTATTTACTATTCCACTAGGTTTGCCCATATGTAACTGCACATCATCCTCAATTGCTAGCTCCCTTTGAATCATATTGTATCTGGTGTGAGAAGTTGTATTCTCCTGTGCACTCACCTTGCTACTATCATATGTTCCTGGATCCCATATAGATGTGTCCAGACACGTGCTATGGTCATCATAACCGATAAAGAGTGCATCCTCATCAATGCAGGTCGATCCTGGAAGCAAGTGCCCCATCAAGATGTAAGTCTCCATAGTCTTCTCAACTAATGGAGTCTATGAAAGAGGTGACTCAATCTCCTCATGCTGATAGGTATGTATAAGGTCCACTGTTTCCAAGTCATGTCTCTCCTCCTGGGTCTGGGGATCCATATGTCCATGGTGTGCATCCCTCACACATGGATCCTCCATCACATATGAAATTCCACTGATATCCTCCTATTATGTGGCTATCATGGGTGTCTGAAAATATGACAGATGTGTCACGACCCTCCTAGGAAGCTCATCATCTCTCGGTGCTAACACGTGTGAATCCCCACTAGTGTCTCTACTCTGTTAAGGTGTAGGTTCATCAACACCATGTGATATTTCTGTTGCAATGTAGGTGCTATCATCTTGTCCCTCTGACTGTATATCCACTACACAAGGGTCACCATCCTCCCAAAGCATGCCATAATCACTAGTATCTGCAAGTGTGCAAGAGTCATTATCCTCCTCAAGTGTGTCAGAATCACTAGCCTCTGTACTAGCATCATCACACTACTCCAAATAAGAATCTAGCTCCAGCTTTGTGTCCTCACACACCCCATCCTCACTGTCATAGTGTACCTCAATAATATGCTTCTTACCCGTACCCATACACCTATGATCTGGTTCGCAAGGCACCTTGCAACTATAGCAAAGTTGCGTGCTCCTAATGGGTGTGGGGTTTCTCTGTTCTTCCAACCATCTAGTTGTTGTGGATCTCTTTTCCTCTGCTATGATGATCCCATGTAAAACATCCTCTTCTCTCCAACTAGGATTTCTTAAGGCTACATACTATGAAAAGGTTATTTGAGCCCTAGTTTCCTTGCTAAGGCCGTAATATTTTATCTCCAGGTATATTATCTCAAAGTATATCTCATATATTTATCCTTGTTTAAGACCCCTCAGGCTGGCAGGGGTCTAGGCTCTGATACCACTGTAATGTTCCCAAGCCAACATGCCAGGAACATCACGGTTTTGGGTGTCTTTTTAAACTTTTACTAGTTGTGGCATTTCATTAAACACTTTGCTCGTTTACTTGTTTGTATCTGTTTACTTGTAGCTTGACCTCTGGATTTCAGCCTTAATGATGAGTTTATATATGTGTTGCAACAATAAAGAAGAATATACCGTAATGGAACATACCTCAACCATATGCAAGATCAACAATATGATAGACAAGCCAAAACACCTCAAATATGATTTTATTTATAAATAGGAGAACCTAATCCAATGAAGATGTCGATATGGAATGCTCAATAGATGGACCCAATAACACAATAGGATCTGCTACAAAATGCTCCAAGAAGATATTATAAGCCTCCAAAGGCTGAATACACCATGAATACCAATACAAGAAATATCTGGGCCGTATGAAGTATCAACCCCCAAGATGGAAGATGTCGCATCCTGTTGGATCATTGAATAGCATCAGTAATTCAACCATACTTCCAAAGATGTCGAATCACTCTGGTAAATATTCCAAAAAGTAGATTAGGTAAAGGAAAGAACAACCTAGGTTCTCAAATCTCCAATATCCCTCTCAAACTCATGGATCTGACTCTCCTCCAAAGAATGGTGTGCCCCCCTAGATGCCTGAAACCCTAGATAATTAGGCATGCCTCCTAGAGTCCTCCAAATGCTCCACAAAACCACTAGAATGATAGATCAGGGCTTGGTTACCTCCCTGGTGAAGCCCCAAGCGAAAAGATGAAGATCTAATATACCAAATGGCTGAAATCACTTTCTGAAGTGTGCTCCTCTCCTCCAATTCGTCCCATGCATCCAATAAATCAAATGACATAGAAAAATCCATCATAATGCACTAGATATAATTTCCATGACCCTGCAATGAAAACCCAAGTACTAGAATCTCCAGAAGCCCTTCCAATCACCTGGAACGAACTTCCCTCAATGGATGGTGTGCCCCCCTTGCTAGAAACCCCCAGTGGTGTGCCCTACTTCTCTTCCTGTGCATGTGGTTGGTGTAGAACCCTCATGCACTAAATAGATCCAAACTAGAATGGTGTGGGAGAGTATTGCATCCCCAAGACCAAGATTGGGACAAGCTAGGTGGAATCTTTCACCACTGAATCATCCTCTAGGGTTTATTAAGTCAAAACCTTCAAAACCCCCAAGGTATGGGCTCTTTAGCTAGAAGCCAAATATCAAAATTATAAACATACATGAATGAATCATAGAATAGAGGCCCTTGCCTCTTCTTTATACTTCCCGCTCACTAGTCTCTCCAAAGAGACTTTTCTTTTTTAATTATTAATTAATTAATTAAATCACTTTAATTAATTAATTAACCTTTTTACCTATGAAAAGCACCTTATCTCTCCTAGTGGCTTCCCTATCCACTGAAAGTCACTTCTCATCATCCTATCCTATATTCTTGTTCCTCCCAATTCCAATAAGCTATTACACTGAGAGGTTCCTCCAAATATTGTGCCCAAAATGACCTCTTCAGTGAATTTAGTTAACTGATAGCTCAAAATACTTAAAATCATGGAAATCGTCGGAATGCAATGGAACCAAAGCCAACCTATGAGGAATGGATCATAATGATGAAATGGGATGATCGATACAAGTCAAACCCCAAAATACCTCTCACTAATATTTGTACTCGCTATAACCTCCATCTGGCTACTCTGGTCATCATAACCCTTTGTAATGTAATGATATCCCAAAGTGGGGACATTACACTGGGAGATGTGGAAGAAATCTTCAATCCACTCGTTTTGTCCTTGGGGGCAAGTGGGAGTTAAAGTGTTGTCACCTAATCCTCAACTCCTATGTCTAGGATAACTCCTAGTGAAGCCAAGGGGGTTAGTCCCTAACAAATATACTAAGGCTTGAACTAAACTAAGTACAAGAAATGAATCTAGGAGTTTATTCTTTCATTAACCAACATAAAACAAAAATATACACAGATCAATTATTCACCACAATATATATCAAACATACACTTGCATAAAAGGATACTTAAGACACAATTGTTAGATGCAAGTAAATTCAAATTTTCTTCCAAGTAAATGACTGAAAACGAAAGTGAAGCAGATGGCTTTACAAAATGTGTAAGTGATACCAGTGCCTTAAAGGTATCGTGGCCAATGTAGATTGTGTATTTTATTAAGGTAAATTGATAGTAAGTTAATGAGATAAATTTTAATAGCATGAAAAGTAAATATTTGTCTAAACTAGATTTGACCCTTTAGAAAAGGTCCCTAAAGTGGAGGTTGAGCAATGTCGAAAATCCAACAGGGAGGTCTTGTTTCCATCCTTATACACACTTTCAAACTTGAGCTAAGTCCAACTCACTTAGTTTGTCCTTGAAGGCACAATGCCTAGGTTCAGAGTCCACAATGTCACTGACTTGAACCTCTTCCGTCTAGGGTAACTCCTAGGGAAGCCAAGGGGGGTAGACCCTAGTTACTAGATGAGATTAAAGTTTATGTTTCTAGGAGTTGGTTTTAAATTTTTAAATGGTCAAGGGGAATCTAGCCTATGATGTTAAGTAGCAAATTCAAGATGCAACAATAAAGTATGAATAGTCAGGCCTTTTCCTAGGAAAACTAAGACTAGTGCCTAAGATTGGGCAAGGGGTCAACTAAGTTAAGGGGAGATATGTTACAAGATAGTTACAAGTGTACAAATTTTACAACAAGATAGATTCAACTAGGTACAAAGATACAGAAAGAATATATCTAAGATATACAGAGTTAGACCAAACTAATTACAATGGATACAAAGATGTACAATATACTAACAAGTTGCTTGAATGTGTAGGAAATAAAGATACTCAAATTAATACAACCATCAACACATCAAGACAAACATGCACACAATAGATCTTACTCTATTGGACTACTTATCAATGGCATAAAGACGCAAATCACTCAAGACCTAGTCAAGAGAGTGCCTCCAAGTGGATGCACAACTTCTCGAAGGATCACACCACAAATATAGGAACAACAAATAGATAAAGTGCTTGAAAATGTAAAATGTTCCAGATAAGAGATACAACCACTTAGATAATGACTCTACAACATATAAGATGACTTGCATGTAAAATAAAGATAATGAGATCAGTATGCTTGCAAGTACAAAATTAAAATGCCAATGTTGTAGACCAAGGATTAAATTATGTGGTTAAGTGAGATTTATTTTAATCCTATCTAAGTGTCAACCCAAAACTTTCCTCCCCTAGTTACCAAGTGGTTGTTGGATGCTCAAGAAGTTAGGCAACGAGGCCCACTCTAGCTTCACAGGTCAGTCCTAAGATCAAAGTACTCTCGGAAAGGACGTTGCATGCCATGAGACCATCCCTGGCCTAGCACCTTCCGTTGCCTTTCTCCCACCCTGTTTTAAATGGAGAAGATGGTTTGTAATGGTATCCTATTAAGTCTAATAAATTGATTATTAAACCTATGAGCTAAGTATTGCAGTGTGTTTGAGTGCTTATAGCTTGCTCAAAAGTGTCGAAACTGAAATTGGAAATTATTAAGGCTGAAGCCTTTAAATGACGAGATTGCAAGTTAAATTATTAAGTGAGATTATTGCATGTGAAACATAAAGAAATAAATTGCGAAATCTAAATGACGATTACTTTAAGCTTTAATAAATCCAAGTTTGCATGCACATGTGTAAGATAAAGATTAATGAAACTATGAATTGCATGCAATGGAAAATAAATATCTAATCTAAACCTCCACGGGCTCTAAGCTAGCAATTAGATATGTGTGACCTACTCTAGATAATTTTAAGTTTAAGAATGCATGTAGATATCACGACTAATTAGCTAAACTATGAAGTAAAGACAGAAAGGAAGTCTAACTAAATCATGCAAAGTAAAGACTGAAATAAAAGAATGCAAACCACTTGGGTACACTCCTTTAGTCTTTCTTACAATGCTTTGGATTGAAAGAAGAACAAGAGAAATGTTACCAGTTTTTAAAGGAGGACCTGGAAGGTGTGTTGTGCTTGAAATTGGGAAGCATGTACCCTTAGCCTGGCGAGAACCTGCAAAAATCAGCAAGCTATTGCTTGTTGATTTTGTTGCAACACACTTAAACAAAGTTACAAAAATTGTTGTTTTTCAACAGAAATTCCCCACATGTAAAAACCAAAAAATTAAATGATTTTATTTGACCTATCTAAGATTGTTAGCCACTAAAATCTGAAATGAATGAATGGCAGAAAATGAAATGGAAATAGAAGCGATTTTGAGGTTTATATGAGCAGTGAAGGTAGATTCCTGCTTGAATCTATCCAAAAGATGCTCTTGAGGCAACCTGCAAACCTTAAACCAAATGTGAGATGAAACAATAGATAATATCTTGCATGCACATATAATACAACATAGTTAATATTATTAGCATATACAAAACATATAGATGAGCAACTACACTATTGCTTCACCTAGCCTAGTAAACTAATTTACCCAAGCAATTATTGAGAAACTCACAAAAATATTCAAAGAATGATTTCACCTCACAATAGATAAGAATTCAAAGACCAAATATAGTGTTCCACGATTCCTCCAAAGATATTTTTATTTCCAAAGGGAAGAGGTTGTAGCAACAAAGTTGCTCCAAGATCTTCAAGAAAAAAACTAGTGAAGCAATGTGAACAATAATGAGAGAGAGAGAGTGGGATGGTGAGAAAATAGTAGCATAAAAATACTGTAAATAATGGTGATGAATGAGGGAGTGAGAGGTCTCTTAAATATCATGGGAGGCTAAGGAGACCCCTCTTGGATCTTCAACACTTGTCAACAATCCACCCCAAAAGACAACTCAAGGAGAGGTGGTGCATGAGATTTTAGGTTTGAGGAGAATGGAATGTTGAGTGAGGTGGAGTGAGAAGTGTCAAGGAAAGTGGAATGCATTTGTTGAAGGAAACGTACTTGCCTTTCTTTGAAAGCAATTTTCCTTTCTTTCATGGAGAGTGATGGCACACTTCCAAGGGAAAGGTGTGAGGATGTGAGGAAGTATGGGTGCAGTGTGTGTAACACACTCCTACACACTCCTAAAAGTGATGTGGAAGGTAGAGGGAGGGTGCACCTCATGAGGAGGGGCCCATAAAACACTCTCAAAAGAGTTTCCAATTATTTCCAAGGAGTGGGGATGCATTCCCCAAGAGGGGCACAAATCCCAAGGTAGATTTAATTAAAGAAGTGGGTAAATGGGTAAGTAAAGGTTAGAAATAGGTTGGGAAAGGTTAGGTGGGGTATCTCTCATCAATTTTCACCTTTACTCTACCTCAATTGATTAATTATTACAAAAATGACATTTTCCCATGTCTTGGGCTTAGCAATTAAAATTGCATTTACCTGACTAATACTCCTAAGTGGAAAACACCCTAACAAAACTTGTCTGACTGAGTTGAAACTTGGTCCAAGGGTGTAGGGGATCTCATTCCATTTCTTTTGAGTACAAATACCCCTATCAAAATCCCAAGGATCTAGCTTTTACATTATTTCATCAGAATTAATTAATTAATTAAAATTCCAACCTTAGGAAATTTTAATTAATAAAAACAAAAACTATCTAGACTCGACTAAAAATCATGAAATTTTTTGTGGTGTATTACATGGTCATTTAAATCATTCCTAAACACTAGCTACTATAGAATGACTTCACTAGAATTCCTTTCACCACTTTGGAGGATTTATTGCTATTAGGAGTGAAAAATTCAAGGGAAATCAACAAGGCTGGTTAGGCCAGATTAAGATCCTAAGGATAAAAAACACTCAGTGAAAGGAAATATCCTAATGAACAAATCCTAAGTTAATTGACCTAAATATGATCCATGCAGACCTATTACATTATAAACCCATGCAAGGGTGCAGAAATATCTCTTACAAAACTGTGTGCTGGAGCAAAAAATGCCCCGTAGAACCAAAAAGTATTTGACTTGTTTTCATCTGTTGATGCATATCTTCATGGTACATGGAGTTGACCCCCTATTTGAATAGGTGGTCAACATCTATCTCCACATGGGGACATCTGTTCGATCTTCTCACATGGGACGGAGAGCATATGAGAATCCAACATCTACAAAAAGTGCTCACCAATATCCAACATAAACATACATATATACAATGAATAAAATGCTATAAACATTTACAAAATGAAATAATTATTGTACAACATCTAGAATTAGAAATGAATCTATGATTACAAAAATAATTCTAAGTACATATCAACAAAATAAATGAAATAATACAAAATTGAAATACAAGGAGAAGGGTTAGAGATATGTTACAGAGGGTGTCCCTTTGGACACCAAGTTGCCGCATGAAGAAACTCTTCAAGAAGGGTTCCTCTCACTAGCATGTCAAAATTTATGTCATCCCACTAGTTGAGAAGAGTTTCTAGAAGACTGATACACTTTATGTTGACTTCTAATATTTTCATGTGAATCCCAGTTTCTAACCTTGGGCCATTTGGGGCAGTTCCCCTTAAAAATTTCTGATGGTTTTCCATAGGTGCCAAGTACAAAGTCTGTGAACTTAATTTTTCCTTAAAATTCTTGGCATATCTTTTATTAGGGATGACATACCTTACTTTATCAATACTATCCTTATCATCCCTACTAAATTCCATTAGATTTTCATCACTTAATCTATCCTTTATTATCCCAATTTCTGAAAAATAAGGAGGGTGTGGTCCAAGAATCCCATCTGACTTGTTCTGACATCTAACTGATTCATTTGATGAAGGTTGATCCGATAACATATTTTTAACTGAAAAATCCAACTCTGACTTTAAATCTGAAGGAGGCAAACCATTAACTATTTTATCTAAGTCTCCCTCAACAAAAATCCCATCAAAAGAATCCATGGGGTCCCAAAAATTACAAATGCTTGGGGTTTTACCTTTCATTTCCATCTTGGTAGATGTTATAGAGATAAATTCTACTTCATAACATCCCATTTCTACTTCCCTGTACACAATCTCATTATTCTTTCTCCTAGGATCTTCCACATGATACTTTCTTTCCAACTCTCTATTTAATCTAAACGTTAAACCATTTGGAGTTGGAATGGTGGCATAAGTTAAGTCCATCTATAAATTTCCACCTAAATTTGCAGATGTCTTTCTATTTAGCAACATACCCCAAGAATCTGGCACATCGATCATAACGATGTCCATCTCAATAATGATATCTGGGAATGTATCCAAGTGTACTTGTAATCCCTTAATCAAACCATGCACTGCTATGGTTCTTTTATCAATAGCACAAATGTTATGATAAGGTATTGATATCCTTAAGTTCAATTGTTCCATTACTCTCTTAGTCATAACATTTGGTGTAGATCCTGAATCAAGCATACAATTATGAAGAATAAAATCATTCATGAGCAAGGACAGGAAAAAGGGTTTTTTCTTTTCATTTCCCCTATCCATATTTTGCAGAATAACTGGTGCATCCTGATAAGTTCTCGTTGGTGGAATGTCGACACTTTTTTGAGAAGGACAATATATGGCTCTGAGCAACTTCTCCCTATGAGAAGGAATCTTCATTATTTCTGACACAAGTACCAACATCTTAGCATTACTTAACCATCCTCCTAAGTCAATATTTAATTCTGAGTTTGCATGCACACTTGAGATAGGGGGGGTGGGAGCTACCTTGGGAACTTTTTCTTCGTTTTTGTCTTGATTTTTATTTTCATTCCTTTGGTAGGTAATTCCTCTAAATTTATCCATTTTAGGACCAAACTTTTATGTTTCCTTATCCACCATAACATCACTCATGCAATTCATACTATTTTCCCCCTCATTATGTTCATCCAAAGCCATCCAATCATACATGCCAAAATTATACTCATGACCAAACATATTAACTTGTTCATTCTCAGATCCATAAGGTCCCATCTCACTACTACGATAGAGGAAGACTTGGAAAGTTGACTCATCATGAAATTACTCACAAGGTCTACAATAATTAATAGCCTGTTGTTCAACCCAATTAGTGGATTCAAATGGATTTAGTGGTCTTTGATCTTGGGGGGG